>JAUTDX010007361.1:0-50843 GCA_030844895.1 Ambrosia x helenae
ACTTGGTGTGCACTCACCAATTCAATATGATTTTCATGAGTTTTAAGTTAGCCCAAGCATAAACCATTTAGCTAAAATCACCATATCATGTTATCTAGACTTCTTAGTCTAATTTCTCATTATAATAACTCCTAAGAGTTTATCACAACTACTAACCTTATGTAGTATCCACCTAGAGGTTTAAACCCAAATTTTCACATATTACATATTCATGTGAACATAGCAAGAACACATGTAAAGTGTTATTTATACTCAAATTAAACATGTTTGGGGTTTCCCTAAGGTTAGGGAAACTCCATCCAACATACACATTCACGTTTTTTATAAAACCCTAATTTTTCACCATGATCAAAAACGGATTTAACATCAAATTGTACCAAATAAATGATACCTTTTTTGTGTAATAAGCTTGGATAATCCGGATTTTAGCTCATGCATCGAAACCCCTTTGATTTGGCTTGGATTTGAGCTTGAATTTGAGTGTTTAGGGTTTTGGTTGTTGGAGGAGATGATCTCCTGATCATCATACGACACACACACACTTTGTGTGTGTTTTTATTGTTTTATTATTATTAATAAAACTCACTTTGTCATTTGGCAACAATGGTCCCTCAAGTTTTAGTCTCGGTTTGCTTTTAGATTATAACATTAACTAGATAGTATCTTGTAGTGGGTTTTAGTGTCGTTTTTTTTTATCCGTTGACTATAACATCCACCGCTAAATTCGCTTTCGATATTTTATCAATTACGCCTAGTGGTATAAGTAGGCAAAACAAGATTTCGGAGTGTTACACAAAGCCTGTTTAGAAGAACCTGCACAATCATCAAGAATATTAAAGGATTTAAACAGGGAAGCATAATCATACACCCAGTCTGGTCCCTGTCCATCATAAGTCGGATTTTTCTTCAAGAAAATCCACGTCATATGACTCAATGACTTCTTTGGTGCTCTTCTTGGAAACTCTGTAAGCCGTTTTTCCAGCATATCCCAAGAAGTAACATTCATCACCCTTTGCATCAAACTTGTCGTGCATTATTCCAAGTAATCGTTACTTGTCCAAGTGGGGGTCTGTTGGAAATGGTATCCAAATATCGATTAACAATGCAACTATCAAAGTATGATCCAAAGAGTTACACGTTGGACTGCGAACGTAGAAATAATATTTAGTTGTATATTATTAATCACAAATAACTTCGATTAAGAAATAAATATTTGGTGAAATATTTATCGAATAGATTATTACGAATAATCCGTGTTGATTGTCGCACCACCACCATATCGAACCACCATCGTCGTCGGCCTCCCTTTCCACCGCCGGCCCACGAGCCGCCTCTCCTTCATCCCACCGCGCGCGAGACGAGGCGCGTGGGTCCTTGGGCCGCGTGCTTGGTTCGTTTTTGATGTTCTCGTGTTTCGTGTTGATATGGATCTACACAGGTGCCCCAGGTGATTCAGGTGATTCTTGAAGTTTGGTGATTTCTTAACTAGCGTGGCGTTCGTAGATCAATCGTGTGATCTATTTGGTGTTTTGTCAAAGGTAGTTTTCTAAACATCATATGGTTGTGTTATATTATTTGTTCTTGATTACTATATTGGATCAATGTGAATGGGGTTGCGTATTCGGTTAATAATATAAATTGTTTTGGTATAACACGCTTTTGCTTTGATTATTAATGGTTATTAATATTATTTTATTCTTATTTGAGAAGAAACTTAATGTAATAACAAAAAGAACAAATGACATAATGGTAAAAATTGAATACTTTAACTCTTGTTACATTAATTATTATCTTTCTAATTAATTAGTCATTAACACTTTATCCTACACATTATCAAAATTTGTCCCACACATAAAAAAATTCATCCTACATATATCGAAAATATATCATATTTTTATCCTACAAATAAAGAGATTATCATACGTTTATCCTACACATATAAAAGTTCATCTTGCGCATATCCTACGCATATCAAAATTATCATTCACTTTAAATTAGGTTTGCTTTGAAAGTATATAACTTAGAAATTAATTATGAGTTTCATTTATTTAACTAGTTTAGGGGTTACAAAAAATTAATAATTTATTTAACATTAAATACAATTATTATATGAAAAGATTCCTATTGGTTAATATTTGTTCTTTTTCTTCTTACAATATATTTTATTCTCATTTGAACTTTCCACATATATATATATATATATATATATATATATATATATATATATTAGGATTTTGTAATAAACCAGGTAATTGGGTTCTGGTCACGCGATTCCCAACAAATTTCTAGGCAGTACAGCGCATCCAACTTCCCCAACATAATGGAGTAGCTGAACATAGAAACAAAACACTGATTGAAGCAGCGCGTACAATGCTAGTTGATTCCAAATTGCCAACATTCTTTTGGGCTGAAGCAGTCAACACAGCATGCTAATCGACACCCAAGTTTGATGCAAATAAGAACAACAAAGGTAGTGCCTTTGTGGTAAGTCAATAAGTTGGTGTACAACTAATGGTTGCAGTGGTGACGACTAACTATACGAAGTGATGATGATCACTTATGAGGTGACCATGACCTTTATTTTATATTATGTGTTGGTAGTGATGTAGACCAAGAGCCATAACTGCCATTGTTTATGCTGAGGATCCTAGACATGAAAATGCATGACTTGTGTGAATGTAATATGGTATATGATTCCTTTTAGAAAGCTACTTGCCCTGGTGGTAAGGTTTTCATATGCATTTTATGTCAAAAGTTATTCTTTATGGGTTTACCATGTAACTTTTTTTTCATGTACTAGAATTTTTTTAAATCATGTAAAACTAGAAATCAATCAGAGAATTTATCTATTTTAGCATGCATATCGGATTGTACTGTAGTGATGATTGATAGAAGATCACCTTGGCATGGATGGAAAGGTTGCTCTGTCCTAAAGAAAGGCATCCTATTGACCGTAGATTATTTGTTTATGACCTTAACTGTTATGTTTAAATCTTTGATGTCTTGATGTATTGGATATCGATGTTTTTTCGCTCGATTGTATGACACTTATCAGTTTAAGAACTATGTTTTGATACTTAAACCTAATTATGAGATCTCGTGGGTTTAGGGCCTTACATTAAAGTTTACTATTTAATTTTAACAGTAGAGTATTTGAAATAACTTATATTTGAACTCTTTATTTTTGACAACTTTATTCAATACTCCCAACATCCCTTTTTCACATCCTCGTTTCCTATACTTTCCATCTAAATCCTTTATTCTTGTTAGCTAAGAAATGAAAGAGAATCAAAAGAGAAGAATAGGGATCAAATCATAGCTAGCTTTATTATCACATTGATTAGGTATTTATACACAATTCAGCTAACTACTATTCCCGCCATTTTAACTACCTATAACAACCATTCAAACTATCAACATATTACACTATCGGTCCTTCTTTATTACAATATTACCCATAATACCCTTCTACTTGTAACATAACCCCCCCCCCCAAAAAAAATTTGATTCTTGTCCTCAAGAATCTGTAAATCCAGGAAATCTCAGACAAAAATCCTCTTCAAATTCCCAACTGGCTTCAGAAATAGGTAATCCTTCCCAATGAACCAGAAATTGTCTAACCATCTTATCAGCCCTTCTAACCACTCTTCTATCCACAATTGCTCTAGGCTGCAACACAAAACGAGCACCAACTGGCAGGGGCAAGGTGGGAATGTGCTGACCATAAGCTCTTTTCAGCAAGGATACATGAAACACATTATGTATCTGTGCATTCTCAGGTAAATCTAACCTGTAGGCCACCTTTCCAACTTTAGCAATGATCAAAAAAGGTCCAAAAATCTTGGTCCCAACTTAGAATGTTTCTGAACCCTGAGTGAGGTCTGAACAAAGGGTCTTAACTTCAAATAGACCTAATCTCCCACCTCAAACTCTCTTCCACTTTTATGCTTATCTGCCTGTTGTTTCATTCTATGTCTGGCTTCTGTCAAGGTCTGTTTCAAGTGCACAATCATGGCTTCCCTATCATGATGCAGCTGCTCCACAGCAGCAATAGCAGTATCACCAGCTATATAGGGAATGTGTAAGGGAGGTGGATACCCATAAAGGGCTTCAAAGGGTGAAGTTTTGATTGCTCCACAGCAGCAATAGCAGTATCACCAGCTATATAGTATTATACCACCATTCAGCCAAACTAAGCCATTTAAGCCATTGTGTAGGAGCCTGCATACTTATACATCTAAGGTAGGATTCAAGGCACATGTTTAAAACCTATGTCTGTCCATTAGTTTGAGGATGGTAGGCAGTGGAATAAGACAACTGAACCCCTTGCAACTTCATAAATTCTTTCCAAAATTGGCTCAGGAAGATAGGATCTCTGTCAGTTACAATGGTCATAGGAACCATGTAATTTAAACACAGAATCTAACATAGCTTGAGCCAATTGAGGTGCACCATAGGGATGCGATAAAGGAATGAAATGAGCATACTTAGTTAGTCTGTCAGTGATAACCAAAATAGTGTCTTTACCCTGTACTTTAGGGAGGCCAGAAATGAAATCCATTGAAATATCAGTAAAGACATGTGATGGTTCAGGTAAAGGTTAACCTTTCCAATGACAAAAAGATTGTAGCTTTTTGAGGGTAGGAATGAAACCTGAATGGCCTCCCATAGGTGATGAGTGGAATAACTCCAGAATATCCCTCTTTAACTGATCATTGCCTATCCACAGTTTGGATTTTCTTTTCAACAACTGCCCATCCAAGGAAAATGCTTGACCTCTTGTCCATTTGATAACTTCTGAATAATCAACTGCACTTTAGGATCATTAACCCATGACTCTTTGATTCTTGTAAGCAACATAGGATTGATGGTACTGATTCCCATTTCAAATAAAGCTAACACAGACACTCTAAATAAACCATCAGCTACAGTGTTTTCCACCCATTTTTTTGTAACATATATCATAATCATACCCCATAAGCTTGGAAACCCATGTCTGTTGAAGGGGTGTAGTAATTTTCTGAGTCAACAAATGTTTCAAACTTTGTGATTAGTCTTAATAAGGAACTTTTTGTAATCAAATAATGATGCCAATGTTTGACAGCCATTAAGATTGCCAAAAGCTCTTTTTCGTACACACTAATTGCTAAGAAGCATGTAATTGAATGATAAGCCATGAATTCTTTGTCAAGCTTAAGTAAGTGATTTTCGTACACAGATAATGACTGCTGTCTGACTGATAATGATTTGCTAATGAAAGCCAAAGGTGTCCTTCTTGCATAAGGACTGCCCCTAAACCTTTGGAAGATGCATCTGTCTCAACCACAAATTCCTTAGACAAATCAGGGAGAGCCAATACTAGAGCAGTAGTTAAGGCTTCTTTCAACTGGTAAAATGATTGTTCTGCCCCTTCATTCCATTTAAATTCATCCTTCTTCAACAGATCTGTCAAAGGTCTTTCCATTACCCCAAAAGACTTTATAAACCTCATATAACAGCCTGCTTATCCTAAGAAACCTCTTAACTGTTTGAGGTCTTTAGGTAGAGGCCACTGCTTTATAGCTGCAATTTTATTGGGGTCTGTCTGTACTCCCTTACCTGATATAACATGGCCTAGATATTCCACTGATGACCCACCAAAGGAGCATTTTGACCTCTTTGCCATCAGTGAATTGGCTATCAACAGTTCCAAAACTTGTTCCAAATCATGAACATGTTGGTTCATATCAGGACTATAAACCAAAATGCCATCAAAGAAAACTAAGGTAGTTTTCCTTAATAAGTCTTTGAAAATGGAGTTCATGAGGGACTGAAAGGTAGCAGGGGCGTTTGTTAAGCCAAAAGGCATGACAACAAACTCAAACAGCCCCGGATGTGTTCTAAATGTTGTCTTAGACACATCCCTTTCATCCATTCTAATTTGATAGCACCCTGCCCTTAAATCCAGCTTAGAGAACACACTAGCACCCCCCAATTCATCTAATAACTCCTCAATCAAAGGTATAGGAAACCTATTCTTAACAGTAGCAACATTCAACTGTCTGTAATCCACACAAAACCTCCATGACCCATCTTTTTTCTTGACTAACACAATTGGTGAGGCAAAGGAGCTTTGATTGTCCCTAACCACTCCAGTTTCTTACAGTTCTTTGGTCATTTTTTCCAGAATATTTTTTTGGGCAGCAGTAGGCTTTTTGGTTAATGGTAATGGTCTCATCTTTTAGTACAATTCTATGATCACATGGTCTCTTAGAGGGTAAAGTTGTTGGAATAGCAAACACATCTTCATATGTTGTTAAGAACTTAGTTAAAACTTCATTAGGTTTCTCATTTTTTATATTAGTTTCATGCTGAAATGAACTCTCATTAACAGCTTGTAAACTAAACGTATGTCCCTCAATTATCACTTGACCCTTTTCTATCATTGATTCCATTTTTTCAGCAGAACAAAGGGTTATGTCATTATTTTCTATGATCAACTTTCAACTTCATAGTCATTTCTTTAAAATTCCCGACAATGTCATTAAGGGTTTGCAGCCATTGAACCCCTAAGACCATGCCATAATTTGTTAAAGGAATAATAATGACATCAGTTTTAAACCATATACCTTGTATCATCCATTGAAAATCAGGACACATCTTAGTGCAAGTAACCTTTGTTCCATCTGCTACTGGGACTTTAACTGCTGAAATGGACTTTAAGGGACATCTCATCCTAGTGGCCAACTTTTCAACCAAGAAGTTGTGTGTGGACCCTGAGTCAGTCAAGATCTGCAAAATTTTTGTACCAATGGACCACTTGACTCTCATGTTTGAAAAAGAAGGGACCCCCATCATTGCATTAAAGGAAATCTTGGGTTCTTGCACCTGCATATGTTGCTGCATGGTTCTGTTAAATCTTCCAGTTGATCTTGTGGTATCTCTTCATTAGTCTCCTCTCCTATTAACTCAATGGAGAACAGCTGTTTATTTTTACAAACATGCCCAGGTGAATACTTCTCATGGCATCCAAAACACTCCCCCTCGGATCTCTTTTCTTCAATTTCTTTATGGGACAGTGTCCATCTTTTTGAATTTAAGGGTTTAGGATTAAGTGTAGGTTTGGGTAACAAGAAAAGGTTAGTTGTGTTAGAAGTAGGTGTGGTAGGGGTTGTAGAAGCATAAGAACTCTAAGTGCTCCTATTCCAACCTGTATTGGTGGCAGTTAAGTTCTCATCCTGATATCTGGCTAACAGATAAGCCTCAGGTAGGTTCTTGGGTCTCAACAATCTTACTCGATACCCAATTTCAGGCTTGACAGCCCTCAAAAACAAACTCACGGCATATTCATCTGGAATGGACACCTTGGTTAATTCTAGATCAAACTCTTGACACAAATCTTTCAATGTGCCAGTTTGTCTGATAGTAGCAAGAGCCCCCATGGCATCTTGATTAATCATACTGCCAAACCATGCAGTCACAAAACTTTGGTATTCCCCCCATAACATTCCTTCAATACTACCCCCTCTTGATTTCACAAAAGACTGATGCCATAACAGGGCATTATCATCCATGTGAACAATGGCCAACTTCACCTTTACATGTTCAGGGGTACCATCTATAGCAAAGAAATGTTCTACCTTACACAGCCATCCCTCCACATTTTCTCCATTAAACATGGGAAAATCAATCTTTGTGAGATGATTAGTGTGACTGTTATAAGGTTCCATTGTACCAGAACCAAATTGACTGGTACCATGAGTTTGAGTATGAGACATATTTTGAATAGTTTTCAAGATTTCAGATACTTGAGCTTCAATCTGATCTTTCATGGCCGTCATATTATTCTTTAATCCCTCTATTGAGGAATCATGTTCTTGAAGATTTTGTTCTAACAACTGATTTCGAGTTGACATTGTTGAATAGGAATAGACAAATCACAAATTGATCAATCTATGGAATTGAATGATCCAAATGACCAATTCAATGGAGTGATCTGATCAATGATTGATCAAATCAAGAAACAAAAGAAACAGAGTAACCAATTGAAACAGGGGATTATTCGCTGAAATGGAAATGGAAGATGGCTTGATTGAATCCTTCAAGAACAGAGATGATTAATCAAAGAATATAGATGTTTTTAGGACGAGAACGATGGATTATGATGATTAATTGCAGTGTAGGACGTTGGTTATGGTGGTTTCTGGTCATTGTGACAGTTAGTTATGGTGGTTAAAGGTGGTTGGTGGTGGTTAGTTATGGTGGTGGTGGTGATCTGAGGCCGAGAACGGCAGCTCTGATACCAAATTGTTAGCTAAGAAATGATAGAGAATCAAAAGAGAAGAATAGGGATCAAATCATAGCTAGCTTTATTATCACATTGATTAGGTATTTATACACAATTCAACTAACTACTATTCCCACCATTTTAACTACCTGTAACAACCATTCAAACTATCAACATATTACAATATCAGTCCTTCTTTATTACAATATTACCCATAATACCCTTCTACTTGTAACAGTTCTTGAAGTAAATATTTAAACTTGTTGGAGCTAAATATAAAAATGTTAGATCTGGTATCAACTAACACAACAAACTAAGCTAATACCCTAATTGATTTTACATTGCAGGAATAGTTGTTAATTACATTCAGGGTTTAGTTTTTCATTGAATTGAACACAAAATAAATAAGATAGAGCATCGTTTTTATAATCAAATGCATGCCTGAATTTAACCCAAAAATTAACCGGCCATTAAAAGAAATAACGAAAAGTAAGAAAACTTATTAACAAATGATAGTCTTTTCATATGAGATTTTAATATTAGACAGTCTTTTCATAGCAGTTGATTCAACAGGGGTCCACCTCAAAACCACAAATGATTACATAAGAACCAATTCTTTATTGATGGGGTGTTCTAATATCTTCACAAGCATTGTCAAATATCTCCACCCTTATTTATACGGCTTTGTATTACAGCCTGAGATCACACGTAGGCATAGTTTTTCAAATTACATGACACTTTTTATAATATATCTTTTGAAGATGGACAACTTTAAACCCAAAATCACAAACAAAACGTAGATCTCGATGAGTTTTGGGAAATGCTGGGAACCGAGCTAACATGACAAGCATGTTGAAGTCCCCGCTCAGCCGCATCCATAACATGGTTTGATCTTGTAGCTTTTTTTCCGGAGCCGTCAGTAGGTAGTTCAACCATATAACTTGATCAAAGTTCGACACATTGTATTTGCATGTCGAAGTCGCACTTAGAGTGTGGTTGTTTATAGTTGTAGTAAGTACAAAAGTTGCAACTTCTGGATGAACCTTTAGGGTACTGGGTACAGTGAAATGTACTTGAATCCCCACTCTGGGTTCAAGCGAAAAGTGCTCCTTTTCATAAGCATTAACCGATATATTTTGTATATCGACCATATTAACATCAGGGTGTTCCGTTTCCAGGAAATCCGTAGCTACATAAATGTAGCTAATGAAAATAATCACAAGTAGAATGAAGATAATCAACGCAGCTAACAGCAATATTTTGTATATGCCCTTTTTGTTGGTAGTTGCATGCTCATTCGAGACTTCAATTCCCTGAAACACAAAACATAAAAATACCAATAGAGTTATACATGTAACTCGCAACACCAACTTTTTTCCAATCATAATACAAATCGACACAACTTTTCCAATCTACATGTTTACATTTATGCCTATTTTTAAACCATAAAAAACCAATAGACTTTACTTCCGCCACTATCTCCGAGACATTTAAACGCTTTTGGGAAAAGAGCCGTTCATTCCGAGCCTCTCAAAGATTAGTAGTTAGAGTAAAAAAAGGAAAGAAAAAAAAAAGGAAGAATATCAAGTTAACATTGGCGCCTTTTTTTCGGCCGATCGGTGACATTTGGCATCTAAAAGAAAGTTTACATTTTTAAGTATCTCTAAATTTTATTTTAAAAGAAGAAAAAAAAATGTATATGCCTTTGTAAAAATCAAAATTTAGACTACAAATAATACATAATGTAAAAAAAATGTTATTAGAGTGAAGAGTATCATGTTACCATTGTAGCAGTTTTCTGGCTGGTGGTGTTGGACATCTTATTTTTGGCAGTGAAAGTTGACAAGAGGAATGTGAAATTAGTTGGAGAGATATAGAACGTATATGGGGTTAATGTACTTATATAAACCACAGGATACGTAGAAGAGAGTTAGAAAGGAAATAAAAACACTTGATAAAAGACGTCATTATCACATCAACAAAGAGTATTGTCTTTTCGAATTTTTAGTTCCTTTCTACCGAAGAAATACATTGCATACTTTTTTTATATCTTAAGATCAATGAATTCCATACGTTTCCTTTTTGCACTTAGAATTTATAAAAGTTTATTTCACTTGATTCAATAGTTGTAGAGGCTAATTAAGTTATTAATGGCCTTAAGTTTGATTAGTTAAACAAATAACTTATATAGTTTATAGAAAAACTTCTCATATGTATACATCACTAGACTGAATCGATATCGACGGGGATTAACCTTAATTTCAAGATGGTCAGAAGGCATCGGGTTGCTATTTATAAGTCAAAATAATTATAAAACATCGTCGGTTATATTAATTCGAAATGATTTTGTAGGAAACAAGTTAAAATTGTAGTAAATTAATCTAGTAATCTTGGCAAATATAGAAATTAAGGTTCAAGATATTTAACCTCAAAAGAACATGAAGTCTACTTATAAAAATCCAAGGTAATTTCTCAAATGTATACAACAACATACGTTTAACTACAATTAAACTTTCATTATAAAAATATTTCCAAACTCTAGTGTCACATTCGACATCTCTGTGCACAATTGTGACAAGGTCCTTCAAACTGCAATAGTGGAGACTCATATACCCATCGTCTTTCTAAATTATAAAATCCTTTGGACCAAAAAAAATGTGTACTTTTTTTTATTTTTAACAACAAAGAATTATATATATGCACGCATGTATTGTACATTATTTTAGAACGGCACCTTTCGTACATCTATGTCAACAATTGTTACAAATACTAAAAAGAAAGAATGTTTAACAAGAGACGTACATCCATGTGGCTTCTAATCCCATTATATTCTTCCCCGTCTATGCATGACTCTCTCACTTTAGCCAGAATCTTAACTGGTTCAATGCGTCTCGGACTTAACATTATACGCTTGGAGTTTGAACAAGGTCCAGGTTCGGCAAACCCCATCGTAAATGCACATGCCATCAACCATTTAAACACGTTTTACGTATACGTGACACTTGAAGAAAACATCCCTTTAACATACAGTAAAAGTCCGTCATTTACATTGCGAGGTCTGCAAAATCCATCGTACCTTACACATACCATGGAAGCATAGTGACCCCGTAGGTGACTCGTCACTCATCCTGAGATTGTTTATATTTAAACTCCTAAGGAACATAAAAAACAATATGTACTTTTTATTTTATAAAATAAGAACAATTACATACATACCCGTACACGTTTTGTACATGTTATTAAAGTGATACACCTTTCATACATCTATATCAACAATTGTTAAAAATACACAAAAGAAAGATGGTTAAGCAATAGATAAAGTAAAAAATCCAGCTAGACCCTCGCCCTAATAAGTAACGTTTACATTTTTAATAGATTACTTTAATTATGTTCATTTCACATTGAAATTTGGAAATTTGAGACCGTATAAAATGAAATAGTGTAAGTTTCGACGCCCTAAAATATGCTTCTTCTTTTCGTCTTCTTCTTTTTTTTTAATAAGATGCATTTATATAATCAGTATAATTTCTTCAACCATTGAAGCGGGCCTTCGACCGAGTTTAGTTCGGTTCATCACGGTTTTAGTACAGCACTAGCACCCAGTATAGCAACCAAAAGATAAAATCCGGAAAACAAAATTGTGACACATACCAATAAACTATCAATACGTGTCTTATCTCGATGCAAATGAAAATCTTTCACGATATATATTGTTATGTCAATAGTTATATAAACTTGATCACGAAAAAAATTAATATCAAAACACATTTCTCACTTGTTAGGTTCATTCCAATCTTTTGTTTTTTTCACTTCGTTTCTAATATACTAATCTGTTATCTGGCTAGTTTTCATCCCCTAAGTTTAAATTATTAAAATGGCCTAATATGTAAAAAAAGAAAACTTATAAGTTTATAGAAGTATATATCTTACCCATAAAGTTTAACTGATATCAATTAAGATCTGAAATTTATTTATCATTATATATTATTAATAGAGCTTCTTATTTGAACACTATTTTTATTATTATTATATTAATAGCTGGGGTCTTTTATTTATGTTCCACCTGCCCAGAATACGTGTGTGTCCCCTGTTATCTCACCGCATCTGAGAGAGAAATAGATAGAGACGTGGAACTATTCACTTTCCCCTATAAGTCTCTCTCTCTCTCTCTGTCTCTCTCTCTCTCTCACCCTTCTCCTGCTCTCTACGAACCACCACCACCCCTTCTCTCTCTATACAAATAGTTGTCGTAGTGGAGGATAATGGTGGCGGAGGTTGTGTTAACCCTCCTGAATGGAAAACGAATCGAATGAACTAAATGTAATGGTAGATAAATTCACTCATAAAGAAAACTAAAACAAATTATGTTATTTCTAAAATTAAATAATCCCAACTTAGGGGTGTTGGAAGGTAATAATTCCAACTTGAAATTTGTAAGGCAACAGTCCCAACTTGTCTTGTATTTTATTCCATTGAACCAAAACTAACTAGGGTTAGGGGCTGTTTGTTTACCCTCTTAATGATTCATTAAGAGGCTCCCCTCTTATTCGGACAGAGGTTTACTTGTTTGGTTGGCAAAATACCAACCTCTTAATGAGAACCCTTCAGTCTGTATCATACAGACATAGCAATATGCTGAAAGAAAAATAGACACAGCTACCCCTTCCATTCTTGTATCCAAAAGAAACCCTACCCACACCCTTTCACCTCTCATCACCCAAACCTCTGCCCCCACCCCTCTCCTCACCACCTCCGCCGGCCGCCGCCCTCCTCTCCCTCAGCTGCAGCGCCGCCCCACCCTCCGCCTCCTTCCTCAGTCGCAGCGTCGTTCCTTCTTTCCTCCCTCGGCTCGCGTCACCACAGACCATCGGTAGAGGTTAGTTTTTTTTTCTATTAAACATATATTCAGGTTAATCGATCTATTAGTTTGTAAGATGTTGTTGGATATTGTTTATTAAAAAGTTTATGGTGTTGTGGGATGTTGTTTATTAAAACTTACAACAAGTTTTTTTTAATCGATCTATTTTTTTTTCTATTAAAAAGTTTCTGATTTTGTTTATTTTTTGTGAAATTTGTTTATGGTGTTGTGAAATTGTTTATTATTTTTCTTTTCTAAATTTGTTTATTATCGATCTGTTAGGTTTTTTTTATTTTTTTTTCTGAGTTTGTTTATTATTTTTTGTGAAATTTGTTTTATGGTGTTGTGAAATTTTGTTTATTATTTGAATTGGTTTGTGTTTTTAGAAATGGGTTGTTCTATGTTGGATAATTGGTATGAAAAAAGATGCATGTTTTGGCTATGTTGTATGTTGATTGTTATTAGTCGATCTATGTTGTTTATTGATACATATTACGGGTTGTTCTATGTTGGATAATTGGTTATGAAAAAAGATACATGTTTTCGCTATGTTGTATGTTGATTGTTATTAGTCGATCTATGTTGTTTATTGATACATATTACGGGTTGTTCTATGTTGGATAATTGGTTATGAAAAAAGATACATGTTTTCGCTATGTTGTATGTTGATTGTTATTAGTTGTTATAATTGAAATATTGGATAATTGACTCCCTAGCGTGGTACGAGGTATTGGTTAGCCGATTTTCGACGACAACGTGCGTTAACTAAGGAAGAAAGATTCAATCGTGCATATGGTGTTCTAAAGGCGAGATTCCCAATCCTAAAGCAAATGGCTCCCTTTTCTTTTCCAATACAAAGAGACATAGTGATTGCTTGTTTCGCCATCCATAATTTTATAAGGAAATGCAATATTTATGATCAGTTATTTATGGACTATGATGAGAACACGATGTTTCATGAAATGCAAAATGGGGAAAATGATGGCCTGGTAGTTCAAGACATAGAGTGGGGTTCACAAGGTATTGACTATATCAAATCTTTACGTAACCAGATTGCTAATCAGTTGCTTTCAAATAATTCAAATTAATTGTATGCAGAGTTGTGTTATTTGTATTTGGATTTCATATGTTGTGTTATTTTGTATTTGAATTTTCGTATGTTTCCATGGAATTTGAAGGATTTATGTGTAATTTGGATTTTCTATGACGTTTTGTATTTTCCTTTTACAATTTTTCATCAATCTGTACATTATTCAGAGCTCTGGCCAAACAGATACATTTCATTCAGCACATAATAGTTCAGAGGGGTAAAATAGTCATTCTGCACATTCATTCAGAGATACAACCAAACAGCTCTTAATGGTTCAGTGCTTACTGGTTCAGAGCCTCTTACCCATTCAGACCTCTTACTGGTTCAGCACTGCACCAAACAGCCCCTTAGTCTTTAATAGACACAGTTAGTTTTCTTGCTAAAAATGTAACTTTTTAAAAGATCTAGGACCATTTCTGCCCATTAGTCAAACTTTTTAATCAAACCTATCTCCTTCTCCGGTGACCGGTGCTCTCTTCCGGCGACCACCCCTCCACCTCCACCGACCACCTCTCCTTCTCCGGTGACCACCCTGACCACCCCTCCATCTCCGGCGACCACCTCTCCCTTGACTTTTGACCAAAGGCGATCCCCTGTTTTTATTCAGAAAACAGAGACGAATTAAAACGAACATATACCGAATCATAGGACGTTTATTGGCCAACCAGGATTAGGATAAGATCAATACAAAAGTATAACCGTTACAAGAGAAGGAATAAAACCGGATTGAAGAATTCTAACCAAAACCTTTTTCCGGCGATATACCGAAATTAACAAAGAATCGATTAAAACGTGATTAACCGGTTATAACTATCACTGCCCTTTATTTATTATCACAATCGAATACCAAAATCTTAATCCAACTGAAAATCAAGATCAATTCGTGATACTCTGTTCTTGTTCATCACAAGAATTTTCCCGCCAAATTTTCTTTAAACCAAAAACAAGTTTTAAGGATTCAAACATCAATCCGAATGATTATTTTATAAATCAGACTTGGTTATACAAACAAACGCATTAAAACACATCAAGATTAAGATTTTTTCATGCACTGTTTCGGAAAAAGAGAAGAACGGAAACAAATATTAATTTTTTTCGTATTGGGTTTTGTTTTTTATATAAATATGGATCTGAAATCAAAATTATTGTGGATCAAAGATTGTTGTTCCATTTGGATTAGGAGGGTGGTCGCCGGAGAAGGGGAGTGGTCGCCTGAGAAGGAGGGGTGGTCACCGAAGGAGAGCACCGGTCACCGAAGAAAGAGTTGGGTTTGTTTAAAAAGTTTGACTAATGGGCAGAAATGGTCCTTGATCTTTTAAAAGTTACATTTTTAGCCAGAAAACTAATTGGGTCTGTTAAAAACTAACCCCATTTAGTTTTGGTCCAATGAAAGAAAATACAAGACAAGTTAGGACTGTTGCCTTACAACTTTCAATTTGGGATTATTGTCTTCCAATACCCCAAAATTAGGATTATTTAATTCCATTTCCCCTTTCTACTATAGATGGCTTGACCTGCACAAATCTTGGATTCACAATATATACTTACATTTTTGTAACTAAATATAAAATAAGGGTTTTGTGTGTAGTGTATCGACAAATCTTGATGAGGCGCTCATCCCTGTCAGAGATGGTTTCTCAAGAAGATAACTCGCAAGCCAGTGGTAAAAAAATCAACAAGGGCAATATATTGTATTCTAATAACAGCGGTAATGAGTAGTGAAAATGAATTTTCACTAATTTTGGACTCAAATAAATGTATTTATATATGTGATATATAAATAATTATTTCCGGGTTTGTGTACTATATTGTGAGAGTATCACAACGAACCAAACCACGTCCAAAATAGAGCTAAGATGAATGAGGTATCGAAGCTTGAAAGTTGTATATTGGAACAACCAAAGATGAGAATGGATTAAGTGTTGTCCCACATTGGTGGGGTGACAAAACATGAAGTGGTTTATAAGGAGGAGCACTCCTTGTATATTGTTTAGCTTGAGCCAAACACTAGTGGGGACCCTAAAGGGTGCGAAGCATCCTTAACTCGCACTCGCACACGCGCGTGGCGTGGGCAATGGGCACAACTTGGCGCTTTGATTGTGCACTTTGCACTTGGCATCGCCGCGAACCGCTTGAGAGCCGCTTTTGTATTGTTGACCTTGTGCGCATGGTCTGATACATGGCGGAAGACCAGGTAGCGTCCTGGTCTCCGCCTTGATGTAAACCGTAACAACGAGTGGCGCTTGGGTACTGAGCTTGGCGGTCCTCGGATGATGTGGGGTGCGCATGGCGGGTTCCATATAACACTGGTGGATGACGTGGCGTTACAAGGTTGCGTTCCGATCTGAAGCGCACGCATGACCAGGTAGCGCCCTGGTCCGCGCAGCAGGTTCCAAACGCGCAGAGCTGCTGTTTCAAGTCAGTCTACGTCAGTTGACTTGGTCAAACCGACTGTTTCAACTCGTCATGAATAGGATATGAGAGTTACGGTCAGCCACATAAATCCATGTTATTGCAATTCATTGTTATTTATTACAGGATTAATAATCTTGTTAATTACAATAATTAAAGGCAATAATGATTCACTTTCTTGTGAACATATATGTTGATATGAACGATCAGATCATATATATAAGAAGGGTTCTAGATAAACTCTTTAGTTGATTCACAAAAATTGTTTGTTCCATATTACGAGAGCAAGACTCTCTCAAAAATGATAACTTTCTTTTTCATGAACACACTTAATATCCGATGCTCTCTCGGGCTCGAGACCATCTCCGGCAGTACGACTACTGTTCCGATTGTTGTACCCTGAGAGACACACCGTCTGAGAGGAGCGCGGAATCTGTTTTAAGGGAAGCGTGTGTAACGCGTGCCTCAACCAAAATCATCAACATTTGGTTCTTCATATTCTTGCAGAGACGATTAGTAGAAGATGATGCGGTTGAAGTGCTTGAATCAAGATTCGGTACATTTTGTTTTTGTACTTATTTCAATTATATTTACTTTTGTATACGGTATTGTATTCTTATATTTCCTACCAATAACGAGAGTATCGTTATATATTTATTTTTATTATTATTTTAATAAAATTGTGAACCCTATTTCCTACAATCTTAAAACAGACTTTCGTGTAGATTGTCGATACAATCTAAAAACCTTCTTATTAAAGGATTTTTGGGGTTCACGAAAGTATAAAAATATTAATTGGGATTTTTGTTAAAATCTTAAAAATATTTTTTTTGGAAATATATTTGTATTACATATCGGATTAATATGTATGATTGGAGTACAATCTTTAATACGAAATACCGTGTTTACAAAGAAAAGTTTTGATTCAAGTTTTTGGTTTCATGGGTTTTGTGTCGGGTTTAGATAATCCGAAGTATTAACAAATACTAGTAGTGTGCCCGCGCGATGCGGCTGGGAACATGGCTACTTTTACGGGTATGCATGATTCGGTTCAATTCAGTTATTAGCCTCAACAAAAACCAAAGTCAATGGTTAAATAATCTTATTAACCGATCAGTTAATTGGTTGGGTTTATTTGATTAGATTGTCGGTTTTCAGCCCGCTTAAGTTAATTTTGTTAATAACCAAAACTAAACTTTGGCCAAAGTATAAGTCTACTAAAGCATGGGCTTAGTGCCTCATCTTTTTTTGGCCCCATTCTATGATGTTATTTTATATTTGTATCGAACTTGTTTATGTAGTATTGAATCATAGCTCGTTCCAAAAGGAGGCAACACGGTTAGGTTAAAAATGAAAGCGGGAAAGTGAGGAATGGAAATCAAATCGAATCGTGTAGTAACGATGAAAGGTCGTACACTTGAATCGTAAAATCACGATCATCAAAGTCCAACTATCTTCTGTTGCATTCTTGCTCTAATTCTTTTTACAATTAAAATCAAAATCAAAATCAAAATCAAAATCTAAGGTGTTGTAGTTAGCGACTTAGTTCATTCGAAATTGTCAATCAAAATTGTTAATTTGCTACGCATCCCTTGAAGGTAAATTGAAAATTTACTAACTTTTACTACTCAACTGTTGATTTTTGCAGCTTATGAATTATACAGATAAGATATGACATAATGTGTATGTTAATTCATGTTTTAAATAAAATGCTATGTCTTTACTGATATTTATATGTGATCAACATAAAGATCGGAAATAAAAATTATGATTAACCTAAGCATCAGGTTTGTCAAAATGTCATATTGAGAAAATAAGGAAATCATTGAACGTGTAAGCCGATTGGGTAAAGTTTATTGTGTGTTATTGATTTATTATTCTCGCACCAATAAAGATGATTGAAGAAACAATAGTCTAACCTTCTAGTAGGGATGTCAGACAATTGATCCACAGGGTTGATCCTTCACCGATGAAGCTAGGGCTGAGATAAACCCGAAAGATAAGGTGTAGGGTAGAGAGTGTGCTACAAGCGTAGACGTTTATAACAAAAATGGGTGAAGTATACTACAGTTGTAGCTTCTCGTGTTAGCAAAAAGTGTCCTCCATAAAGTGATCAAGACCCCCTTATATAGAAGTGACATATGCCAACATCACTAAACCCTAATCTAGTGGTCCAAGGCCCGATTAGGTTCTCCCTACCCTAATGCAAGATAGTAATCATAATTAGGAAATAAATACTTAAATATGGAAATGGAATCGATACCGCCTTAATTGTCGAATGTATTCCTAGAAGGGACACGTGTCGTCTATTGATTGGCCGCGTGTCCTAAGCTTATGTCTAATCATGTGGAAAGGTAGTTGGTGGAGATATCTGATGACGTGACATGCAATCTATCATTGGCGAACGTGTATAGGCGTCCCTGTTGCACGTGTGACTTTCTGGCTCCATGCGTATGATACACTACGCGCCCTGCCATTAGGTTGTAGAGGCACAAGGCCTGTGTTACGTTTCCGGATGTCTGCGCCCAGGGCTTCCTGGCGCGGGACATCCTTAGAAACGTGTGATTATGCTATCCCAAGTGGTCACTTTTGGGACTCGCATTGTACGGGTTAGGCCAATCCATGTGAGGGATTTGGTACCCAATCCCTTCAATGATATGCTTTTTTACTGTGGTCTCTGTTATGCTAAAAGAGCCTCAAATTTAAAATTCGTTTTACGCCCCTAAATGGTCGAGTCGGCCCTTGTAAATATCATAATGCAACTTTTTAAAATAAAAAAAAAATATTAGCATTACTATACTCAAATTAAAGAGAATAAAATTCTCGTTTTTATGTTAATTTTTTTTTATGAAAAATTATGGCCGTTTAAAAATCGTGGGGTAGTTTTCTTAAAACAAAGGAAAACATGTAACTATTATTTTTCGTCTAATTCGGTTCGTTTTCGTTCTAGTTATTACTTAAACCTATCATATCATTTTTTATATAAAAAAACTACACCAATACTATACTCAAATTAAAAAGAATAAAATGCTCGTTTATATGGTATAATAATATTAAGAAAATATTAACACACGAAAAAGTTATGGACGTTTAAAATCATAGGGGTAGTTGGTTAAATTATGGGTGCAAAAGTGTAATTACTATTTAAATAAACAAAAGTTTAGTAAAGATGGAAGGGCACATGTGTAAGTATTTTTTAAATGACATGTTTGCCCTAAAAAGTAGTTAATATCTGCATCATGTGCAAGTTATGCTTGAAAAGACATAAATGTCCTTAAAAAGTAGTTACCACATGCATTATGTGTTGTACTTTAAGCATTTATAATTGTATTACTTAAAAATTAAGAGGTCCTTCTAAAATGATTTATAAGATAGTATAGATTAACATGTATTTAGACATTTTCAAATACTAATTTTCTAATGAGCGTATTAGAAAAGACGTATTATTTGTCAATCCATGAAAAATATTTGCAAGAGGTTATTTCTAACGAGCGTGTTAGGGATTAATCTTAGTGAAATATTTTCTAATGAGCGTATTAGAACATATTTCGGCAACCCATATAGAAACGCTTGGTGTACGTTTTTCGATCTAACGAGCATGTTAGAAATCATTATTTGGAGAAATAATGATTGTTATCAAATGTATAGAAATATATTTTTTTTCTAACGAGCGTGTTTGAAATTCCTATAATTCTAAAATAATAATTTTAAACCTTTATATTTCCTAACGACCGAGTTGGAAAATATTATTTTTTTATAAGGTTTAAAACATGCGTATTTTCTAACGGGCGTGTTAGAAAGTAATTATTTTAGTAAAATTTAATTATTTTCAAAATATTGAGAACATTCATATTTTTAATGGGCGTATTAGAAATTAGTTATGTAAATAACAAGTTATGAAACATGTTTCTAACGAGCGTGTTAGAATCGACGGCGTTGAAAGAATAACGTGTCATAAAACATATCTAATGAGCGTATTAGAAATGGTTATTTACACAATCATAAATATTTTGAACTTATATTTTTTTTTCTAACGAGTGTGTTAGAAATTTATGCTTTTGTAAAAAAACGAACAAGCTAGACGCTTAATTTTTTAACGAGCGTGTTAGAAACGGCTTATTATATTTATATATAAGCCAATAAATTTTAAACGGTCTTGTCATTGTTTGTTTCTAACGGACGTGTTAGAAATGGTTGTATATATATAAACCAAAAGTTTTGAAACGATTTTGGTAATCGTTTATTTCTAACGAGCGTGTTAAAAACGGTTTAGTTATATAACAAAACACCATATAACGATGAGCGTAACCGTTTGTATTCTAACAAGTATGTTAGAAATGGCTAGTTATTGAAACCAAATATTCCTTTTTAATATTTGGTACACGTATAGTTTCTAATGAACAAATTAGAAAAGATTTATCATAAAAACCATATACACGATTATAATCGTTTATTTTCTAAAGAGCGAGTTAGAATCGGGTTAACTATTATAAACTAAATAAGGTGATTTCTAACCATTTTATTGTCTAACGAGCGAGTTAGATGTGGTTTTAAATAATAAAACTATTTTTGATTTTATGATCTTGATTTGAAATCAAAGCATAAACAAATATAGTTTAATTTTAAAACAGATGCAAAAACGAGAAATGTTTTGAACGAATAAAACATGATTTTGCAATTGGTTCGATACTCGTATGAGAAGTATCATATATTGAACCATATAATAGTCTTGGGAGACTATTTAAAGTGAAAACAACTTGATGTTGTTCTTGTACAATTTGTCTCATTAAGGGAGTACCTCAAAACATGCCACAAGAAGATGTAAGTGAGATTATTTCGTCAAACGATAATGTGTTGAAGAGAATAACACTTTGAGATTTGATGTTTATATATCCTTATGAATCCGTTAAAATACATGTGTTATGTATTATATATAGATTTTGGATTATCGTTTATATTTTTTTTAATAATCAAGTGATTTAAAATATAATAAACGATAAATATAAAAAGGAAATTAAACGATGGTATTTTATTCTTCCACGATTTACCTTCGACGAATTTAATAAGAATATTTATTCTAACGGCCTATGCAAGGAGTGTCTTGCAAGAACACAATGAGCGGGTTGTGATCATGACTTATGCAATAAATCACATATCAAACATCAAATGTACAATAACATGATGGGCGAATCATGACGAACGTGGAAAGTGTATTGAGATTAAATACACGAAAACAAGATATGTCATCCAATGTTGAGAGCATCAACATGAAAATACACAAATGTGAATTTTCGATGTATATAACATATGAAAGATATATATGTTAATATTGTGAATTCTTTAATAAATTTTGCTGAATTTATTGTAAGACATTTATAATAGTGATGGATGTGTAGATGTTTCTACAACCATCAATGTTGTTTGACCAATGTGGATGATTTGTCCTTAGTTTTGGGAGACTTCCCCAATACATGGTTTTAACAAAACAAACATGGAAATGTATATATCACTTTAGACGCATATGTGAATGTTATGTCATTGAGTGTCAATCTAATTGACTTTATCTCAAGACTTTAGTGATTTTATACTAGTATTGTTCATCTTGTTGATGATGAATATATTCATCAAAGTGACTTATATTAAGACTTATGTTTAAGTTCTTAAGAGTCAATGGTGAAGCCTTGGAGATTAAAGGCAAATGAGTTTTGATCCTAATGGATGGAATTAACTATGGTTTTGAGACATTCCTAAAACATAGGTTTTGGAATGGTAAAACAAATTCTAATTATCGTGTCTAACTAAAACGTGAATGTTGGAAAGAGATAGTGCGTTGTCTCTTTAGGCTGTGAAGAATCAGAATGATGCATCTTCTGTTCACATGCTAGAGTATTGGAGTCTAAAGCATGCTAGACTAATACTTGTTAACGTTATGTGATGACAAAATAATTATGGATTTGTATAATCAAAACTATAAATATAACTTCAAGGATAACTCGCAAACCGATTACATAGTTCAAGGATAACTATAAATATAACTTCAAAGATTCCTATTGATTAAAATTGTTTTTTTTTCTTCTTACCAAATATTTTTTTTCTTATTTGAACTCTTAACTATATATATATATATATATATATATATATATATATATATATATATATATATATAGGGTAGGGTTATGGTGTTTTTTGTGAGAAGGGTAAGATTGTGTTTGGCCATTAGATCTATAAATGGAAGGTGAAAATTGATCAATGGCAAAATTGTAATAATTATAATAATTTTGATTGACTAATTTGACTAAACAATGGTATAATAGTAATTGGTGTGTTCAAAATTAAAAAAAAAACACATGCAAGGCTCATGTAACTTCCACCCATCTTTTTTAAATACTAATAACTATTTTATATTTAATTAATTTTTTTTAAAATACACCATATTAACGAGTGTTTTTTTATCTTTAATATGAGTATCATATTGCTATATATACACATATAAAAAATTACGTTTAAACTTGGTGGATGTGTTTTATTCTATAAAACACTGTAAAGTTTTTTTATTCATATAAAATACAACTGTTTCAGGAAAGCACATCAGGTTTGCTGTATTGTTTACCATATAGTGTTTGCTGTATTGTTTACCATATAGTGTTTTATATGAATAAGTTTGATTAAATATGATCATTGTCTCATGTGTTTTGGAATGTCAATGTTTATCATATTTGTATACCATATATTGTTTTATATGAATGCACCTAATTCTGATGTGTTATATTATAATGGTGTATATGTTTTGTTTGTTGATGTATTTTGTTTTATATGAGTAAGTTTGATTCGATATGGTCACATTTTATTTGTTTGTTTCAAAACCCCAAGAACACCCCAAATTTAATAAATGCATAATTAATTTTATATTTTGTGTAGAGATAAATTTACCTTAATACCCTTCCTATTTAATTTGGGCTAAGCATGAAATTAACTCTTAATTAAATGTTTTGAAATGATATGGTGAGACTGCTATACAATTATCTTGATTTGGGAACCCAGTAATAACATAATTTGTATATTGAATGGAGATATTTTATTAGGTGCTAGTTAAATATTGGGACACCCTGGTCCAACGGCACAACAAACACAAACACTGCCACGACAAAATGAATATGTTGGTCTTTGCTCGTCGGGCACAATATGCAAGCAATCTTCTATACATCCGTTTTCTTCACAACGGTCTGGTGCAAGATTTAGAGAATAGCCACACTCATTATTACCTATACTTGTCAAACAAAATATGTAAGAAAATTAACTAATATATGATTCATAATTAAAGAAAATAGGTTTGAACAAAGTATTACCATATTTTTTACATTCTTTTTCGGGGGCAGCCATACCAATAACAAGATTTGAAAACACCAAGTAAAGAAAGAAAACACACATGGTACTTTTCTCCATTTAAAACTCCCAAACACTATGAGTTTTGCTATGAACTTCGCACTTATAAATACATTGTATTTATAAACACATCGTATTTATAAGTGACTATCATAATATTATTATATCGTATTGTAATTTGATTCTCGATATTATATCTTATTATAATTGGATTCGACGAATGAACCCGAAAACATGAGGGCAAACATAGGCGAAGGACTGAAGAGGCCAGGGGGTGTTCCAGCCACCCCCTGTTTTTTGCTGTATAGTGTAAATTTACTAGTATTTTCCCTGAAAATTGTATACGTATTGGGTCTCCCCCTAATTTAAGGGTCCCGTGACTTTTGGGACAACTCTCCCCCCCCCCCCCCCCGAAATTTTGTTCAAACTTCGCCACTGATTAGTTTTAAACAAGTTTACGAGTATGAGATGAATATGGTACTAGGAGATACGGGATATGATAACCCGAAACGTACATACATTTTTTTTGACAAACATACCATAAACATTTTCTTTAATAAATATTTTCCTTTATCCTTAGGTAATAAATTAATCAACTAATCCAATAAAAATTAAAATATTAAAAATGTGTTTAAAAACCTCAACAGGTAAATTTTTTTAAAAAAAAATTAACCATTGTACCCGACAAAAATGGGAAACAAGACTTTACAATTGGATATAGAATTAGTAATACAAATACTCATTCTGAAACCATCCCACATCCATATTCAAAATCTAACCATTAGACGGGGTGTAGTGGAGGCGCTACCCGGCGCTATAAACCAAAACAACGCCGGCTACACCGGTACACAATGGCGCCAACGATCAAAAACATCTCCTGGCGTTATATTTATAACGCTTCATCACACAATCAACCACCAATAAAATTCATCCACGTCACCCCTTGTTCTGGTCTCTCTCTCTCTCTCTCTCTCACAGTGATGGTGAAGGTGGTGTATCGACGATAGTGATGGTGGTGGTGATGATGTACGATGAAGAAGATGAAGGAGGGTGGCGGTGGTGATGATATACGATGAAGAAGATGAGGTGGTGGTGATGAAGCCGGCGGCGGAGGTGGTGGGTGATGATGAAGAAGAAGGTGAACAGTGGTGGGCGATGATGAAGAAGAAGAAGAAGGTGAACAATGGTGGGTGATGATGATGAAGGTGGTGGTGGTGATGATGAAGGCGGCGACGAGGTGGTGGGTATGGTGGTGGTGATGATGAAGAAGAAGGTGGTGGTGGTGGTGATGAGAACTCCTGTCATTATCACCGCCATCAACTACCATCCACCACCAACTACCTCTGGCCACGACCATCAACACTCTCCGTCACCATCTATCCTTCTCCGCCGTTAACCACCACCTATGACGACCATCTTCCTTCTACGAACACCACTTCCGATCATTATCCACACCAATCACCAATCATACCTGCAATTTTGACTAACCATGCACGTATATCACATCCATAAATTACATGATTTGATCTCGATGAAGGAAGTTTTCGAATCTGAAAGGTTTTTGAGAGAGAGAGAGAATCCTATGTGTGTGTTTGAATTTTTGAATGTTTTTAGAGAACTTATGGACCGAGAACACACACTCCCTTTTTCTATATGTGGGTCCCAAGTTTATGGTGGGCCCATTCGAGAACCCATTGAGAACCGAAAATCCAAATTTTGTTTATATAGGATTTTAGTCTTTGCATATTTGTAAAATTTGGTAAACTTGTTTCTCATAAAATGGTTATAGATTTTAATAAAATAAAAAATAAAACAAAAAATAAAATAAAAGAGTTAAAGAATAAAAATAAGACAACAAAAATTCACAGATTATATAAGAATGCTTACGGGCTAAAATCACTGTGACTCAAGCCAACCACACTTATCAACACGGAATTAATTTAGCTGGTCTGGGCAATTGCCAATACTTTTATCCATTTAAACCCTTATGCCTCTGACCTTATTGTATAACCACCTGTGATATTAATTTATCATGTTTTAGGTGTATTATTATGAACACACAGCAAGTCACAATCAAATACTAGTGTTATAGGCATCACACACTATGAAGCAAGTAGGTTTCCCTACGACATATTTCACAGTGTCTGCCCTAAGTCTGAAATCTGGACTGGGACAGGATTGAGAAAAGGAAAGAATAGATCTTTTATAAAGAAATAGGTATATATACAGATCAAATGATTTCTTGACGATTTCAGATGACATAGGCTTTTTGGGTTTTGGACTCTAGATGGTCTCTTTTGATGTGCACATTGGCCTCTTTTTGGACGCATATGGTCTCTTTTGGCATTTATTTTATTTATAGCAAGGCAAGCACAGGTACTTGCTTGCACAAAACAAAGTAAATGCCGGAGGTTTTCAGAAAAGATTTCGGACCTAGGACACAGTGTGTATCGAGACATCACACAAGCAGTCAAATAATAGTTGTACAAACACTAAGTAATGTTTCCTACCGAGGTCATACGTTATCTTCAACTGCATCACATATAAACTTATTTTGTAGTCAAGAGAACTGAGGATATCAACACATCACTCTAGAGACTAACCATTTCAGTACTGGCCTTACATGAGTCAACCCTACTCACTAGTGAAAATTCTTATAACTTCCCGTATGCTGCAGCAATCAATTTTTTATTTTTTCAAATTTTTAAAATATATTTGGAGTTTTCTGATTTTTTTAACTGAAATAAAATAAGCAAGGGGCTCTATTTTTGGAATTTTGATTTTTTTGTTTAACTAAGAAGAAAAAAAAACTTTTTGTATTTTGGAAAGATAACCATTTTAATCATCGAAATGGATGACTTTCAAAATTTCTAAAAGATCATCGAACCAGGCCCGACTTAATGGTTTTGTGAACAAATCCGCCACATTGTTATATGTGTGAATTTGCTCCATGGTGATTAACTTTTCATTGTATGAGTCCTGGATAAAATGAATTTTGATGGGAATGTGCTTTGTTTTTGAAAAATATACTTGATTTTTAAGATTTGAATTGCAGCATCATTATCACAAAAGATGGGAGTATCACGAAATTCGAAACCGTAATCTAACAATTGATGTTGCACCCAGATGACCTGTGAGCAGCACGCTGATGCAGCAACATATGCAGCTTTCGTAGTTGATATAGAAACCGTGTGTTGCTTTTTGCACATCCAACAAATGAGATACTCCCCAAGATACTAAGATCCAGCAGTGGTGGATTTCCTGTCAACATCACAACCTCCAAAATTGTTGTCAGAATAAGCATGTAGTTCAAAGGGAGAATCTCTAGGATACCAGAGACCAAGCCTTGGTTTCTCTTTAAGGTACCTAAGATTCTCTTAACATCAATAAGATGAGAAAGTTTAGGATTAGCCTGATAACGAGCGCACTGACAGACAACAAACATAATGTTCGGTCTACTGGCGGTCAGGTACATCAGTGAACCAATCCTGGAGTGGTAGAAGGTCTGATCAATTTCCTCCCCCTCTAGATCAGAAGATAAAACTGGCCTTTCTGCCATGGTAGTATGTTACAATCTATGTTTGTGGTTTATGTAGTTTACTTAATGAAATAGTGAAAAGATGGAAATAAAGATAAATGAAGTGCAACGGAATTAACCATAAAACATAAACTATGGAATAAGCTTTCATCATAAATTTTATATTAATCAACACAAATTAGAAATTATGAATTACAACTCCCCCTTAGCCTGATCACTCACAGATTGTTCGTATAAGGAATGTTAGAAAAGTGATAAATAAACCAGTACTAGACAAATCTATTTATAGGAGGTACAAAACATTTGTTGTGTAACCACTGTTGATGTAACCTTGATAGTGACAACTAACAACCTTAACAAACTGATTCACAGAGGTTATAAACTCTGATCATCTAAACATCTGCTCAAACGTAATCATCATCTGTTGAAGTTAACCTCTACCAAGGCTTCAAAAGATCTTCTCTTCAGCATACCTTGTCTCTTCTTCAACAGTTGTTCATTCTTCAACAAACCTTTAAGCTTAACAAAGTTTTCACTTGTTTATCTGTTCTTCACATTTGACTTTATACTGGATCATATGTTAGCATATTTTAGTTTTCTAATCATCTGTTCTTTTACAGGTTTAACAATCTCCCCCTAGAATAGATGATGCCAAAATTATGCTTAATGAAGATCTTTATTCTGCTCTCATTAGCATCTATCTTATTTGACCTTTGAATTGTAATTCAAAGTATAGAGAGACCAAGTCCTCTGGATCCCTTTCAAGTTCAAGACCCAATAGGTCTTGCAGATCTGCAGCCTACAGACCATAGGCTTCAGTCATTGAGATATTTTCAACTTCTCCATCAGCTCTGAGCAATGTCAATTCATGGTTAACCTTATTAGATTTCCATTTTACAATTTTTGAGTCTCCTAGATTTCTTGAGCAAAGGGTTATTCTAGATGTGTTTTGTGACAAAGGAGAGCAAATGAGCTGCCTGACCAGATCACCACCAGCATTTGAATGGTAACGAAGTTGATACATGAGCCCCTCCTTTATGAAGGAATCCTCAAATTTCTTTCTTGCTTTTCAAGTGTTTTCTTGCAGCAATTGATATGTCATATGTTGAGGACAGACTTTTAGAAGCAGTGATCTGTTTAGAAGGTTCAGCTTCATCATCATAATTGGG
This sequence comes from Ambrosia x helenae, assembly GCA_030844895.1. Lineage (NCBI taxonomy): Eukaryota > Viridiplantae > Streptophyta > Magnoliopsida > Asterales > Asteraceae > Ambrosia > Ambrosia x helenae. Next base: position 28,717 of record JAUTDX010007361.1, read on the forward strand.
ATTTCTGGGGAGATATGGGTCTTTTAGTCTTTATTTTTCTAACTCTTTGCAAGTTTTCAACAATTTTAGACTCTGACCATCTAGCCATTGATCTGAGAGTACCATACTGTGCAGCCACCATCTCTTCTTTGATTTTCCTTAACTTCAAAGCTCCTTTTGGATCTGATTTCAGCTTAACCTTTTTCCAATTAGGTGGAGTAGGCTTGTTTAAATGATCTTTAAGCATTTCTTGTATTCTTTCAATCTCATCAATTAATGCTTGAGTGGTCCAACTAGAGAATTGAGCTCTGGGGGCTTTGTAAGGTTTTTACTTCATGATATGAAAGGTAGTCACCTCTTAGTTCCATGCCCAACTCTTGATATTTTGTTATAGGTTTCTCTGATAGTGACTTGCTCATCTCTTTAATAAAGTCTTCAATTTTTCTGACTTTGCTGAGTTAAGTTGATATTATGCATTAAGCTAACCTGTCATCTTTCCCTATACGTTTCTCATTTGCAATAGCCTCATCCTGTTGCCATTTCAGTTTAACATACTTATCAACATTTTTAAGCTTTGGGTAATTTAGGAGAGAAGTAAAAGATAATGTGTTGGGATCATCTGTTGTGTAGAAGGATTGTATCTCAAGGGAGATTGCTAGAACTTCAATGGGGAATGGTGTGGCTATTGGTGGTGGTAAGTATGGGTTGGATGTTGGTAAATATGTGGAAGTGTTTTGAGATGGAACAGAAGATAGAGGAATTGCTAGAATGGGTGTTGATGTTGGTGGTGTGGATTTATTCTCTTCTTCATCTTCCTGAACCACAAAAGTCTTTATTCCTCTCTCGTAAAGTTTGATTGGAGATGTGGGTTGTTTTTTTTTTTGGATGGGAGGATTGGAGTTGTTTGAATATTTGATGTGTTGAATGGTGATAAGAGTTGTTGTGGTTGTAACATCTATTTGCACATTTTTAGTGCCAACAGATGTGGTTTGGATGGGTGTGATGGTTTGAGGTATGGTGGTTCCAATTGTGGTGGATTGTGATGGTTGAGTTTCAACAGATGTTGTAACAACAAAGGTCACATCAAGAGAGACATGCTCAGTAGATGTTTCAGAGACAGATGGTTTTGAAAACACTGGTGCATGCCTAGCTTTTCTAGCTGGTTGCCTTCTTCTTTTGGATGAGCCAATGTCCTCTTTCTCGTTCTTCCTTTCAAGTTTCTCTTCAACTACTAAGGCCATTGTTGCCTCTCTTGTGTATTTTCTCTTTTGTTTCTCAATTGCATCCTTTTCAGCAATCTTGTTAACATATTAATCAGGCCTTTTCTCCATCACAACAGTGGCAACTTTCTCAGCAGGCTTTCGTGCAGACCCAACAGACTTTTGCACCTTCAAAGCTTTTACAGCTAGCTTTGTAGAAGCTTCTTTAGTAGGAGGCAATTTTCTAAGTTTATCTTTCTCTGTATCCCCCTTTTTGGCATCACCATTATCACCAGAGTCATTGTCATCAAGGTAGAGAGGAGTGGGAGCAAAGCCTGTAGTTTTCAGTAGATGATCTTTAATGGCCCTGATTTTAGCTTGAGTATCTTTGTATCTGGCCTCCACCATGTTCCTAATCAGTTCCATGTGTGTATTATGAGTGGTATCAGACAATGCTTTTTGTGCTTGAATGATTAGTTGAACAGAAGTTCATAGTTCTTTAGCAATGTGTAGTTGATGGTTGGGACTTAGAGTTTTGAACCAAGGTGGTCATCATGTATTTGATCTTAATAAGAGAAGACTCAATGTTAGTTACTTTTTCCGTCAAAACCTGATATTTTAATCCATCACCTAAGTTAATAGGATCATCTGAATTCCTACCAGAGGTAGTTGTATTTGGTTCAGAGACATGAGTAAAATCAATGTGTGAGAAATCAAATGCCCCTTGTTCTTGGTACTAGGGACTTCAACTGCTATAGAGTGTAGTATAGTAGACTCAACAGTTGTTTCCTTCAAGGAAGTCTTAGGTATGGAACCACTATCCAAATGTGAGACACTGATCTCTATAGATGTAGTGGGTGCTTCACTTGAAACCCCAGGAGCCACGCATGCCTCAAAGAGTGTTCCCTCTTTAGCTTGTGTGTTAGCAAAGATATAATTACTTAGAACAATCACTTGTTGTGGCATACCCTCAGTAACTTGTGATTGAGAGGAATTGGTGTTTGCCAAGGTATTATCAATTTCTTCAAGCAATGGTTTCATGGTATGTGGTATTGTAGGAGTAGGGTGTGGAATGGAAAGAGAAGTAGCCCTGGGAGAGGGGCTTATATACGGATGTTCAATTGAATCATATGTTTCATGATGTGGTTCCCTTTGATAAAATCTGGCCCCTGTTATTAAACCGAATGACTTGGTTTATCGGATGAACATTATGATTGATTGAGTATGCACATCGCTAATGTGCAGGGACTCGGTTATAGAACAGAGGGTGGGAACCAAAGAAATTTATACACAATAATAATGTTCCACACACTACAAATGAGACATAAGAGGGGTATTTATACCCATACAATATTGACGGTTAAGAAACCGTTTTATAACTAACTTAAACTAACCGACATGATAAACTAACAGATACGACTTTCTGTTTAGTTGCCTTTTCAGCAGTTGACTTTTTGTTTGACTTTTTGATACAATATGAATTTCTTGATTACTAACTTCTAACAATCACTCCCCTAATCAAGAAATCTAATCTTGTTTACTCTGTTCATGTTCATCCTTGCAGTCCTTCTCGTCTATCTTTCTTCCTTTTTTGTAATCGCCTTGAACCATTCTTTAAATCTTCTAAACTTGATGCAAAACTAAGTCTTCACGACTATTCCCTTTTGATCCACATGATCTTCTGATGCTCCTTTGACTCACCTGGTCCTAAGCACGATACGGGAAAGATGGAAAGCACCACATCCATCTTCTTCTTCCTAAATTGCATCCTTTAAATTCGACTTTTCCGGGACTTCCGCCTTATATCGAATTCTTCTCGGGTAACGCCTCTGCGTCTTTAAAACCCTTTACTGAACATCTTTCTTGTGTTCTAAAATGGTTCTTCACTGAAATTCCTGATTTTTCTTCTTTACCGGAATATTGGCCGGAAAACGGTTTCTCATCGTTCTTCTTTAAATCTGTCCTGGCCTTCTTTTGACTGCGCTTTTCTGATATAACAATGATTATAACCAAGTATGAATCAAACAAACACTCACTGATGTTCGATTCCTTTTTCTGGATAAATTTCCGATTGCTTTGCGAAACAAGGGACTTAATCACAGGTCTCGTTCTTCGTCTTCCCAGGATCTCCTAACCGTGTGCTCTGATACCATGATAAAATCTGGCCCCTATTATGCAACCGAATGACTTGGTTTATCGGATGAACATTATGATTGATTGAGTATGCACATCGCTAATGTGCAGGGACTCGGTTATAGAACAGACGGTGGGAACCAAAGAAATTTATACACAATAATAATGTTCCACACACTACAAATGAGACATAAGAGGGGTATTTATACCCATACAAAATTGACGGTTAAGAAACAGTTTTATAACTAACTTAAACTAACCGACATGATAAACTAACAGATACGACTTTCTGTTTTGGTGCCTTTTCAGCAGTTGACCTTTTGTTTGACTTTTTGATACAATATGAATTTCTTGATTACTAACTTCTAACACCCTTGTGCTTACAACATGTGCCTTTTGTGAAGGGACATGAGGAGTTCAGCTAGATTGAGATATTTGTATTTTTTGATAGGAAGTATCAACAGATGTTTCATGTTGCTTTTGTGTTGCAACAAGGTTTTGTTCTGGTATCTCATCTTCCAGAATTACCCGTTTTGTTTTCTTGGATTCGGGTTTGGATTTAGAAATGGTCTTTTTGGTGAGTGCTGGTGTGGTTCCACAGAACTGGGTTCGGTACTGTTGTCACTAGGAGCAGTGGGCTTAGTGATGTGCCATCATTTACACATAATAAACATACATAAATAGTCTAATAATACGGCGTAATTCGGCTAAATTGATAATTAAATCAACTTAATCATTCCTATTTTGTGTTTATCAGGAAATTGGAGCTCCAACCTAAAAAGAAGCAATTCTAGGGTAAAAACAGCTAAAATTGGAGATTCTTGAAGATACGAGACTTGAAGCATGTTCCAAGGATGGGTCAAGACTTTCCTGAGGGCAAAATGATGATAAAATCAGTCAGGGATCGACCAAGCACGACCACACACATTGGTATAAGGCCCTGCGCACTAGAAGACAAATCAGCCAGCTTGGGGGACAAGAAAACACCATCTGGTCGGGTGCACGGGCGTGCACAGCCATGTGCACGGCCGTGCTCAGCTCTAAGTACAGACAGACTGACCCTGCAGCAATAGAACGGACGTGGGACAGAAGCATGGGCATGCCACCCTTTGAGCATGGGTGTGCGCAGCCTGATTTGCCTATAGATAGCAAGCTCAACTCAACCATTTGGTGTGGCATATTGGGGTCGACTTCCACCCTTCTTGCAGAGTTCTTGGGGTTTTATGGAAGGCCTTAGGGCCGACCTAACACCTCCCTAAGGTTAGGAGCTTTCCTACCTTGGTTTCTCAATCAAGAAATGGCACCGTAGGAGTACTTTACATGAAATTAAGTCGAGGGTTGCAAGAATCATATTATACCCATTGGATCAAGGATGTTGGAAGCTTGTCTATGAGTGGAAGACCTTCATGTTCTTATGTTGTTATCTTTATATGGTTGTATCCATCCAGTATTCTCCAAACCTATTCGATTCGTTAGACTTTTTATATTATTAGTAGTTTATTTTTAGTTACTTGATTTGTTTATCTTCTTATCTAATTCTTGCGTGTTTATCTTTTGTGACAGGTTCAATTCGTGGTTAACTTAACAACCATAAAATCAACCAAAACTTAATATATTTAAAAACTATCATGGGGTTCGTATGGCTTCAGGTAGTCCCAAGCTAGATCCAAGGCAAGGAAACCGGTAGTGAAATAGATCCGTCGGGTTTCTGATATCCAAACCGGGATCTAAGCAATGGCTTGTAAAGTGGACCAGATCCGGGTGACAAGTTTCTGGTATCACACCAGATTTGTTAGTGATTTTCTTGGCAAAGGGCGGATTCCCTACGGGTGCACCAGTGATCTTCGGATTACACACCCTTAGGTTATGTTCCACCTTTGTTAAGGTTATCATTCACAAATCTTGGGGGTTAAGAGTTGAAATTGTTAAGTCACTTAATCACTAAACCAAACTTATATTTACTTGATCAATAAATATTTAATTTGTCACTTTTAAAGATAGTCAAAATAAGGATAATTTATCTAACTATCACTAGTACAAAGCCATTTACTTCTTAGAGGGTCCCCGTCACACATGATGATGGTTTGTGAGATCCTTCGGTACAGAAAGTGAGAGTTAAAAGACGAGGAAGAGATTCCCGGTCGGAATTAAGCCTCTACAATAATTTAGGGAGATAAATCAAAGAACCCAGTGCTTAAACAAGTGTTTTTGCTGTGGTTTGGGAAGTGCCTAAAAACCAGGACTCAAACTTTCCAATAAGCTACATGACTTATGTGCGATAGGATCGACGACACTTGTAAATCAGGAGAAGACCGGCTTACGAGTTAGCAGTCCGAAGACACCTTTATGGGGACTCATACACTTCCCCTGTGCGTGAGCCATTGGTTACCAGAACGTCATCCCTTATTTATTATTTTCCCATCTCCTAACTCTGAAGGGATCATTCAAAACCGTTTTCCATCCCAGTAATTAAAACTACTACTACTTAAACCGTCATCCCTTATTTATTAAACCCCCCCCCCCTCCCCCCCCCCCCCCCCGTTTTATTTTCTTTTCAAGGCCTGATGAACAAAAGTAATGGAAGGTTGTGTAGGGGAAAGTGTGTTCTCTAGAATACGATACTCGGTATTTACCCTACAAATCTATGCTATACACGTCATGTTCTCTGCCTGTGTGTTATTTTTAGTTTCTAAGTAAGTAATTATCATTTACTTATAAATTTAAAACTCAGTAATGGTTTAGTAACAAATCCTCTTTTTCCAAAACCAATGTTTCTGTAATATATGTTCTGGTGGCAGATGTTGCTCTGGTTTTTGAAAATTTTCCTTTCTCAGTATTTTCCTACCCTTTAGTGGTCATCATACGAGTAAAGGTTTCATTTGACAAACTCTTCGTTTTCAGAGTATCACCCTGTTTAAAAACATTTTCAGATAAAACTTTTTGAAGATAAAAACTCAAGAGTCTTGGATACATGAGAAAAGCTTTTGATGATCCAGACTGAATAGCTTTCACATTTGAAACTATATCCCAAAACAATGTTTGGGATAAGTTATAGTCAGAGTTTGTCAAAAGTACATATCCCAAATATAGTGTTTTTAATGGAATTTCATTAAAATAAGTAGTTTTATCAAAAATACATACAAGTAGGTCATGGAAAAAAATTTCATTTCTTGGGGGAAGTTTGGTTTAAACACTGTGGCCCCAATTAATTATGCATCATACCCCTTTTCTATGAATTATGTTTCAAAATCAAATTTGGAGAAAGAATCATTACTTGCTAAGTCAACATCTCCAACTTTAGAAATTATAACGTTAGGCTTTTTGTCTTTAATGAGAACTTCAGACTTTGCCTAAAAATCTTGGAGAGTGTCGAGGTATATGTGTGCATCAGCGGTTAGGATGGAATAATATTTGGATTTATGGAGTGTGTCGATGATGGTGTTTTCATCTGTTTTTACCAGATATGGAAGGTAGTTATGAGGAGTTTTGACTTGCAAATCCATGGTGTTATGATTTTTAGGTTATGAAAACGAGAGCAACTGCTATTCTTTTGAAAATTGTTTAGAATTTGAGAAGGTAATATAAACCCTGTGTGGGTGAGAGAGGGTTTTATAGGACAAAAAGTGATGCTGACGTGGCCAAATGCGTGTTTTTGAGAACAGATGTGGCATGCATCTGTTTTAAAGATCTGATGACCAAGATCCGTCCTACATGGTTTCCTTTGTTTGAGGAGGATAATGGATGGCAGTTGTTGATACATCTGTTAACAAGTCAACAGATACCAAGAAACAGATGATAGAACAAACAGAGGAAACCTTTCAATGTAGTAGACTTTGGTCAAATAGATGATGATTTTAAAGAAACAGTGGTTGTTTTATCTGAATTGATTTTTGAAATATCTGAACAGATGTTCATCCAAAAGCTATTTTTAAATATTTTAAATTGATTTTCTGAACAACATTTTAATGTTTTTATTTATGGAAAACAAAAAGTTTGCTTTAAATCCATATTAAAAATGCCAATTCGAGAAATCAAACTTTCAAAGGTAGATGTGTCTAAAGCTTGTGTTAACACATCTGCCAGTTGATCATCCGTTGGAACATGATGTAAAGAAATCAAACCATTTTCATAGCTGTCTTTGAAAAAATGGTGTTTGATGTCTATGTGCTTGGTTGTTGAACGGGAAACTGGATTTTTGATGATGTTTTCAGCTGCTTAACTATCCAACATTAATGGAGTCTTTAAGACAGTCACACCAAAATCTAGTAACTGATTTTGAAGCCACAAAACTTGAGCTGTACAGCTTCATCAGCAATGTACTCAGCCTCTGCTGTAGAAGTTGAAACTACGACCTATTTTTTTCTTTGCCTAGATACCAGGGCATTGCCTAGGAATTGGCACCCTCCTGATGTGGACTTCCTTGTTGTTTGACAACCAGCAAAATCACTGTCTAAATACCCTAAAAGCTCAATATTTCCATTAGCAGGATACCAGATACCAAGTGTGGGAGCACCTTTGAGGTATCCGAATATCCTTATCCCAGCTATTAGCTTTGACTTTCTAGCAGATGCTTGATGTCTTGCACAAACACAAGTGGCAAACATGATGTCAGGCCTTGATGTTGTTATATACAATAAAGATACAATCATACATCTGTAATGTGTTTGATCCACCAGTTCATCTTTGCCATCAACAATGAGTGGTTTGTTAGTGCTAATGGGAGTACTGCATGGTTTACAGTCATTCATATCAAATTTGGCAATAGAGTTTTGACATATTTGTTTTGATGAATGAAAGTTCCATTTTGTAGTTGCTTAACTTGGAGACCAAGAAAGCATTGCAGTTTTCCCATGGAAATCATTTCAAATTCAGCTGTCATTAAATTTCTGAACTCTTCACATATTTTGTTACATGTGGATCCAAAGATAATATCATCCACATATATTTTAACAATCATGATATTTTTTCCTTTCCATTTTAAGAACAGAGTTTTATCAATTTTACCTCTTATGAATCCTATGGATAAGAGAAATGTGGAGAGAGTTTCATACCAGGCCCTTGGTGCTTGTTTTAGTCCATATAGAGCTTTGTTAAGCTTATAGACATAATTTGAATGAAAAGTGTCCACAAAACTAGGTGGTTGACAGACGTACACTTCCTCCTGAATTTTGCTATAAAGGAAAGCACGCTTGATTTTCATTTGATACATCTTGATGTTGTGGTTGACAGCAAAGGCCGGGAAGAGTCTAATAGCTTCCAACCTACCTACATGTGTAAAGGTTACATCATAATCAATGCCTTCTTCTTGTCCGAAGCCTTGAACTACAAGCCTAGCTTTATTCTTGACAATAATACCCATTTCATCTGTTATGTTCTTAAAGACCCATTTTGTGCCAATTTGATATACATCCTTAGGCAATGGAACAAGTTCTCATACTTGTTGTTTGAACTAAAGGAGTTCTTCCTGCATAGCTTCTACCTAACTACTGTCTTTTAAAGCTTCTTGGTACTTGGCAGGTTGTGTGAGAGACAGAAAACCAACGAAAAGACAAATGTTTGAGGATTGACTTCTGGTGAGCACCCCTTCATTGATGTTGCCAATAATTTGGTCAAGTGGATGAGATGTGAGAAAAATGGAGTTTCCTGTCTATAGAACAATAGAATTTGAAGGTGAAGGGCATAAATGGGAATTAACTTTGCTAACATATGTTGCCATTGTGTTATGGTCAACAGATGTTTGAAATGAAGGTGGAGGAGTAGGTCCAAGTGGATAAGATGAGGATGTACTTTTGTTAACAGCGGATGAGCTTGGTGAGGTAGTGCATGGGATAGGATTGGTCAACAGTGATTGACTCATTAGGGACAGAGTTTTGACAGTTATTTTGAATAGATGTACCCTCTGGTTCAGAAAAGATTTTGCATTGTGATGGAATTACTATGTCAAATCTGTATTCTTGGTGAGAAAATTGTTGTGTACCTGCAGTGATAGTTTTAGCAGTAATCTCATCAAATTTAAATTTATCAAGGTCAAACAACTCTGCAGGGTTTTTAGGGATTTTTAAAGAAGAAAGTTCATTGAACTTTACATTCAGAGTTTTTTCTATAGTGCCAGTCCTTGTGTTAAACACTTTATAGGCCTTGGCTGTAGAAGAATATCCCATTAAATAACCACAATCTATTTTGGTTGCAAATTTTGAAATCGAATCTTTAAGATTTAGAATGAAACATGGGCAGCCAAAGATTTTGAAAAATGAGATCAGTGATTTGATTTGAAACGAAATTTTATAAGCAGTCTTTTGATGCTTGGGGTTAATCAAAACTCTGTTTTAAACATAGTAAGTAGTGTTTATGGCTTCTGCCCAAAAGAACAGTGGTAAGCTTGAATATGCTAGCATGGTCCTTGTAGCCTCAATTAGAGTTCTATTCTTCTTTCAACCACCCCATTTTGTTATGGTGTTCTTGGAACATTGAATTGTCTCACAATTCCTTTTGACACACAGAAATCATCAAACTCCATATTTTTTTAATTATGTTCCATTATCACTCCTGAAGACTTTTACTGGCAAGTCATATTGCTTTTCAACTTTTGTTACAAAGTCCTTCAAAATACCTGTAGTCTCATCCTTAGAATGTAAAAAAGTAAGTCCATGTAAACATAGAAAATAAGACAAGTCAAAATCTTTTTTTCCTTGGACTCGAGATTTTTACTGACCCAAACAAATCCATGTGCAACATTAGAAGACATTGATTAGCTTTGGACTCATCAATTGATTTATGCAACACTTTGTGTTGCTTTCCTTTTAAACAGAAAATGCAGTGTTCATCACTTTTGAATTGTTTTGATGGCAAACCTCTGACAAGGTTTTGTGTTGAGAGTGTATTGATAGTTTGAAGATTGGTGTGACCCAATCTCCTATGCCACAATTTTGTTTCCTTAGTTGAGGAAGCAGAAAACAAACACATCTGACATAGGATTATCCTTCAACATATCAAAACCATACAAATTGCCACTTCTGTGATCAAAAAGTTGTGCTTTGATCTTAGCAATTATGGTATCAATCTTTTTCACCACTTCTAGCCCAATAATCTTACAAGTTTTCTTAGTTAAAAATCAGCCATAACCTTTGTCACTCATTTGTGAAAAGCTTAGTAAGTTAAATTTAAGATTATCAATAAGATTGACAATTTCAAATTTAAATTTTCCAGCCTGAACAGTTCCACAACCCAACACCTTCCCTTTTAAATCATTACCAAAGGATATGTCACCCCCTCCATGTGCTAAGAAACCAGTGAGTAGGGCTCTACATCCTGTCATATGCCTGGAACCTCTACTATCTACACACCAAAGACTGTGTAAGCATGCAGAAGCTCCATGCACATCAGTAATGAATTAGTTTTGGTGTGTGTCCAAAGTCAAATTGGCTTTGGATGAGTTCTCAACCTTTTCAGACTCAACTCCAGGATAATGATCTTTTGTAAAAAATAGTTTTTGAACCATATCCATCAGCTGCTTTTGAGCATTTGCCAGTGCTTGAATGTCATTACTTGGTCCAGTAGATGTTTGACCATTCCCTATCAGATGATAATATCCATGGGGATGCTTGTCCACTTTTGGTTTTGAAGGACGTTTTGCAGGTTTTCATAGGTGTGTAGCAGTCTATGACAAGGTGGTTGTCCACGGTCTCTTGGATAATTGTTTGAGGGGGGGAGCATCTGTGACTTGAACATCCCTAGGAACATGGTTTTGATTCAATTCTGTTAACAGATGTTTAAACAGGGGTAAACATCTATTTTGACTTTCCTTTTGAAGTACCAGTCTCTTGACTCACAAGTATTTTTGCTTTATACTCATTTTTCTTAATGTCAAAATTTTTAAGAAAAAGACAATCCTGAGTTTTATGATTCTTCTTTCCACTGATTGTACACAGTGGTTTGGAATCACAGACACTTGTTCCTTTTTGATGTCATATGCTTTTAAGAGAAAACAGATTTTGGTGTCATGATTTCTCTTTTCACAAAAGTCACAAAACAAGTTTGAAAACTTTTCTTTCTTTTTACCCTTTTCAACAGATGTTTGAACATCTGTTTGAAGGTCTGTTAGGGGAATGATTTCACCTTAGGTGCTTTGAAACCATTAGTGTTTGTGAAATTGACTAGTTTAAAGTTTTCAAGAACATCACACTCATCAGACCATGTTAGTTTAAATTCATATTTCTCAACTTGCGACATGGATGATGAACCTTCAGGTTTTTCAAGAACAATTTTCTTACTATTTGGTTCCATGATTTTAATTTCTTGTCTTTCCAAATTCTTTGGAATTACTTCAACCATTTTGACTCACTTTAAGTAATGCTTTTAGAATCCTGCTTATTGAGCTCTAAGAATCCAATACCAAACTTCACATTACTCTTTGTTTGCTGGTTAAGAAGTATCTCATAACCAGCACAAGATTCTACCCATTTTGCATAAGTGACTTGGGTAGACTCAAGCTCTTGTATACAACTTTGATATTTTTCTATCATAGTTTGGAAATTGTCTTTAGTTATGGTTGCTTCATGTTTAAGACTGCTGGTCTCATGATCTCTTTCAGTTATTTTTTATTTTAACTCCTTTGTAAGTTTTTCAAACTAAATATCATCATCTAAGACCTTTTTCATAAGATTTTCATTCACCTCTTTAATGTTAGCAAATGCAATGACACATGTATTTGAACATAAATCCTTGAGCATTTGAGGAGATACCTTAGCAGCAATCAAAGCACAATTACATTTACATTCAAAATCACTGGCATTCCATGGATCTAAGTTAGTCACAACAACTTCTTCAACCTTTTCAGTTAAAACTTCTGCAGTTTCAATATCATTAGTCACATTTTCATACTCGGACATTATTTCATCAGACTCAATTCCCTCTTCTATGGACTCAAGTGTGATACCCCGCATTCTAGGTTATTACTTTAACCTAACTTTAGTAATTTTAAATACGAGTTCATAGCATTACACTTGACTAGGATTAGTTAAGTGAGTCGCATAGTACACTGTAATGTGTTAGTAACTGCATAAACAGTAATTCAAGAATTACCGGATCATATATACGCATCTTAAACCCCGAACGTTGGTGAAATAATAATAAACATGTATTGTGTCTTAACTTGTGTAAAATTATGTGCATATACCTGACTATGTGAAACCTCATGAATTAACATAACCGAGTCCGGTCGGACCGGGACCCGGTAACTTATACATAAATACCTTGGTGAAAATATAATTGACTAATAATTATAGTTATAATTACTATAAAAGAAAATATAGAAAAGAACATGCGTTCCGAATTTATGGTCAAAGGAGAAGATGAAAAATAATAATATTCGTTTTTATATTTTCACCAAACGAAAGCTTAAATAACTTACCAACACTTAAACTAAGCTATATTTAAGGGTTATTAAAAGCTAATATAATGTCCAGATATCGCGTAATTAAAACCCGGTTAAACCCCAAAACTATATAAATAAATTTAACAAACATTTCTATATACTTTCCAACATGTGAACCATACAAAACTCATTTCAATGACTTGCCCCTTAGTTTTATTTTATTGACCAAGTCCATGTCTTCTTCTTAGACTAACTTTGTGGAAAATTACAAATGTTTGGTAGTTGAAATCGTTATATAATACTACATATTTTTCACATTTGAGATACAAACTCTTCTTTTCTTTTTCTTCTTGTCGTGAGTTTTTGAAGAAACACACATCACTTTTCTATTTCCATAAACCATAAAATACTCCTTGAAGCTCTTAAGGTCTTGTGAAGTTCTTTATCATTTCCTAGTGTTCTCAAGTGTTTAAGGTGTGTTTATGAACTATATATCTTTAGATCTTGTTAATCTTGTTTATACTCAACAAAACTTATGTCCAAATCTGATCTAGATATATGTTACCATGTATAAATGAATCCATAATTGAGAATATATGCTTGTTTGGTTATTTGATAATCTAAAAACACTAGGTTGTATGCTAGATCATTAAGCTTGTTAAAACTAGGTTTATCTTAGTCTAAGCTTTGATTATGGATTGAAATAATTATGTATTTGACAAAATCTGATCTTATACAACTTGTATATGTTTGATCATGTTGAGTTTTGATGGGTTTGTGTCAATAAAAGTCTTCATATTAAGCTTAACACATGACTTTAAACATGACGGATTATAAATCCGATTTGTTTAGACTATAACTTACTGATTTGGTATTCAAATTGAATGGTTTTTTATTCTAAAATATACTACATTAAATATAGTTTCCAGAAAGTCCAGGTTTGTATTATTTGGATGAGAATAAGTTTTATTTTGGATTTTATAAAATTAGAGGTCAAAGCTGATTTCGGACAGACAAATAAGGTCAACCTTAAAAGGTCATAACTTGAGTTTTACAAATCTTTTGATCATGAAATTTGATCAGTAGATACATATAGGAGTGTTTCAAATTCCCCAAGTAGATTCACCTCATTTAGATAAAAGTATGAGTTTTAATGAATTTCCTTCTAAATTGTCACAAATAGCTCTATTTTAGTACCTTGCGGTATTCATGAATTTATCATAATTTTTAGGAAGGTTTTTATCACTAAATAAAAATATGGACATTTGAAATGAACTTATGGAAGTTCCTGTAAAAATTTGTAAGTCAAATGAGTTGATTTGATATTTTATAAAAAATCATTTCGACAGCCCAGAAACTGTTCAAAAAACTCAGAATTTGGAAAGTTGATATTTGTGTTTAAAAGAGTGTTTGGTTGACTTGTATGCTATATCTATGAATACATGAACATATGTGGATTATGTGTAATGTATGTAGTGACATGCAAACTAAACTTTCACCAACGGGTCGTCGGGTTAACTTGCTATATGTGGTTACACTTGAGTCACACAACGCACTAGGAATATGTGAAGTTTAGAACAAAAGGATTTTTGTCAAACATGTATGAACATATACTTATAAGGTTTAACCTTGAAATAGGGAGTCTTTAAACGAGTCGCCTACATTATTTCTTGGAGTTAGATTAATAACTCAAAGCAACCAAAGGTGAGTTCACTACTCTTTTGCAAAAGCATGCATCCCGGATTTGGGATAACTATATATTTCAGGTTGAAAACTTGAAACTACTAGATTCCAGGTTGGGATCTACTACAAAGAATATTTCGGTTTTAAATTTCATGTCTATAGTCTATTTGAACAACTCTATCAAGGAAAGTCATTCACTATGATACCGAATCTAATTGCCGGATATTGGCAAATGGGATACTAGTTGGTAGCGCTATCTAGGTTGACAACCTCACAACGGCTAGGAGCCGGATGTGAACTAATTATCTTTAAGGCTTGTCATTGTTGATAGACAATGATGGAAGGCAAAACACTTACCACGCGCTGTGTAGGCCCAGTCAAAAGTAACTTCGGTACAACCATTCTTAAATAGCTATAAAACGGGTTAGCTACCCACAACATGACTTTTAATAACAATAAATATTCTGCAACTAAAACTGGTTTTATGGTTACGAAAACTTGTGAACTCGCCAACTTTATGTTGATACACTTAAACATGCTTTTGCAGGTTGCTAGGTAATTCAAGCATTAGGGCACTGAAGTCCCACAGCGTCTCATAACGTCATGCATGGTTATCAAATATTGTTTTTACAATTTCAACTATTTCCCTGTGGCATTTTGGAAATGTAAACTTAAACGGCTTCCGCTATATTTTGTCAACTCTTTAAAATGTATGAATTGTTTTCAAAGTTGTACTAAATCATATAGAAGTCGTTTGTTGTGATCGTTGTCTTGGATCCTGGTTTGTCACACACCTCGCGGTAAAACTCCACAGTGGAAATTTAAGGGTGTGACATCAAGTGCCATAAAACAGAAATTTTTTAGCTCATTCCCAGATTTTGCTACAAGAGCAAAATTTTCATCTGATAACTCATCAGACAAGCTACTCTAGTCAACAAAGCTTTGGGTGAAAAATATATGTTAGTTAACCTTTGTTTGTGCAGGGTTTGAACATATTGAATCTGGGAAACAGTGGTTTAAACAAACTGCATAGGAACAAAGTTTGAGGATTGTGCAAAGTGAGCAGTGTTTTGCACATTTGGAATAGGGGTATTTTGGGGATAATGATATTAGTGTTGTGCGTTGGTTTGAGGTCTATGATTTGGATATGATATCATGGGTGGAGGATTGTTACTTTGACTCATACACTCCCTACTGAATGCTTTAGCATCTAGCTAAATTTTCTGAAAATCCTGCTCAGAATAGTTTTCTAGTTTTTTGGGCTCTTGAACTTTTGGGTCTTCAGTACTTGATACATCGGAAAATGTGGCGTGTTATCAGTGTTCTGTTAAGCAAGAACATGGCTCATCCGTCGTTATCAGATATTCTATTCAGATCTAACAAGCATTGGTGGCTTGTTACTGGTGCCAGTGCTGTGTGAATCGTGATTGATTTGAGACATCCTTAAACTTTACTCAATTTTTCAATTTATCGAACAAATTAGATATCAATTATGTGAGCTGATCTATTATATTAATTTGATGGTTAGATCAAATTTAATTGACAAAGCTCTGATACTTGTTAGGATCTGAGTTTGTTGTTTATGTAATTTACTTAATGAAACAATGAAAAGATGGAAATAGAGATAAATGAAGTACAATGGATTAAACTATAAAACATAAACAATGGAAAAAACTTTCATCATAACTTTTATATTAATCAACAAAGATTACAAATTATGAATTACAACTCCCCTTCAGCCTGATCACTCACAGATTGTTCGTACAAAGAATGTCATAAAGTGATAAGTAGACCTGTACTAGACAAATCTATTTATAGCAGGTACAAAACATCTGTTGTGTAAGCACTACTGACGTCACCTTGATAGTGACAACTAATAACCTTAATAAACTGATTCACATAGGTTGTAAACTCTGATCGTCTAAACGTCTGCTCAAATGTAATCATCATCTGTTGAACCTAACCTCTGAGGCTTCAGCAGATCTTCTCTTCAGCAGACCTTGTCTCTTCTTTAACAGTTGTTCATTCTTCAACAGACCTTTAAGCTCCCCATACTTTTCACTTGTTACCTTACACTATCTTGGGAGGATTTGTTCTTCATATTTGACTTTATTCCGGATCAGATGTTAGCATATTTTGATTTTCCAATTATCTGTTCTTTTACAGGTTCAACAGAGTATTAGGACTTTTGTAGTCTGTAAATTGAAACTTGCTCCGAATGTCATCAACATATTTCCCTTGATGTATTAAGATACCCGTTCAATCTTGTTTGACCTACAACCCCAAGAAAATTGTCATCTCCCCTAAAGAACTCATCTCGAACTTCTTTCTCATAACCTCCTCAAACTCTTTGCACAACTCTTCACTGGTGGAGCCGAAAATAATATAGTCCACATAGATTTGAACCAGAATTTAATGCTCCCCCACTTTCTTCAGAAACAACGTCTGATCAATGACACCATGTGTGTACCCATGAGCTAGCAGGTGCTCTGTCAGTGTGGCGTACCAAGCACGAGGTGCCTGATGTAAACCATACAGAGCTTTATCCAACTTGTAGACATGATTGGACCTTTTTCAGTCCACAAAACCTGGAGGATGATCAACATAGATCTCTTGCTTGATTTGACCATATGTAAGACCCCCAAAACCGGTGTGAAACAGTTGAGTTACTATTCTTAAATATGCAAAAACATGAGTAAATTTTTCTTTGAAAGAGTATGTATACGCAGCGGAAAATCATTTAAAATAAAATCTACAAAACACATGAAAGTATTTATTCAATTGTAACTCAAATTTAGATTTGTCATGACTAAACAAAAGTTGTCTTCCACTAGAAATGCCTTCAATCGCCGGGTAGCTTCTTGCATCGCCAAGCAGTCATCCATTCATCTCTCATTTAACCTGAAATCAATCTAACGTGTATGCAAAAAGTCAGCTAAGCTGAGTGAATTCAACTTTTATAAATTGTAGCAAGTAATTTGTCAAAATAAGAATTAACAAAATACCTCAACCTCAAAGTTAACAATAAGCGCAATCCGCTAACTTGTTTTAACCCAAGCAATAAAAAAAATTCAAAGTCTAGGATAGGCACAATCCGCCTATTTATCTCAAAACTTTAAGCACCAAATACAATAAGCGCATTCCGCCTATTCGACACAAACCATAACTATAAATCAGAGCAGGCATATCCCACTTCCTGTCATAACTCAGGTTTTAATATCAGAGCAGGCATATCCCACCTCTAATAACACATAAAACAAATAAACTATGTAACAACCATGACACAAACCATAACTATAAATCAGAGCAGGCATATCCCACTTCCTGTCATAGCTCAGTCTATAATATCAGGTATCCATCACACAGTCTATTTATATATAAAATAACACAAATAACCTAAACATGTAATATATAATAAGCGAATACCGCCTATAAACACAAAGTACGATAAAGTCTATCTAAGCGCATTCCGCTTGCTAGACTCAAACCAAAACTACAGATCAGAGCAGGCATATCCCACTTCCTGTCATAGTTCAGGTTATCATATCAGGTAACCGTCACACCGTAAATATGATAACACAGATAACTCAAGCCATATAATAACACATTAGGCGCATTCCGCCTACTTGCGTTTCATGCCAAAATAATATATATATGAGTTCACAAAATATTTATAACCTTATAAAATATTTTTTTGTGACTTCATAAAAATAATCATACTGGTTTAGCATGCACGTCAGCCCAAAATATTTAGAAAAATAATAATTAAAAGAGTGGGCTCAAGAACTCACTGTTTGCAAAGCTTCCAAATCTACAAGCTAAATCGCCTCGTACCGCGTCCTCAAGTGAAACTTCCAAAGTCGAGTCACTTCTGAACTGATTACCCGAACCGAATCCGAAACATGCACATACCAACATCCATGCATAATTTCTTTTTATACTTTCACCTTCTCGCATCAATCACCTAAACCTAGTGATAGTAATAACACTCCACCATGAACCCACCTGGTCTTTCCAATAACGAAATCCCATAATGAAATAGTTCTTGTGGAAAAATCACCATTCCCAAAACATAATCCTTTACAAAAAATCACAATGAATAAATAACACTCACCAAAATATAAAGGGGATCCCATGCATAAATACATATACTTACGAGACTTTTATCCATCACAACATAATATGTTGTGTCTCTCCACATGTCCATATATATGCTTAGTGACCTTATGTTGTTACTTCCACAAGCAAGACTCCAGATCAAGAGAAAGAGTCGTCGCCTTTCACCATTAACATCATCACCACGACCACATCCATCCCTTCACCCTTAACATCATCACCACGACCACATCCATCCAAGCCACCACCTTCATCGGACCACAGTGGCCACCACCAGTACCATCGCCGCCTTCTGTCAACACACCTCAGCCGCCTCCCGTTCGCCTCTCGGAACACCGAACACCATCACCTAACCACGGCCCGACACCTTTCATCATCTTTGTTCGCCACCGTACACCATCACTACTACACTCACGGTTCTACGTACTATATCGAAACCCCACTTTAGCTCACCGCCATACGAAACGAACACCAAGCGAAAGAACAGGCGTAGATGACGTTTAGAAGCTACCTTGCCATGAAGCAGAAATCGCATACTGGAAACTACATGAACCACCACTTGTGTCGCTATCCGGTCTCCCTTTGAACTCTCTCTGTTCGTCCCTATCTTGTTTTCTTTTCTTGCTGCAGAAAACACCCTAGGTCGCATGAGACTTAGGGTTGTTATTTAGACACAATTCAAGTTTGCAAAAAACTTCATTTAGGTCCATCCATAATCACAAATGATTAACTTGCACCCAAAGTTACAATTCCATCTTTCAACAAGGACAAAATGGATCCTTTTAATTCTTTTAAAATGAGATTTAAGTGCCAAACTTGTTTATCGACCATATATATATAAAGTCCTACGCCAAAACCTGCCAACGAATCCACCCGTTAGAAATCCGGTAGTTGTTTCATCTAAAATAATTACCTGGCGAATTTCTGGATGTTACACCATACAGAAAAGCAGTCTTAACATCCATTTGATAGACTGTAATCCCATGTAAGAGGCGTAGGCCAACAAAATTCAAATAACCTCAAGCCTGGCCACGGGTGCATACACTTCATCATAATCCAATCCTTTGATCTGCTGGAAACCCTGAACCATAAAACTTGCTTTAGTTCTAACAATCACCCCACTATCATCCTTCTTGTTTCGAAACACCCATTTTGTACCTAATGCTTTCTTACCTGGAGGAAGTTGTACCAGTTCCACACCTTTAGTTTAGCAAACTGATTCAATTTATCTTGCATGGCTTCCACCCAACTTGGTTTCCTTAGAGCCATAGAAATATGTTTAGGCTCTATCTGAGAAATAAAGCATGAGTACAAGCAACGACTGATGTTTCCAGTTGGTCTTCTGGTCAGGACCCTAGTGTTGACTGGTCCAATGACCTGTTTAAGAGGATGATTTGTTTAAGCGGATCTTTGTATCGGGGTATCTGGGACAGGTGTTTGAGGATGTAATCGATTTCCTCAACTACAATTCCTTCATATGAGAGCTCAGAATTGTTGTTTGGAGGAACAACACTTTCTTCGGGAACAAGGTCTTGAAAAAATGATCCCAAGATGTCCGGAGCAGTGACTGCTTCATTCATTTGTTGCAAGGGATTTCCAGTATTTGATGATGAACCTTTTGAAGAGTCAACTGGAGTACTGGTTTTAACAGGTGACTTGGACGTGAGTACTGATGCAGCTGGCTGTTCAGATATTCTTTAGAGACTGAACTAGAGACAGCCACAGGAACAACGACAGTATCAGGAGCAACAGTAGGCAAAGTGTAAGACCCTAACCTGTAATCACGCGATCAACGCCTAATCATGCGGGTTTTGACCCTACTTAAACCACTCCCGATTAAAACTTTGATATTTATTATAAACTCAAACCCTTAAGATCAAACACATATTTGTTTCTCACAAATTTTTACATTTTATAGCTCAAACATAGTCTAAGATTTTGAGTTTTAACGGGAGTTCTTTGAATTCTAATGCGGAAGCTTGATGAGTGATCGGGTGTGTTCGGCCCTTTTCGCGACTTGATCCTTGCTCCGGAACTTCCATCCCATGTTTACCTAGCACCATTACACAAAGAATGGTTAGTGAGTTATCAATGATACATTTAAACTAGTATGATAGTCGTTACACGTCGAAACGGAACGAACCAGGCCAACGACCCTTTATCAGGAGAACATACTACTGCAACTTATGCGCAGCAGCTGTTCAGATCATTTTTACCCCTTCTAAAACACAAAGTCCGACTTAGACTTTCAATAAGAATTGTTCTACGCTCCGAGAGCTTTCCAGGCATATAAAGAACACCTCCTAACCATTTTTCTACGATTTTATATGAAATTTTAAAGATCGTGCTGTCAGGCTGTTCTCTGTGAGCGGCCGCGCGGTATCCGAGAGCGGCCGCGCGCGCAGAGACTTGACACTTTTTGAGCCCTCTGTAGAGGCCGAGCGGCCGCTCACTCAGCCCGAGCGGCCGCGCACAGCTTCTGATGCTTGTTTGGTGATTTTTAAGCATGGGAATCATGTCGCAACCGCATTTGATGATTCCCGAAGCCTAAGTATCGACTTGCCGACTAAATAACCCTCTGTTTGACTGATATTAATGGCCGGTTCATGATTTTATGACTCGGTTCATAGTCTTAGGTATTTATGTTGATTTTTTACCCAAATCGACCCGTTAAGGCCTTGCATCAAAACAAGGCTCTATTTGACCATACAAATGCCTACCGTTTAAGTTGTCAAGTCATTAGACACTTGATTAACCAAAGCATTTGTCCGATTTGTTTCGTTATGATTTAGTTTCTTAGATTCAACCTTTAGAAACCTTTTAAATTCCCAAAATGCCCTTCATGGTCAAATCTATCAATTTAGCCATTCGTGGCGAAACTTCTTGTTCCAATTCCAATGTTTTTGACTCATTGACTTGTTTAAAAACCTCTAAGTCCTTGCGGACTTAGATTTTCATCCTTTCTCAAGTTTTCACTTGTTTAATAGATTCTAAGCGCATTAGCGCGCATTAGACCTAGTTATGGAAATAACTTACTTGATTTGCACCCACACTTCATGTGGGTAGTTTTAGTACCCATGTTGCTTCGCCCCGAAGGTGTTTGATTAGCTACGGACTTACCGGGTGGTGTTGACCATTCTCATACCTTGTGCGTATCCTCCATGATTCTTAGCATCAAGCGTGCATGCGCAAGTGCATTTACCTGCGTGCTTTCTAAATATACACATTAATTGCTCGGAACTCAAATGGTATTACCTTGCCATTTGATCCGTTTAACTCTCATGAATCTTAATGCTTGAAATACAAGCATCAAGTATTTGGACTCACATGGTGAGGTTTTCACCATTTGACCCGTTTTAGACTCGTAGTTCATAATACAAGTTATCCAAGTTTTCATTAATGGTTCAAGTGTCACAAACTTGACCCATTTAACAACATGCTTAACAACTTCATTCAAATGATTTAAGTGACCCATCTTGGATTAAAACACCATTTCTTACATATCATTATTAATTGACCCAATTTGATGAATTTCACCAATCGTCACCACTCATATGGTTTCAATTAATCTCATAAACCTTGATTTATTGTGAATCCACATAATTGACCCACTTAATGAATTTCACCCCTTGGGGTTTATCTTT
>JAUTDX010007362.1:0-32880 GCA_030844895.1 Ambrosia x helenae
CCCCCCCCCCGTTTTATTTTCTTTTCAAGGCTGATGAACAAAAGTAATGGAAGGTTGTGTAGGGGAAAAGTGTGTTCTCTAGAATACGATACTCGGTATTTACCCTACAAAATCTATGCTATACACGTTCATGTTCTCTGCCTGTGTATTATTTTTAGTTTCTAAGTAAGTAATTATCATTTACTTATAAATTTTAAAACTCAGTAATGGTTAGTAACAATCCTCTTTTTCCAAAACCAATGTTTTGATATTTTTAATTTACTAAAACCCGACACACCACTTAGAAATAGATGTTTCTGTAATATATGTTCTGGTGGCAGATGTTGCTCTGGTTTTTGAAAATTTTCCTTTCTCAGTATTTTCCTACCCTTTAGTGGTCATCATACGAGTAAAGGTTTCATTTGACAAACTCTTCGTTTTCAGAGTATCACCTGTTTAAAAACATTTTCAGATAAAACTTTTTTGAAGATAAAAACTCAAGAGTCTTGGATACATGAGAAAAAGCTTTTGATGATCCAGACTGAATAGCTTTCACATTTGAAACTATATCCCAAAAACAATGTTTGGGATAAGTTATAGTCAGAGTTTGTCAAAAGTACATATCCCAAATATAGTGTTTTTAATGGAATTTCATTAAAATAAGTAGTTTTATCAAAAATACATACAAGTAGGTCATGGAAAAAAATTTCATTTCTTGGGGGAAGTTTGGTTTAAACACTGTGGCCCCAATTAATTATGCATCATACCCCTTTTCTATGAATTAT
Source organism: Ambrosia x helenae (assembly GCA_030844895.1). Taxonomy (NCBI): domain Eukaryota; kingdom Viridiplantae; phylum Streptophyta; class Magnoliopsida; order Asterales; family Asteraceae; genus Ambrosia; species Ambrosia x helenae. The sequence continues at coordinate 765 of JAUTDX010007362.1, forward strand.
GTTTCAAAATCAAATTTGGAGAAAGAATCATTACTTGCTAAGTCAACATCTCCAACTTTAGAAATTATAACGTTAGGCTTTTTGTCTTTAATGAGAACTTCAGACTTTGCCTAAAAATCTTGGAGAGTGTCGAGGTATATGTGTGCATCAGCGGTTAGGATGGAATAATATTTGGATTTATGGAGTGTGTCGATGATGGTGTTTTCATCTGTTTTTACCAGATATGGAAGGTAGTTATGAGGAGTTTTGACTTGCAAATCCATGGTGTTATGATTTTTAGGTTATGAAAACGAGAGCAACTGCTATTCTTTTGAAAATTGTTTAGAATTTGAGAAGGTAATATAAACCCTGTGTGGGTGAGAGAGGGTTTTATAGGACAAAAAGTGATGCTGACGTGGCCAAATGCGTGTTTTTGAGAACAGATGTGGCATGCATCTGTTTTAAAGATCTGATGACCAAGATCCGTCCTACATGGTTTCCTTTGTTTGAGGAGGATAATGGATGGCAGTTGTTGATACATCTGTTAACAAGTCAACAGATACCAAGAAACAGATGATAGAACAAACAGAGGAAACCTTTCAATGTAGTAGACTTTGGTCAAATAGATGATGATTTTAAAGAAAACAGTGGTTGTTTTATCTGAATTGATTTTTGAAATATCTGAACAGATGTTCATCCAAAAAGCTATTTTTAAATATTTTAAATTGATTTTCTGAACAACATTTTAATGTTTTTATTTATGGAAAACAAAAAGTTTGCTTTAAATCCATATTAAAAATGCCAATTCGAGAAATCAAACTTTCAAAGGTAGATGTGTCTAAAGCTTGTGTTAAACACATCTGCCAGTTGATCATCCGTTGGAACATGATGTAAAGAAATCAAACCATTTTCATAGCTGTCTTTGAAAAAATGGTGTTTGATGTCTATGTGCTTGGTTGTTGAACGGGAAACTGGATTTTTGATGATGTTTTCAGCTGCTTAACTATCCAACATTAATGGAGTCTTTAAGACAGTCACACCAAAATCTAGTAACTGATTTTGAAGCCACAAAACTTGAGCTGTACAGCTTCATCAGCAATGTACTCAGCCTCTGCTGTAGAAGTTGAAACTACGACCTATTTTTTTCTTTGCCTAGATACCAGGGCATTGCCTAGGAATTGGCACCCTCCTGATGTGGACTTCCTTGTTGTTTGACAACCAGCAAAATCACTGTCTAAATACCCTAAAAGCTCAATATTTCCATTAGCAGGATACCAGATACCAAGTGTGGGAGCACCTTTGAGGTATCCGAATATCCTTATCCCAGCTATTAGCTTTGACTTTCTAGCAGATGCTTGATGTCTTGCACAAACACAAGTGGCAAACATGATGTCAGGCCTTGATGTTGTTATATACAATAAAGATACAATCATACATCTGTAATGTGTTTGATCCACCAGTTCATCTTTGCCATCAACAATGAGTGGTTTGTTAGTGCTAATGGGAGTACTGCATGGTTTACAGTCATTCATATCAAATTTGGCAATAGAGTTTTTGACATATTTGTTTTGATGAATGAAAGTTCCATTTTGTAGTTGCTTAACTTGGAGACCAAGAAAGCATTGCAGTTTTCCCATGGAAATCATTTCAAATTCAGCTGTCATTAAATTTCTGAACTCTTCACATATTTTGTTACATGTGGATCCAAAGATAATATCATCCACATATATTTTAACAATCATGATATTTTTTCCTTTCCATTTTAAGAACAGAGTTTTATCAATTTTACCTCTTATGAATCCTATGGATAAGAGAAATGTGGAGAGAGTTTCATACCAGGCCCTTGGTGCTTGTTTTAGTCCATATAGAGCTTTGTTAAGCTTATAGACATAATTTGAATGAAAAGTGTCCACAAAACTAGGTGGTTGACAGACGTACACTTCCTCCTGAATTTTGCTATAAAGGAAAGCACGCTTGATTTTCATTTGATACATCTTGATGTTGTGGTTGACAGCAAAGGCCGGGAAGAGTCTAATAGCTTCCAACCTACCTACATGTGTAAAGGTTACATCATAATCAATGCCTTCTTCTTGTCCGAAGCCTTGAACTACAAGCCTAGCTTTATTCTTGACAATAATACCCATTTCATCTGTTATGTTCTTAAAGACCCATTTTGTGCCAATTTGATATACATCCTTAGGCAATGGAACAAGTTCTCATACTTGTTGTTTGAACTAAAGGAGTTCTTCCTGCATAGCTTCTACCTAACTACTGTCTTTTAAAGCTTCTTGGTACTTGGCAGGTTGTGTGAGAGACAGAAAACCAACGAAAAGACAAATGTTTGAGGATTGACTTCTGGTGAGCACCCCTCCATTGATGTTGCCAATAATTTGGTCAAGTGGATGAGATGTGAGAAAAATGGAGTTTCCTGTCTATAGAACAATAGAATTTGAAGGTGAAGGGCATAAATGGGAATTAACTTTGCTAACATATGTTGCCATTGTGTTATGGTCAACAGATGTTTGAAATGAAGGTGGAGGAGTAGGTCCAAGTGGATAAGATGAGGATGTACTTTTGTTAACAGCGGATGAGCTTGGTGAGGTAGTGCATGGGATAGGATTGGTCAACAGTGATTGACTCATTAGGGACAGAGTTTTGACAGTTATTTTGAATAGATGTACCCTCTGGTTCAGAAAAGATTTTGCATTGTGATGGAATTACTATGTCAAATCTGTATTCTTGGTGAGAAAATTGTTGTGTACCTGCAGTGATAGTTTTAGCAGTAATCTCATCAAATTTAAATTTATCAAGGTCAAACAACTCTGCAGGGTTTTTAGGGATTTTTTAAAGAAGAAAGTTCATTGAACTTTACATTCAGAGTTTTTTCTATAGTGCCAGTCCTTGTGTTAAACACTTTATAGGCCTTGGCTGTAGAAGAATATCCCATTAAATAACCACAATCTATTTTGGTTGAAAATTTTGAAATCGAATCTTTAAGATTTAGAATGAAACATGGGCAGCCAAAGATTTTGAAAAATGAGATCAGTGATTTGATTTGAAACGAAATTTTATAAGCAGTCTTTTGATGCTTGGGGTTAATCAAAACTCTGTTTTAAACATAGTAAGTAGTGTTTATGGCTTCTGCCCAAAAGAACAGTGGTAAGCTTGAATATGCTAGCATGGTCCTTGTAGCCTCAATTAGAGTTCTATTCTTCTTTCAACCACCCCATTTTGTTATGGTGTTCTTGGAACATTGAATTGTCTCACAATTCCTTTTGACACACAGAAATCATCAAACTCCATATTTTTTTAATTATGTTCCATTATCACTCCTGAAGACTTTTACTGGCAAGTCATATTGCTTTTCAACTTTTGTTACAAATTCCTTCAAAATACCTGTAGTCTCATCCTTAGAATGTAAAAAAGTAAGTCCATGTAAACATAGAAAATAAGACAAGTCAAAATCTTTTTTCCTTGGACTCGAGATTTTTACTGACCCAAACAAATCCATGTGCAACATTAGAAGACATTGATTAGCTTTGGACTCATCAATTGATTTATGCAACACTTTGTGTTGCTTTCCTTTTAAACAGAAAATGCAGTGTTCATCACTTTTGAATTTTTTTGATGGCAAACCTCTGACAAGGTTTTGTGTTGAGAGTGTATTGATAGTTTGAAGATTGGTGTGACCCAATCTCCTATGCCACAATTTTGTTTCCTTAGTTGAGGAAGCAGAAAACAAACACATCTGACATAGGATTATCCTTCAACATATCAAAACCATACAAATTGCCATTTCTGTGATCAAAAAGTTGTGCTTTGATCTTAGCAATTATGGTATCAATCTTTTTCACCACTTCTAGCCCAATAATCTTACAAGTTTTCTTAGTTAAAAATCAGCCATAACCTTTGTCACTCATTTGTGAAAAGCTTAGTAAGTTAAATTTAAGATTATCAATAAGATTGACAATTTCAAATTTAAATTTTCCAGCCTGAACAGTTCCACAACCCAACACCTTCCCTTTTAAATCATTACCAAAGGATATGTCACCCCCTCCATGTGCTAAGAAACCAGTGAGTAGGGCTCTACATCCTGTCATATGCCTGGAACCTCTACTATCTACACACCAAAGACTGTGTAAGCATGCAGAAGCTCCATGCACATCAGTAATGAATTAGTTTTGGTGTGTGTCCAAAGTCAAATTGGCTTTGGATGAGTTCTCAACCTTTTCAGACTCAACTCCAGGATAATGATCTTTTGTAAAAAATAGTTTTTGAACCATATCCATCAGCTGCTTTTGAGCATTTGCCAGTGCTTGAATGTCATTACTTGGTCCAGTAGATGTTTGACCATTCCCTATCAGATGATAATATCCATGGGGATGCTTGTTCACTTTTGGTTTTGAAGGACGTTTTGCAGGTTTTCATAGGTGTGTAGCAGTCTATGACAAGGTGGTTGTCCACGGTCTCTTGGATAATTGTTTGAGGGGGGAGCATCTGTGACTTGAACATCCCTAGGAACATGGTTTTGATTCAATTCTGTTAACAGATGTTTAAACAGGGGGTAAACATCTATTTTGACTTTCCTTTTGAAGTACCAGTCTCTTGACTCACAAGTATTTTTGCTTTATACTCATTTTTCTTAATGTCAAAATTTTTAAGAAAAAGACAATCCTGAGTTTTATGATTCTTCTTTCCACTGATTGTACACAGTGGTTTGGAATCACAGACACTTGTTCCTTTTTGATGTCATATGCTTTTAAGAGAAAACAGATTTTGGTGTCATGATTTCTCTTTTCACAAAAGTCACAAAACAAGTTTGAAAACTTTTCTTTCTTTTTACCCTTTTCAACAGATGTTTGAACATCTGTTTGAAGGTCTGTTAGGGGAATGATTTCACCTTAGGTGCTTTGAAACCATTAGTGTTTGTGAAATTGACTAGTTTAAAGTTTTCAAGAACATCACACTCATCAGACCATGTTAGTTTAAATTCATATTTCTCAACTTGCGACATGGATGATGAACCTTCAGGTTTTTCAAGAACAATTTTCTTACTATTTGGTTCCATGATTTTAATTTCTTGTCTTTCCAAATTCTTTGGAATTACTTCAACCATTTTGACTCACTTTAAGTAATGCTTTTAGAATCCTGCTTATTGAGCTCTAAGAATCCAATACCAAACTTCACATTACTCTTTGTTTGCTGGTTAAGAAGTATCTCATAACCAGCACAAGATTCTACCCATTTTGCATAAGTGACTTGGGTAGACTCAAGCTCTTGTATACAACTTTGATATTTTTCTATCATAGTTTGGAAATTGTCTTTAGTTATGGTTGCTTCATGTTTAAGACTGCTGGTCTCATGATCTCTTTCAGTTATTTTTTATTTTAACTCCTTTGTAAGTTTTTCAAACTAAATATCATCATCTAAGACCTTTTTCATAAGATTTTCATTCACCTCTTTAATGTTAGCAAATGCAATGACACATGTATTTGAACATAAATCCTTGAGCATTTGAGGAGATACCTTAGCAGCAATCAAAGCACAATTACATTTACATTCAAAATCACTGGCATTCCATGGATCTAAGTTAGTCACAACAACTTCTTCAACCTTTTCAGTTAAAACTTCTGCAGTTTCAATATCATTAGTCACATTTTCATACTCGGACATTATTTCATCAGACTCAATTCCCTCTTCTATGGACTCAAGTGTGATACCCCGCATTCTAGGTTATTACTTTAACCTAACTTTAGTAATTTTAAATACGAGTTCATAGCATTACACTTGACTAGGATTAGTTAAGTGAGTCGCATAGTACACTGTAATGTGTTAGTAACTGCATAAACAGTAATTCAAGAATTACCGGATCATATATACGCATCTTAAACCCCGAACGTTGGTGAAATAATAATAAACATGTATTGTGTCTTAACTTGTGTAAAATTATGTGCATATACCTGACTATGTGAAACCTCATGAATTAACATAACCGAGTCCGGTCGGACCGGGACCCGGTAACTTATACATAAATACCTTGGTGAAAATATAATTGACTAATAATTATAGTTATAATTACTATAAAAGAAAATATAGAAAAGAACATGCGTTCCGAATTTATGGTCAAAGGAGAAGATGAAAAATAATAATATTCGTTTTTATATTTTCACCAAACGAAAGCTTAAATAACTTACCAACACTTAAACTAAGCTATATTTAAGGGTTATTAAAAGCTAATATAATGTCCAGATATCGCGTAATTAAAACCCGGTTAAACCCCAAAACTATATAAATAAATTTAACAAACATTTCTATATACTTTCCAACATGTGAACCATACAAAACTCATTTCAATGACTTGCCCCTTAGTTTTATTTTATTGACCAAGTCCATGTCTTCTTAGACTAACTTTGTGGAAAATTACAAATGTTTGGTAGTTGAAATCGTTATATAATACTACATATTTTTCACATTTGAGATACAAACTCTTCTTTTCTTTTTCTTCTTGTCGTGAGTTTTTGAAGAAACACACATCACTTTTCTATTTCCATAAACCATAAAATACTCCTTGAAGCTCTTAAGGTCTTGTGAAGTTCTTTATCATTTCCTAGTGTTCTCAAGTGTTTAAGGTGTGTTTATGAACTATATATCTTTAGATCTTGTTAATCTTGTTTATACTCAACAAAACTTATGTCCAAATCTGATCTAGATATATGTTACCATGTATAAATGAATCCATAATTGAGAATATATGCTTGTTTGGTTATTTGATAATCTAAAAACACTAGGTTGTATGCTAGATCATTAAGCTTGTTAAAACTAGGTTTATCTTAGTCTAAGCTTTGATTATGGATTGAAATAATTATGTATTTGACAAAATCTGATCTTATACAACTTGTATATGTTTGATCATGTTGAGTTTTGATGGGTTTGTGTCAATAAAAGTCTTCATATTAAGCTTAACACATGACTTTAAACATGACGGATTATAAATCCGATTTGTTTAGACTATAACTTACTGATTTGGTATTCAAATTGAATGGTTTTTTATTCTAAAATATACTACATTAAATATAGTTTCCAGAAAGTCCAGGTTTGTATTATTTGGATGAGAATAAGTATTTATTTTGGATTTTATAAAATTAGAGGTCAAAGCTGATTTCGGACAGACAAATAAGGTCAACCTTAAAAGGTCATAACTTGAGTTTTACAAATCTTTTGATCATGAAATTTGATCAGTAGATACATATAGGAGTGTTTCAAATTCCCCAAGTAGATTCACCTCATTTAGATAAAAGTATGAGTTTTAATGAATTTCCTTCTAAATTGTCACAAACAGCTCTATTTTAGTACCTTGCGGTATTCATGAATTTATCATAATTTTTAGGAAGGTTTTTATCACTAAATAAAAATATGGACATTTGAAATGAACTTATGGGAAGTTCCTGTAAAAATTTGTAAGTCAAATGAGTTGATTTGATATTTTATAAAAAATCATTTCGACAGCCCAGAAACTGTTCAGAAAACTCAGAATTTGGAAAGTTGATATTTGTGTTTAAAAGAGTGTTTGGTTGACTTGTATGCTATATCTATGAATACATGAACATATGTGGATTATGTGTAATGTATGTAGTGACATGCAAACTAAACTTTCACCAACGGGTCGTCGGGTTAACTTGCTATATGTGGTTACACTTGAGTCACACAACGCACTAGGAATATGTGAAGTTTAGAACAAAAGGATTTTTGTCAAACATGTATGAACATATACTTATAAGGTTTAACCTTGAAATAGGGAGTCTTTAAACGAGTCGCCTACATTATTTCTTGGAGTTGGATTAATAACTCAAAGCAACCAAAGGTGAGTTCACTACTCTTTTGCAAAAGCATGCATCCCGGATTTGGGATAACTATATATTTCAGGTTGAAAACTTGAAACTACTAGATTCCAGGTTGGGATCTACTACAAAGAATATTTCGGTTTAAATTTCATGTCTATAGTCTATTTGAACAACTCTATCAAGGAAAGTCCTTCACTATGATACCGAATCTAATTGCCGGATATTGGCAAACGGGATACTAGTTGGTAGCGCTATCTAGGTTGACAACCTCACAACGGCTAGGAGCCGGATGTGAACTAATTATCTTTAAGGCTTGTCATTGTTGATAGACAATGATGGAAGGCAAAACACTTACCACGCGCTGTGTAGGCCCAGTCAAAAGTAACTTCGGTACACCATTGTTAAATAGCTATAAAACGGGTTAGCTACCCACAACATGACTTTTAATAACAATAAATATTCTGCAACTAAAACTGGTTTTATGGTTACGAAAACTTGTGAACTCGCCAACTTTATGTTGATACACTTAAACATGCTTTTGCAGGTTGCTAGGTAATTCAAGCATTAGGGCACTGAAGTCCCACAGCGTCTCATAACGTCATGCATGGTTATCAAATATTGTTTTTACAATTTCAACTATTTCCCTGTGGCATTTTGGAAATGTAAACTTAAACGGCTTCCGCTATATTTTGTCAACTCTTTAAAATGTATGAATTGTTTTCAAAGTTGTACTAAATCATATAGAAGTCGTTTGTTGTGATCGTTGTCTTGGATCCTGGTTTGTCACACACCTCGCGGTAAAACTCCACAGTGGAAATTTAAGGGTGTGACATCAAGTGCCATAAAACAGAAATTTTCTAGCTCATTCCCAGATTTTGCTACAAGAGCAAAATTTTCATCTGATAACTCATCAGACAAGCTACTCTAGTCAACAAAGCTTTGGGTGAAAAATATATGTTAGTTAACCTTTGTTTGTGCAGGGTTTGAACATATTGAATCTGGGAAACAGTGGTTTAAACAAACTGCATAGGAACAAAGTTTGAGGATTGTGCAAAGTGAGCAGTGTTTTGCACATTTGGAATAGGGGTATTTTGGGGATAATGATATTAGTGTTGTGCGTTGGTTTGAGGTCTATGATTTGGATATGATATCATGGGTGGAGGATTGTTACTTTGACTCATACACTCCCTACTGAATGCTTTAGCATCTAGCTAAATTTTCTGAAAATCCTGCTCAGAATAGTTTTCTAGTTTTTTGGGCTCTTGAACTTTTGGGTCTTCAGTACTTGATACATCGGAAAATGTGGCGTGTTATCAGTGTTCTGTTAAGCAAGAACATGGCTCATCCGTCGTTATCAGATATTCTATTCAGATCTAACAAGCATTGGTGGCTTGTTACTGGTGCCAGTGCTGTGTGAATCGTGATTGATTTGAGACATCCTTAAACTTTACTCAATTTTTCAATTTATCGAACAAATTAGATATCAATTATGTGAGCTGATCTATTATATTAATTTGATGGTTAGATCAAATTTAATTGACAAAGCTCTGATACTTGTTAGGATCTGAGTTTGTTGTTTATGTAATTTACTTAATGAAACAATGAAAAGATGGAAATAGAGATAAATGAAGTACAATGGATTAAACTATAAAACATAAACAATGGAAAAAACTTTCATCATAACTTTTATATTAATCAACAAAGATTACAAATTATGAATTACAACTCCCCTTCAGCCTGATCACTCACAGATTGTTCGTACAAAGAATGTCATAAAGTGATAAGTAGACCTGTACTAGACAAATCTATTTATAGCAGGTACAAAACATCTGTTGTGTAAGCACTACTGACGTCACCTTGATAGTGACAACTAATAACCTTAATAAACTGATTCACATAGGTTGTAAACTCTGATCGTCTAAACGTCTGCTCAAATGTAATCATCATCTGTTGAACCTAACCTCTGAGGCTTCAGCAGATCTTCTCTTCAGCAGACCTTGTCTCTTCTTTAAAAGTTGTTCATTCTTCAACAGACCTTTAAGCTCCCCATACTTTTCACTTGTTACCTTACACTATCTTGGGAGGATTTGTTCTTCATATTTGACTTTATTCCGGATCAGATGTTAGCATATTTTGATTTTCCAATTATCTGTTCTTTTACAGGTTCAACAGAGTATTAGGACTTTTGTAGTCTGTAAATTGAAACTTGCTCCGAATGTCATCAACATATTTCCCTTGTGTATTAAGATACCCGTTCAATCTTGTTTGACCTACAACCCCAAGAAAATTGTCATCTCCCCTAAAGAACTCATCTCGAACTTCTTTCTCATAACCTCCTCAAACTCTTTGCACAACTCTTCACTGGTGGAGCCGAAAATAATATAGTCCACATAGATTTGAACCAGAATTTAATGCTCCCCCACTTTCTTCAGAAACAACGTCTGATCAATGACACCATGTGTGTACCCATGAGCTAGCAGGTGCTCTGTCAGTGTGGCGTACCAAGCACGAGGTGCCTGATGTAAACCATACAGAGCTTTATCCAACTTGTAGACATGATTGGACCTTTTTCAGTCCACAAAACCTGGAGGATGATCAACATAGATCTCTTGCTTGATTTGACCATATGTAAGACCCCCAAAACCGGTGTCAAACAGTTGAGTTACTATTCTTAAATATGCAAAAACATGAGTAAATTTTTCTTTGAAAGAGTATGTATACGCAGCGGAAAATCATTTAAAATAAAATCTACAAAACACATGAAAGTATTTATTCAATTGTAACTCAAATTTAGATTTGTCATGACTAAACAAAAGTTGTCTTCCACTAGAAATGCCTTCAATCGCCGGGTAGCTTCTTGCATCGCCAAGCAGTCATCCATTCATCTCTCATTTAACCTGAAATCAATCTAACGTGTATGCAAAAAGTCAGCTAAGCTGAGTGAATTCAACTTTTATAAATTGTAGCAAGTAATTTGTCAAAATAAGAATTAACAAAATACCTCAACCTCAAAGTTAACAATAAGCGCAATCCGCTAACTTGTTTTAACCCAAGCAATAAAAAAAATTCAAAGTCTAGGATAGGCACAATCCGCCTATTTATCTCAAAACTTTAAGCACCAAATACAATAAGCGCATTCCGCCTATTCGACACAAACCATAACTATAAATCAGAGCAGGCATATCCCACTTCCTGTCATAACTCAGGTTTTAATATCAGAGCAGGCATATCCCACCTCTAATAACACATAAAACAAATAAACTATGTAACAACCATGACACAAACCATAACTATAAATCAGAGCAGGCATATCCCACTTCCTGTCATAGCTCAGTCTATAATATCAGGTATCCATCACACAGTCTATTTATATATAAAATAACACAAATAACCTAAACATGTAATATATAATAAGCGAATACCGCCTATAAACACAAAGTACGATAAAGTCTATCTAAGCGCATTCCGCTTGCTAGACTCAAACCAAAACTACAGATCAGAGCAGGCATATCCCACTTCCTGTCATAGTTCAGGTTATCATATCAGGTAACCGTCACACCGTAAATATGATAACACAGATAACTCAAGCCATATAATAACACATTAGGCGCATTCCGCCTACTTGCGTTTCATGCCAAAATAATATATATATGAGTTCACAAAATATTTATAACCTTATAAAATATTTTTTTGTGACTTCATAAAAATAATCATACTGGTTTAGCATGCACGTCAGCCCAAAATATTTAGAAAAATAATAATTAAAAGAGTGGGCTCAAGAACTCACTGTTTGCAAAGCTTCCAAATCTACAAGCTAAATCGCCTCGTACCGCGTCCTCCAGTGAAACTTCCAAAGTCGAGTCACTTCTGAACTGATTACCCGAACCGAATCCGAAACATGCACATACCAACATCCATGCATAATTTTTTTTATACTTTCACCTTCTCGCATCAATCACCTAAACCTAGTGATAGTAATAACACTCCACCATGAACCCACCTGGTCTTTCCAATAACGAAATCCCATAATGAAATAGTTCTTGTGGAAAAATCACCATTCCCAAAACATAATCCTTTACAAAAAATCACAATGAATAAATAACACTCACCAAAATATAAAGGGGATCCCATGCATAAATACATATACTTACGAGACTTTTATCCATCACAACATAATATGTTGTGTCTCTCCACATGTCCATATATATGCTTAGTGACCTTATGTTGTTACTTCCACAAGCAAGACTCCAGATCAAGAGAAAGAGTCGTCGCCTTTCACCATTAACATCATCACCACGACCACATCCATCCCTTCACCCTTAACATCATCACCACGACCACATCCATCCAAGCCACCACCTTCATCGGACCACAGTGGCCACCACCAGTACCATCGCCGCCTTCTGTCAACACACCTCAGCCGCCTCCCGTTCGCCTCTCGGAACACCGAACACCATCACCTAACCACGGCCCGACACCTTTCATCATCTTTGTTCGCCACCGTACACCATCACTACTACACTCACGGTTCTACGTACTATATCGAAACCCCACTTTAGCTCACCGCCATACGAAACGAACACCAAGCGAAAGAACAGGCGTAGATGACGTTTAGAAGCTACCTTGCGATGAAGCAGAAATCGCATACTGGAAACTACATGAACCACCACTTGTGTCGCTATCCGGTCTCCCTTTGAACTCTCTCTGTTCGTCCCTATCTTGTTTTCTTTTCTTGCTGCAGAAAACACCCTAGGTCGCATGAGACTTAGGGTTGTTATTTAGACACAATTCAAGTTTGCAAAAAACTTCATTTAGGTCCATCCATAATCACAAATGATTAACTTGCACCCAAAGTTACAATTCCATCTTTCAACAAGGACAAAATGGATCCTTTTAATTCTTTTAAAATGAGATTTAAGTGCCAAACTTGTTTATCGACCATATATATATAAAGTCCTACGCCAAAACCTGCCAACGAATCCACCCGTTAGAAATCCGGGTAGTTGTTTCATCTAAAATAATTACCTGGCGAATTTCTGGATGTTACACCATACAGAAAAGCAGTCTTAACATCCATTTGATAGACTGTAATCCCATGTAAGAGGCGTAGGCCAACAAAATTCAAATAACCTCAAGCCTGGCCACGGGTGCATACACTTCATCATAATCCAATCCTTTGATCTGCTGGAAACCCTGAACCATAAAACTTGCTTTAGTTCTAACAATCACCCCACTATCATCCTTCTTGTTTCGAAACACCCATTTTGTACCTAATGCTTTCTTACCTGGAGGAAGTTGTACCAGTTCCCACACCTTTAGTTTAGCAAACTGATTCAATTTATCTTGCATGGCTTCCACCCAACTTGGTTTCCTTAGAGCCATAGAAATATGTTTAGGCTCTATCTGAGAAATAAAGCATGAGTACAAGCAACGACTGATGTTTCCAGTTGGTCTTCTGGTCAGGACCCTAGTGTTGACTGGTCCAATGACCTGTTTAAGAGGATGATTTGTTTAAGCGGATCTTTGTATCGGGGTATCTAGGACAGGTGTTTGAGATGTAATCGATTTCCTCAACTACAATTCCTTCATATGAGAGCTCAGAATTGTTGTTTGGAGGAACAACACTTTCTTCGGGAACAAGGTCTTGAAAAAATGATCCCAAGATGTCCAGAGCAGTGACTGCTTCATTCATTTGTTGCAAGGGATTTTCAGTATTTGATGATGAACCTTTTGAAGAGTCAACTGGAGTACTGGTTTTAACAGGTGACTTGGACGTGAGTACTGATGCAGCTGGCTGTTCAGATATTCTTTAGAGACTGAACTAGAGACAGCCACAGGAACAACGACAGTATCAGGAGCAACAGTAGGCAAAGTGTAAGACCCTAACCTGTAATCACGCGATCAACGCCTAATCATGCGGGTTTTGACCCTACTTAAACCACTCCCGATTAAAACTTTGATATTTATTATAAACTCAAACCCTTAAGATCAAACATATATTTGTTTCTCACAAATTTTTACATTTTTATAGCTCAAACATAGTCTAAGATTTTGAGTTTTAACGGGAGTTCTTTGAATTCTAATGCGGAAGCTTGATGAGTGATCGGGTGTGTTCGGCCCTTTTCGCGACTTGATCCTTGCTCCGGAACTTCCATCCCATGTTTACCTAGCACCATTACACAAAGAATGGTTAGTGAGTTATCAATGATACATTTAAACTAGTATGATAGTCGTTACACGTCGAAACGGAACGAACCAGGCCAACGACCCTTTATCAGGAGAACATACTACTGCAACTTATGCGCAGCAGCTGTTCGGATCATTTTTACCCCTTCTAAAACACAAAATCCGACTTAGACTTTCAAATAAGAATTGTTCTACGCTCCGAGAGCTTTCCAGGCATATAAAGAACACCTCCTAACGATTTTTCTACGATTTTATATGAAATTTTAAAGATCGTGCTGTCAGGCTGTTCTCTGTGAGCGGCCGCGCGGTATCCGAGAGCGGCCGCGCGCAGAGACTTGACACTTTTTGAGCCCTCTGTAGAGGCCGAGCGGCCGCTCACTCAGCCCGAGCGGCCGCGCACAGCTTCTGATGCTTGTTTGGTGATTTTTAAGCATGGGAATCATGTCGCAACCGCATTTGATGATTCCCGAAGCCTAAGTATCGACTTGCCGACTAAATAACCCTCTGTTTGACTGATATTAATGGCCGGTTCATGATTTTATGACTCGGTTCATAGTCTTAGGTATTTATGTTGATTTTTTACCCAAATCGACCCGTTAAGGCCTTGCATCAAACAAGGCTCTATTTGACCATACCAAATGCCTACCGTTTAAGTTGTCAAGTCATTAGACACTTGATTAACCAAAGCATTTGTCCGATTTGTTTCGTTATGATTTAGTTTCTTAGATTCAACCTTTAGAAACCTTTTAAATTCCCAAAATGCCCTTCATGGTCAAATCTATCAATTTAGCCATTCGTGGCGAAACTTCTTGTTCCAATTCCAATGTTTTTGACTCATTGACTTGTTTAAAAACCTCTAAGTCCTTGCGGACTTAGATTTTCATCCTTTTTCAAGTTTTCACTTGTTTAATAGATTCTAAGCGCATTAGCGCGCATTAGACCTAGTTATGGAAATAACTTACTTGATTTGCACCCACACTTCATGTGGGTAGTTTTAGTACCCATGTTGCTTCGCCCGAAGGTGTTTGATTAGCTACGGACTTACCGGGTGGTGTTGACCCATTCTCATACCTTGTGCGTATCCTCCATGATTCTTAGCATCAAGCGTGCATGCGCAAGTGCATTTACCTGCGTGCTTTCTAAATATACACATTAATTCCTCGGAACTCAAATGGTAATACCTTGCCATTTGATCCGTTTAACCTCATGAATCTTAATGCTTGAAATACAAGCATCAAGTATTGGACTCACATGGTGAGGTTATCACCATTTGACCCGTTTAGACTCGTAGTTCATAATACAAGTTATCCAAGTTTTCATATATGGTTCAAGTGTCACAAACTTGACCCATTTAACAACATGCTTAACAACTTCATTCAAATGATTTAAGTGACCCATCTTGGATTAAAACACCATTTCTTACATATCATTATTAATTGACCCATTTGATGAATTTCACCAATCGGTCACCACTCATGGTTTCAATTAATCTCATAAACCTTGATTTATTGTGAATCCACATAAATTGACCCACTTAATGAATTTCACCCCTTGGGGTTTATCTTTAGTACACACTCAATACCAATATATATAACACTTAATCCATGTCATAGTCTAGTAGTGTAAGTAGAACTTACCTCATATCCATTCTTGCTTCCATGCGCATTGAACTTGCATCCGTTTGACCCGTTTGCATCCCTAGTTCTTGTACCTAACTTAGGGACATGTCAATCCTTGTTTTTGTTAGAATACATTATATGGATTCCTTTCATTATCCATAGCATTCATGTATTCATTTTACCTCTAGCTCAACCTCACATTTCAAGTATTCATGTTCATACATGTTTACACATTTATTTCCTCATTCAAGCATTTTATCAAACACTTGGTGTGCACTCACCAATTCAATTGATTTTCATGAGTTTTAAGTTAGCCAAAGCATACCCATTTAGCTAAACATCACCATATCATGTTATCTAGACTTCTTAGTCTAATTTCTCATTATAATAACTCCTAAGAGTTATCACAACTACTAACCTTATGTAGTATCCACCTAGAGGTTTAAACCCAAATTTTCACATATTACATATTCATGTGAACATAGCAAGAACACATGTAAAGTGTTATTTATACTCAAATTAAACATGTTTGGGGTTCCCTAAGGTTAGGGAAACCTCCATCAACATACACATTCACGTTTTTATAAAACCCTAATTTTTCACCATGATCAAAAACGGATTTAACATCAAATTGTACCAAATAAATGATACCTTTTTTGTGTAATAAGCTTGGATAATCCGGATTTTAGCTCATGCATCGAAACCCCTTTGATTTGGCTTGGATTTGAGCTTGAATTTGAGTGTTTAGGGTTTTGGTTGTTGGAGGAGATGATCTCCTGATCATCATACGACACACACACACTTTGTGTGTGTTTTTATTGTTTTATTATTATTAATAAAACTCACTTTGTCATTTGGCAACAATGGTCCCTCAAGTTTTAGTCTCGGTTTGCTTTTAGATTATAACATTAACTAGATTAGTATCTTGTAGTGGGTTTTAGTGTCGTTTTTTTTTATCCGTTGACTATAACATCCACCGCTAAATTCGCTTTCGATATTTTATCAATTACGCCTAGTGGCGTATTTAGGCAAAACAAGATTTCGGAGTGTTACACAAAGCCTGTTTAGAAGAACCTGCACAATCATCAAGAATATTAAAGGATTTAAACAGGGAAGCATAATCATACACCCAGTCTGGTCCCTGTCCATCATAAGTCGGATTTTCTTCAAGAAAATCCACGTCATATGACTCAATGACTTCTTTGGTGCTCTTCTTAGAAACTCTGTAAGCCGTTTTTCCAGCATATCCCAAGAAGTAACATTCATCACCCTTTGCATCAAACTTGTCGTGCATTATTCCATGTAATCGTTACTTGTCCAAGTGGGGGTCTGTTGGAAATGGTATCCAAATATCGATTAACAATGCAACTATCAAAGTATGATCCAAAGAGTTACACGTTGGACTGCGAACGTAGAAATAATATTTAGTTGTATATTATTAATCACAAATAACTTCGATTAAGAAATAAATATTTGGTGAAATATTTATCGAATAGATTATTACGAATAATCCGTGTTGATTGTCGCACCACCACCATATCGAACCACCATCGTCGTCGGCCTCCCTTTCCACCGCCGGCCCACGAGCCGCCTCTCCTTCATCCCACGCGCCGCGAGACCGAGGCGCGTGGGTTCTTGGGCCGCGTGCTTGGTTCGTTTTTGATGTTCTCGTGTTTCGTGTTGATATGGATCTACACAGGTGCCCCAGGTGATTCAGGTGATTCTTGAAGTTTGGTGATTTCTTAACTAGCGTGGCGTTCGTAGATCAATCGTGTGATCTATTTGGTGTTTTGTCAAAGGTAGTTTTCTAAACATCATATGGTTGTGTTATATTATTTGTTCTTGATTACTATATTGGATCAATGTGAATGGGGTTGCGTATTCGGTTAATAATATAAATTGTTTTGGTATAACACGCTTTTGCTTTGATTATTAATGGTTATTAATATTATTTTATTCTTATTAGAGAAGAAACTTAATGTAATAACAAAAAGAACAAATGACATAATGGTAAAAAATTGAATACTTTAACTCTTGTTACATTAATTATTATCTTTCTAATTAATTAGTCATTAACACTTTATCCTACACATTATCAAAATTTGTCCCACACATATAAAAATTCATCCTACATATATCGAAAATTATCATATTTTTATCCTACAAATAAAGATATTATCATACGTTTATCCTACACATATAAAAGTTCATCTTGCGCATATCCTACGCATATCAAAATTATCATTCACTTTAAATTAGGTTTGCTTTGAAAGTATATAACTTAGAAATTAATTATGAGTTTCATTTATTTAACTAGTTAATGGGGTTACAAAAATTAATAATTTATTTAACATTAAATACAATTATTATATGAAAAGATTCCTATTGGTTAATATTTGTTCTTTTTCTTCTTACAATATATTTTATTCTCATTTGAACTTTCCACTATATATATATATATATATATATATATATATATATATATATATTAGGATTTTGTAATAAACCAGGTAATTGGGTTCTGGTCACGCGATTCCCAACAAATTTCTAGGCAGTACAGCGCATCCAACACTCCCCAACATAATGGAGTAGCTGAACATAGAAACAAAACACTGATTGAAGCAGCGCGTACAATGCTAGTTGATTCCAAATTGCCAACATTCTTTTGGGCTGAAGCAGTCAACACAGCATGTTAATCGACACCCAAGTTTGATGCAAATAAGAACAACAAAGGTAGTGCCTTTGTGGTAAGTCAATAAGTTGGTGTACAACTAATGGTTGCAGTGGTGACGACTAACTATACGAAGTGATGATGATCACTTATGAGGTGACCATGACCTTTATTTTATATTATGTGTTGGTAGTGATGTAGACCAAGAGCCATAACTGCCATTGTTTATGCTGAGGATCCTAGACATGAAAATGCATGACTTGTGTGAATGTAATATGGTATATGATTCCTTTTAGAAAGCTACTTGCCCTGGTGGTAAGGTTTTCATATGCATTTTATGTCAAAAGTTATTCTTTATGGGTTTACCATGTTAAACTTTTTTTTAATATCAATGTAAAACTAGAAATCAATCAGAGAATTTATCTATTTTAGCATGCATATCGGATTGTACTGTAGTGATGACTGATAGAAGATCACCTTGGCATGGATGGAAAGGTTGCTCTGTCCTAAAGAAAGGCATCCTATTGACCGTAGATTATTTGTTTATGACCTTAACTGTTATGTTTAAATCTTTGATGTCTTGATGTATTGGATATCGATGTTTTTCGCTCGATTGTATGACACTTATCAGTTTAAGAACTATGTTTTGATACTTAAACCTAATTATGAGATCTCGTGGGTTTAGGGCCTTACATTAAAGTTTACTATTTAATTTTAACAGTAGAGTATTTGAAATAACTTATATTTGAACTCTTTATTTTTGACAACTTTATTCAATACTCCCAACATCCCTTTTTCACATCCTCGTTTCCTATACTTTCCATCTAAATCCTTTATTCTTGTTAGCTAAGAAATGAAAGAGAATCAAAAGAGAAGAATAGGGATCAAATCATAGCTAGCTTTATTATCACATTGATTAGGTATTTATACACAATTCAGCTAACTACTATTCCCGCCATTTTAACTACCTATAACAACCATTCAAACTATCAACATATTACACTATCGGTCCTTCTTTATTACAATATTACCCATAATACCCTTCTACTTGTAACATAACCCCCCCCCCCAAAATTTGATTCTTGTCCTCAAGAATCCGTAAATCCAGGAAATCTCAGACAAAAATCCTCTTCAAATTCCCAACTGGCTTCAGAAATAGGTAATCCTTCCCAATGAACTAGAAATTGTCTAACCATCTTATCAGCCCTTCTAACCACTCTTCTATCCACAATTGCTCTAGGCTGCAACACAAAACGAGCACCAACTGGCAGGGGCAAGGTGGGAATGTGCTGACCATAAGCTCTTTTCAGCAAGGATACATGAAACACATTATGTATCTGTGCATTCTCAGGTAAATCTAACCTGTAGGCCACCTTTCCAACTTTAGCAATGATCAAAAAAGGTCCAAAAATCTTGGTCCCAACTTAGAATGTTTCTGAACCCTGAGTGAGGTCTGAACAAAGGGTCTTAACTTCAAATAGACCTAATCTCCCACCTCAAACTCTCTTCCACTTTTATGCTTATCTGCCTGTTGTTTCATTCTATGTCTGGCTTCTGTCAAGGTCTGTTTCAAGTGCACAATCATGGCTTCCCTATCATGATGCAGCTGCTCCACAGCAGCAATAGCAGTATCACCAGCTATATAGGGAATGTGTAAGGGAGGTGGATACCCATAAAGGGCTTCAAAGGGTGAAGTTTTGATTGCTCCACAGCAGCAATAGCAGTATCACCAGCTATATAGTATTATACCACCATTCAGCCAAACTAAGCCATTTAAGCCATTGTGTAGGAGCCTGCATACTTCTACATCTAAGGTAGGATTCAAGGCACATGTTTAAAACCTATGTCTGTCCATTAGTTTGAGGATGGTAGGCAGTGGAATAAGACAACTGAACCCCTTGCAACTTCATAAATTCTTTCCAAAATTGGCTTAGGAAGATAGGATCTCTGCCAGTTACAATGGTCATAGGACAACCATGTAATTTAAACACAGAATCTAACATAGCTTGAGCCAATTGAGGTGCACCATAGGGATGCGATAAAGGAATGAAATGAGCATACTTAGTTAGTCTGTCAGTGATAACCAAAATAGTGTCTTTACCCTGTACTTTAGGGAGGCCAGAAATGAAATCCATTGAAATATCAGTAAAGACATGTGATGGTTCAGGTAAAGGTTAACCTTTCCAATGACAAAAAGATTGTAGCTTTTTGAGGGTAGGAATGAAACCTGAATGGCCTCCCATAGGTGATGAGTGGAATAACTCCAGAATATCCCTCTTTAACTGATCATTGCCTATCCACAGTTTTGGATTTTCTTTTCAACAACTGCCCATCCCAAGGAAAATGCTTGACCTCTTGTCCATTTGATAACTTCTGAATAATCAACTGCACTTTAGGATCATTAACCCATGACTCTTTGATTCTTGTAAGCAACATAGGATTGATGGTACTGATTCCCATTTCAAATAAAGCTAACACAGACCATGGAAGCATAGTGACCCCGTAGGTGACTCGTCACTCATCCTGAGATTGTTTATATTTAAACTCCTAAGGAACATAAAAAACAATATGTACTTTTTATTTTATAAAAATAAGAACAATTACATACATACCCGTACACGTTTTGTACATGTTATTAAAGTGATACACCTTTCATACATCTATATCAACAATTGTTAAAAATACACAAAAGAAAGATGGTTAAGCAATAGATAAAGTAAAAAATCCAGCTAGACCCTCGCCCTAATAAGTAACGTTTACATTTTTAATAGATTACTTTAATTATGTTCATTTCACATTGAAATTTGGAAATTTGAGACCGTATAAAATGAAATAGTGTAAGTTTCGACGCCCTAAAATATGCTTCTTCTTTTCGTCTTCTTCTGTTTTTTTTAATAAGATGCATTTATATAATCAGTATAATTTCTTCAACCATTGAAGCGGGCCTTCGACCGAGTTTAGTTCGGTTCATCACGGTTTTAGTACAGCACTAGCACCCAGTATAGCAACCAAAAGATAAAATCCGGAAAACAAAATTGTGACACGTACCAATAAACTATCAATACGTGTCTTATCTCGATGCAAATGAAAATCTTTCACGATATATATTGTTATGTCAATAGTTATATAAACTTGATCACGAAAAAAATTAATATCAAAACACATTTCTCACTTGTTAGGTTCATTCCAATCTTTTGTTTTTTTCACTTCGTTTCTAATATACTAATCTGTTATCTGGCTAGTTTTCATCCCCTAAGTTTAAATTATTAAAATGGCCTAATATGTAAAAAAAGAAAACTTATAAGTTTATAGAAGTAAATATCTTACCCATAAAGTTTAACTGATATCAATTAAGATCTGAAATTTATTTATCATTATATACTATTAATAGAGCTTCTTATTTGAACACTATTTTTATTATTATTATATTAATAGCTGGGGTCTTTTATTTATGTTCCACCTGCCCAGAATACGTGTGTGTCCCCTGTTATCTCACCGCATCTGAGAGAGAAATAGATAGAGACGTGGAACTATTCACTTTCCCCTATAAGTCTCTCTCTCTCTCTGTCTCTCTCTCTCTCACCCTTCTCCTGCTCTCTACGAACCACCACCACCCCTTCTCTCTCTTTACAAATAGTTGTCGTAGTGGAGGATAATGGTGGCGGAGGTTGTGTTAACCCTCCTGAATGGAAAACGAATCGAATGAACTAAATGTAATGGTAGATAAATTCACTCATAAAGAAAACTAAAACAAATTATGTTATTTCTAAAATTAAATAATCCCAACTTAGGGGTGTTGGAAGGTAATAATTCCAACTTGAAATTTGTAAGGCAACAGTCCCAACTTGTCTTGTATTTTATTCCATTGAACCAAAACTAACTAGGGTTAGGGGCTGTTTGTTTACCCTCTTAATGATTCATTAAGAGGCTCCCCTCTTATTCGGACAGAGGTTTACTTGTTTGGTTGGCAAAATACCAACCTCTTAATGAGAACCCTTCAGTCTGTATCATACAGACATAGCAATATGCTGAAAGAAAAATAGACACAGCTACCCCTTCCATTCTTGTATCCAAAAGAAACCCTACCCACACCCTTTCACCTCTCATCACCCAAACCTCTGCCCCCACCCCTCTCCTCACCACCTCCGCCGGCCGCCGCCCTCCTCCTCCCTCAGCTGCAGCGCCGCCCCACCCTCCGCCTCCTTCCTCAGTCGCAGCGTCGTTCCTTCTTTCCTCCCTCGGCTCGCGTCACCACAGACCATCGGTAGAGGTTAGTTTTTTTTTCTATTAAACATATATTCAGGTTAATCGATCTATTAGTTTGTAAGATGTTGTTGGATATTGTTTATTAAAAAGTTTATGGTGTTGTGGGATGTTGTTTATTAAAACTTACAACAAGTTTTTTTTAATCGATCTATTTTTTTTTCTATTAAAAAGTTTCTGATTTTGTTTATTTTTTGTGAATTTGTTTATGGTGTTGTGAAATTGTTTATTATTTTTCTTTTCTAAATTTGTTTATTATCGATCTGTTAGGTTTTTTTTATTTTTTTTTCTGAGTTTGTTTATTATTTTTTGTGAAATTTGTTTTATGGTGTTGTGAAATTTTGTTTATTATTTGAATTGGTTTGTGTTTTTAGAAATGGGTTGTTCTATGTTGGATAATTGGTATGAAAAAAGATGCATGTTTTGGCTATGTTGTATGTTGATTGTTATTAGTCGATCTATGTTGTTTATTGATACATATTACGGGTTGTTCTATGTTGGATAATTGGTTATGAAAAAAGATACATGTTTTCGCTATGTTGTATGTTGATTGTTATTAGTCGATCTATGTTGTTTATTGATACATATTACGGGTTGTTCTATGTTGGATAATTGGTTATGAAAAAAGATACATGTTTTCGCTATGTTGTATGTTGATTGTTATTAGTTATTATAATTGAAATATTGGATAATTGACTCCCTAGCGTGGTACGAGGTATTGGTTAGCCGATTTTCGACGACAACGTGCGTTAACTAAGGAAGAAAGATTCAATCGTGCATATGGTGTTCTAAAGGCGAGATTCCCAATCCTAAAGCAAATGGCTCCCTTTTCTTTTCCAATACAAAGAGACATAGTGATTGCTTGTTTCGCCATCCATAATTTTATAAGGAAATGCAATATTTATGATCAGTTATTTATGGACTATGATGAGAACACGATGTTTCATGAAATGCAAAATGGGGAAAATGATGGCCTGGTAGTTCAAGACATAGAGTGGGGTTCACAAGGTATTGACTATATGAAATCTTTACGTAACCAGATTGCTAATCAGTTGCTTTTAAATAATTCAAATTAATTGTATGCAGAGTTGTGTTATTTGTATTTGGATTTCATATGTTGTGTTATTTTGTATTTGAATTTTCGTATGTTTCCATGGAATTTGAAGGATTTATGTGTAATTTGGATTTTCTATGACGTTTTGTATTTTCCTTTTACAATTTTTAATAAATCTGTACATTATTCAGAGCTCTGGCCAAACAGATACATTTCATTCAGCACATAATAGTTCAGAGGGGTAAAATAGTCATTCTGCACATTCATTCAGAGATACAACCAAACAGCTCTTAATGGTTCAGTGCGTACTGGTTCAGAGCCTCTTACCCATTCATACCACTTACTGGTTCAGCACTGCACCAAACAGCCCCTTAGTCTTTAATAGACACAGTTAGTTTTCTTGCTAAAAATGTAACTTTTTAAAAGATCTAGGACCATTTCTGCCCATTAGTCAAACTTTTTAATCAAACCTATCTCCTTCTCCGGTGACCGGTGCTCTCTTCCGGCGACCACCCCTCCACCTCCACCGACCACCTCTCCTTCTCCGGTGACCACCCCTCCTTCTCTGGCGACCACCCCTCCATCTCCGGCGACCTCCTCTCCCTTGACTTTTGACCAAAGGCGATCCCCTGTTTTTATTCAGAAAACAGAGACGAATTAAAACGAACATATACCGAATCATAGGACGTTTATTGGCCAACCAGGATTAGGATAAGATCAATACAAAAGTATAACCGTTACAAGAGAAGGAACAAAACCGGATTGAAGAATTCTGACCAAAACCTTTTTCCGGCGATATACCGAAATTAACATAGAATCGATTAAAACGTGATTAACCGGTTATAACTATCACTGCCCTTTATTTATTATCACAATCGAATACCAAAATCTTAATCCAACTGAAAATCAAGATCAATTCGTGATACTCTGTTCTTGTTCATCACAAGAATTTTCCCGCCAAATTTTCTTTAAACCAAAAACAAGTTTTAAGGATTCAAACATCAATCCGAATGATTATTTATAAATCAGACTTGGTTATACAAACAAACGCATTAAAACACATCAAGATTCAGATTTTTTCATGCACTGTTTCGGAAAAGAGAAGAACTGAAACAAATATTAATTTTTTTCGTATTGGGTTTTGTTTTTTTATATAAATATGGATCTGAAATCAAAATTATTGTGGATCAAAGATTGTTGTTCCATTTGGATTAGGAGGGGTGGTCGCCGGAGAAGGGGAGTGGTCGCCTGAGAAGGAGGGGTGGTCACCGAGCACCGGTCACCGAAGAAAGAGTTGGGTTTGTTTAAAAAGTTTGACTAATGGGCAGAAATGGTCCTTGATCTTTTAAAAGTTACATTTTTAGCCAGAAAACTAATTGCCTTACAACTTTCAATTTGGGATTATTGTCTTCCAATACCCCAAAATTAGGATTATTTAATTTCATTTCCCCTTTCTACTATAGATGGCTTGACCTGCACAAATCTTGGATTCACAATATATACTTACATTTTTGTAACTAAATATAAAATAAGGGTTTTGTGTGTAGTGTATCGACAAATCTTGATGAGGCGCTCATCCCTGTCAGAGATGGTTTCTCAAGAAGATAACTTGCAAGCCAGTGGTAAAAAAATCAACAAGGGCAATATATTGTATTCTAATAACAGCGGTAATGAGTAGTGAAAATGAATTTTCACTAATTTTGGACTCAAATAAATGTATTTATATATGTGATATATAAATAATTATTTCCGGGTTTGTGTACTATATTGTGAGAGTATCACAACGAACCAAACCACGTCCAAAATAGAGCTAAGATGAATGAGGTATTGAAGCTTGAAAGTTGTATATTGGAACAACCAAAGATGAGAATGGATTAAGTGTTGTCCCACATTGGTGGGGTGACAAAACATAAAGTGGTTTATAAGGAGGAGCACTCCTTGTATATTGTTTAGCTTGAGCCAAACACTAGTGGGGACCCTAAAGGGTGCGAAGCATCCTTAACTCGCACTCGCACACGCGCGTGGCGTGGGCAATGGGCACAACTTGGCGCTTTGATTGCGCACTTTGCACTTGGCATCGCCGCGAACCGCTTGAGAGCCGCTTTTGTATTGTTGACCTTGTGCGCATGGTCTGATACATGGCGGAAGACCAGGTAGCGTCCTGGTCTCCGCCTTGATGTAAACCGTAACAACGAGTGGCGCTTGGGTACTGAGCTTGGCGGTCCTCGGATGATGTGGGGTGCGCATGGCGGGTTCCATATAACACTGGTGGATGACGTGGCGTTACAAGGTTGCGTTCCGATCTGAAGCGCACGCATGACCAGGTAGCGCCCTGGTCCGCGCAGCAGGTTCCAAACGCGCAGAGCTGTTGTTTCAAGTCAGTCTACGTCAGTTGACTTGGTCAAACCGACTGTTTCAACTCGTCATGAATAGGATATGAGAGTTACGGTCAGCCACATAAATCCATGTTATTGCAATTCATTGTTATTTATTACAGGATTAATAATCTTGTTAATTACAATAATTAAAGGCAATAATGATTCACTTTCTTGTGAACATATATGTTGATATGAACGATCAGATCATATATATAAGAAGGGTTCTAGATAAACTCTTTAGTTGATTCACAAAAATTGTTTGTTCCATATTACGAGAGCAAGACTCTCTCAAAAATGATAACTTTCTTTTTATGAACACACTTAATATCCGATGCTCTCTCGGGCTCGAGACCATCTCCGGCAGTACGACTACTGTTCCGGTTGTTGTACCCTGGGAGACAGACCGTATGAGAGGAGCGCGGAATCTGTTTTAAGGGAAGCGTGTCTAACGCGTGCCTCAACCAAAATCATCAACATTTGGTTCTTCATATTCTTGCAGAGACGATTAGTAGAAGATGATGCGGTTGAAGTGCTTGAATCAAGATTCGGTACATTTTGTTTTTGTACTTATTTCAATTATATTTACTTTTGTATACGGTATTGTATTCTTATATTTCCTACCAATAACGAGAGTATCGTTATATATTTATTTTTATTATTATTTTAATAAAATTGTGAACCCTATTTCCTACAATCTTAAAACAGACTTTCGTGTAGATTGTCGATACAATCTAAAAAACCTTCTTATTAAAGGATTTTTGGGGTTCACGAAAGTATAAAAATATTAATTGGGATTTTTGTTAAAATCTTAAAAATATTTTTTTTGGAAATATATTTGTATTACATATCGGATTAATATGTATGATTGGAGTACAATCTTTAATACGAAATACCGTGTTTACAAAGAAAAGTTTTGATTCAAGTTTTTGGTTTCATGGGTTTTGTGTCGGGTTTAGATAATCCGAAGTATTAACAAATACTAGTAGTGTGCCCGCGCGATGCGGCTGGGAACATGGCTACTTTTACGGGTATGCATGATTCGGTTCAATTCAGTTATTAGCCTCAACAAAAACCAAAGTCAATGGTTAAATAATCTTATTAACCGATCAGTTAATTGGTTGGGTTTATTTGATTAGATTGTCGGTTTTCAGCCCGCTTAAGTTAATTTTGTTAATAACCAAAACTAAACTTTGGCCAAAGTATAAGTCTACTAAAGCATGGGCTTAGTGCCTCATCTTTTTTTGGCCCCATTCTATGATGTTATTTTATATTTGTATCGAACTTGTTTATGTAGTATTGAATCATAGCTCGTTCCAAAAGGAGGCAACACGGTTAGGTTAAAAATGAAAGCGGGAAAGTGAGGAATGGAAATCAAATCGAATCGTGTAGTAACGATGAAAGGTCGTACACTTGAATCGTAAAATCACGATCATCAAAGTCCAACTATCTTCTGTTGCATTCTTGCTCTAATTCTTTTTACAATTAAAATCAAAATCAAAATCAAAATCAAAATCTAAGGTGTTGTAGTTAGCGACTTAGTTCATTCGAAATTGTCAATCAAAATTGTTAATTTGCTACGCATCCCTTGAAGGTAAATTGAAAATTTACTAACTTTTACTACTCAACTGTTGATTTTTGCAGCTTATGAATTATACAGATAAAATATGACATAATGTGTATGTTAATTCATGTTTTAAATAAAATGCTATGTCTTTACTGATATTTATATGTGATCAACATAAAGATCGGAAATAAAAATTATGATTAACCTAAGCATCAGGTTTGTCAAAATGTCATATTGAGAAAATAAGGAAATCAATGAACGTGTAAGCCGATTGGGTAAAGTTTATTGTGTGTTATTGATTTATTATTCTCGCACCAATAAAGATGATTGAAGAAACAATAGTCTAACCTCCTAGTAGGGATGTCAGACAATTGATCCACAGGGTTGATCCTTCACCGATGAAGCTAGGGCTGAGATAAACCTGAAAGATAAGGTGTAGGGTAGAGAGTGTGCTACAAGCGTAGACGTTTATAACAAAAATGGGTGAAGTATACTACAGTTGTAGCTTCTCGTGTTAGCAAAAAGTGTCCTCCATAAAGTGATCAAGACCCCCTTATATAGAAGTGACATATGCCAACATCACTAAACCCTAATCTAGTGGGCCATGGCCCGATTAGGTTCTCCCTACCCTAATGCAAGTTAGTAATCATAATTAGGAAATAAATACTTAAATATGGAAATGGAATCGATACCGCCTTAATTGCCGAATGTATTCCTAGAAGGGACACGTGTCGTCTATTGATTGGCCGCGTGTCCTAAGCTTATGTCTAATCATGTGGAAAGGTAGTTGGTGGAGATATCTGATGACGTGACATGCAATCTATCATTGGCGAACGTGTATAGGCGTCCCTGTTGCACGTGTGACTTTCTGGCTCCGCGCGTATGATACACTACGCGCCCTGCCATTAGTTTGTAGAGGCACAAGGCCTGTGTAACGTTTCCGGATGTCTGCGCCCAGGGCTTCCTGGCGCGGGACATCCTTAGAAACGTGTGATTATGCTATCCCAAGTGGTCACTTTTGGGACTCGCATTGTACGGGTTAGGCCAATCCATGTGAGGGATTTGGTACCCAATCCCTTCAATGATATGCTTTTTTACTGTGGTCACTGTTATGCTAAAAGAGCCTCAAATTTAAAATTCGTTTTACGCCCCTAAATGGTCGAGTCGGCCCTTGTAAATAACATAATGCAACTTTTTAAAATTAAAAAAAAATATTAGCATTACTATACTCAAATTAAAGAGAATAAAATTCTCGTTTTTATGTTAATTTTTTTTTAAAAAAAATTAACGTATGAAAAAATTATGGCCGTTTAAAAATCGTGGGGTAGTTTTCTTAAAACAAAGGAAAACATGTAACTATTATTTTTCGTCCAATTCGGTTCGTTTTCGTTCTAGTTATTACTTAAACCTATCATATCATTTTTTATATAAAAAAACTACACCAATACTACACTCAAATTAAAAAGAATAAAATGCTCGTTTATATGGTATAATAATATTAAGAAAATATTAACACACGAAAAAGTTATGGACGTTTAAAATCATAGGGGTAGTTGGTTAAATTATGGGTGCAAAAGTGTAATTACTATTTAAATAAACAAAGTTTAGTAAAGATGGAAGGGCACATGTGTAAGTATTTTTTAAATGACATGTTTGCCCAAAAAGTAGTTATATCTGCATCATGTGCAAGTTATGCTTGAAAAGACATAAATGTCCTTAAAAAGTAGTTACCACATGCATTATGTGTTGTACTTTAAGCATTTATAATTGTATTACTTAAAAATTAAGAGGTCCTTCTGAAATGATTTACAAGATAGTATAGATTAACATGTATTTAGACATTTTCAAATACTAATTTTCTAATGAGCGTATTAGAAAAGACGTATTATTTGTCAATCCATGAAAAATATTTGCAAGAGGTTATTTCTAACGAGCGTGTTAGGGATTAATCTTAGTGAAATATTTTCTAATGAGCGTATTAGAACATATTTCGGCAACCCATATAGAAACGCTTGGTGTACGTTTTTTGATCTAACGAGCATGTTAGAAATCATTATTTGGAGAAATAATGATTGTTATCAAATGTATAGAAATATATTTTTTTCTAACGAGCGTGTTTGAAATTCCTATAATTCTAAAATAATAATTTTAAACCTTTATATTTCCTAACGACCGAGTTGGAAAATATTATTTTTTTATAAGGTTTAAAACATGCGTATTTTCTAACGGGCGTGTTAGAAAGTAATTATTTTAGTAAAATTTAATTATTTTCAAAATATTGAGAACATTCATATTTTTAATGGGCGTATTAGAAATTAGTTATGTAAATAACAAGTTATGAAACATGTTTCTAACGAGCGTGTTAGAATCGACGGCGTTGAAAGAATAACGTGTCATAAAACATATCTAATGAGCGTATTAGAAATGGTTATTTACACAATCATAAATATTTTGAACTTATATTTTTTTTTCTAACGAGTGTGTTAGAAATTGACGCTTTTGTAAAAAAACGAACAAGCTAGACGCTTAATTTTTTAACGAGCGTGTTAGAAACGGCTTATTATATTTATATATAAGCCAATAAATTTTAAACGGTCTTGTCATTGTTTGTTTATAATGGACGTGTTAGAAATGGTTGTATATATATAAACCAATAAGTTTTGAAACGATTTTGGTAATCGTTTATTTCTAACGAGCGTGTTAAAAACGGTTTAGTTATATAACAAAAACACCATATAACGATGAGCGTAATCGTTTGTATTCTAACAATATGTTAGAAATGGCTAGTTATTGAAACCAAATATTCGTTTTTAATATTTGGTACACGTATAGTTTCTAATGAACGAATTAGAAAAGATTTATCATAAAAACCATATACACGATTATAATCGTTTATTTTCTAAAGAGCGAGTTAGAATCGGGTTAACTATTATAAACTAAATAAGGTGATTTCTAACCATTTTATTGTCTAACGAGCGAGTTAGATGTGGTTTTAAATAATAAAACTATTTTTGAATTTATGATCTTGATTTGAAATCAAAGCATAAACAAATATAGTTTAATTTTAAAACAGATGCAAAAACGAGAAATGTTTTGAACGAATAAAACATGATTTTGCAATTGGTTGGATACTCGTATGAGAAGTATCATATATTGAACCATATAATAGTCTTGGGAGACTATTTAAAGTGAAAACAACTTGATGTTGTTCTTGGACAATTTGTCTCATTGAGTGAGTACCTCAAAACATGCCACAAGAAAGATATAAGTGAGATTATTTCGTCAAACGATAAAGTGTTGAAGAGAATAACACTTTGAGATTTGATGTTTATATATCCTTATGAATCCGTTTAAAATACATGTGTTATGTATTATATATATATTTTGGATTATCGTTTATATTTTTTTAATAATCAAGTGATTTAAAATATAATAAACGATAAATATAAAAAGGAAATTAAACGATGGTATTTTATTCTTCCACGATTTACCTTTGACGAATTTAATAAGAATATTTATTCTAACGGCCTATGCAAGGAGTGTCTTGCAAGAACACAATGAGCGGGTTGTGATCATGACTTATGCAATAAGTCACATATCAAACATCAAATGTACAATAACATGATGGGCGAATCATGACGAACGTGGAAAGTGTATTGAGATTAAATACACGAAAACAAGATATGTCATCCAATGTTGAGAGCATCAACATGAAAATACACAAATGTGAATTTTCGATGTATATAACATATGAAAGATATATATGTTAATATTGTGAATTCTTTAATAAATTTTGCTGAATTTATTGTAAGACATTTATAATAGTGATGGATGTGTAGATGTTTCTACAACCATCAATGTTGTTTGGACCAATGTGGATGATTTGTCTTAGTTTTGGGAGACTTCCCCAATACATGGTTTTAACAAAACAAACATGGAAATGTATATATCACTTTAGACGCATATGTGAATGTTATGTCATTGAGTGTCAATCTAATTGACTTTATCTCAAGACTTTAGTGATTTTATACTAGTATTGTTCATCTTGTTGATGATGAATATATTCATCAAAGTGACTTATATTAAGACTTATGTTTAAGTTCTTAAGAGTCAATGGTGAAGCCTTGGAGATTAAAGGCAAATGAGTTTTGATCCTAATGGATGGAATTAACTATGGTTTTGAGACATTCCTAAAACATAGGTTTTGGAATGGTAAAACAAATTCTAATTATCGTGTCTAACTAAAACGTGAATGTTGGAAAGAGATAGTGCGTTGTCTCTTTAGGCTGTGAAGAATCAGAATGATGCATCTTCTGTTCACATGCTAGAGTATTGGAGTCTAAAGCATGCTAGACTAATACTTGTTAACGTTATGTGATGACAAAATAATTATGGATTTGTATAATGAAAACTATAAATATAACTTCAAGGATAACTCGCAAAACGATTACATAGTTCATGGATTAATGATACTATTCGGATTCATATGAGGATTACTCTTTTACTCAGAATTTTTTTGATCTATTGAAATCTGAGTAGAGCAATACACATGGATGACCTC
>JAUTDX010007363.1:0-52252 GCA_030844895.1 Ambrosia x helenae
TTTTCATGAAGAATCAAGTCGATCAATTGCACCTACCTTAAGATGAGTGGGAGTAATTTTACTATTCTTGTCCTTTATGTTGATGATATCTTATTGGCAAGCAATAGCTTAGATATGTTGCATGAGTCGAAACGATTACTTTCGTCTAATTTCGACATGAAGGATCTCGGAGAAGCCTCTTATGTCATTGGCATCGAAATACACCGAGACAGACGCAATGGGATATTTAGGTTTGTCCCAGAGGGCCTACATTGATCGTGTTCTCACACGTTATAACATGCAACATTGTAAAACCTACTCCAGCTCCAGTAGCTAAGGGAGATGTGTTCGGTTTATTCCAATGTCCGAAAACAGAAGTGGAAAAGGAACAGATGAGAATGATACCTTATGCCTCAGTAGTCGGTAGTCTTGCTTATGCTCAAGTCTGTACGCGTCCAGATATCGCTTATGTCACTGGAATGCTAGGCCGTTACTTGAATAATCCTGGGCCATGATCATGGGAAAGCAGCTAAGAAAGTGTTAAGATATCTGCAAGGGACTAAAGACTATAAACTGACTTACAGAAGAAGTGATCATTTAGAAGTTGTAGGATACTCTGACTCTGACTTTGCTAAATGCAAGGATGATAACAAATCCACCTCGGGGTATATCTTTATGTTAGCAGGCGGACCATTTCATGGAAGAGTCATAAACAGAGACTTACAGCAACATCCACAATGATGGCAGAATACATCGCTGTAATATAACGCAACATGCCATGGAATGTTGATTAGGAATCTCATTACTGGACTCAAATTGTCTATTCCATCTCTAGACCATTGAAGCTTTATTGTGATAACTCAGCCGCCGTTAGTTTCTCGAACAGTAACAGTTCGACTGGCGTTTGGTCATTTTTTAGATACAAAGTATTTGTTCGTACGTGAACGAGTTGAGGAAAACAATCTTTGTATCGCACATATAAGTACTAAGGATATGCTTGCGGATCGATCCGATGACTAAAGGTCTCCCACCTAAAGTATTCGAAGATCACGTTTCGAAGATGGGACTCACTAATGACCTTGTTTAGAAGCATATGTACTTATTGACCACTTATGTTTACTTATGACTTATGTTTTATGAATAATGACTTATGTTTAATGAAATTTCCTCATTATGATTTGTTTGTCTATTAGTATGTTAAGTCGGCATAATGACATAAAGACAATAATGTAACAAATCAACAACTAGGGCATAACATAAATTGATCCTAATGTTAAGTTTTAAATTTGGATTGTAGTATGATTAATGGGGGTTCCTAAGTCGACTATAGACTTAACGACTGTATTTTCTCTGCTACAGTTTGGTTTAGAACTAAAATGAGTATTAATCTCTCGAGACTAATGTAATGCTCATAACAAATGATTACTCGGCTAAGTGGGAGAATGTGAATGTTGGAATAAATATACGTGACGTTTGTATATTTATCGATAGCCTTTATTATCATTTGTATAATGTTGATCAATTATTAATTATCCAAAGCCAATAACAAGATGGGTCTTTGATGGGCGGACTTGTCATTAGATGGGCCTTGTAGGGTGTCCCCTGGGTATGCATAAGAATGAGAGCTTACTAGGGAATAGGGGTTACACAACTTTATTATCATAACACCTCTAAAGAAATCCCCTCTCTCTCTCTCTCTCTAAATTGATTCTTCATCAAGAATCCTAAATCCATCATAACTGCATACCCTAAAGGGAACCCAATCATCTTGACAATCATGTCAACCTCCACTCTCTCAGCATCAATGACAGGTCTCACTAATCTTTCAGGTATTATCATTATTATTAGGTTTTCCTTTATTTACAATCAAAACTGATCAACAAGTTATGGATGCTAGATATTTAATAATCATAATACAAAAATATATATTAAGTGTAGCATTCTAGTACATACAACCAATTATAATGCAAATTAATAGATATAATGAGAATCCAAAAAGAAATTAGCGTTTTTACATGACACAGTTTGAGCAAAACATGAAAATGCGTGTAGTTCGCTAGATTATATACATGAGATGATGACGTACTCAAATATCTAAAAAAACTAGTTGTTAGAATCTTTATCTAATAGTGTGAAAACATAATTAAACAACTTTTTTATGCAACAAAGCACAAAAGTCTTCCGTTAAAACTTTTCTTTTCTAAGTTTGAGATTCTAAAGCATGGAGAATATATATATTAAATTAATAAGATTAGGGTTGATAAGTGTATATATATTATTTTGGCCCCTTAAAGAGCTGGCCAGTTTTGTCTTTGGAGGCAAACTCTTCATACACCATAGATGCCATTTCTTCCTGATTCGTGTATTTATTTTATAATTATATATTAGTTTTTTAATTTTGTCAATTAGCATGTTGTTCTTTATGGCTTCTTGATAGAAAAGGACACAGCAAGTGGAGTAACGACATGTTTTTCTGGTCAAAATTCGAAGACGAAAAATGGTTTTTAAGTGGTGAGAAACGGTCGATTTTGGTTTATTAATGTCTTGACTAATGTTTCACAAATGAAGTCATGGAGTAAATAATACCGAACATGAAGTAGACAGGCATGAAATGAACCCTTAAATAAACTAACTACTTATGTTCTTTGGTAAATACTATATGGGAAAAGCCAGAAATATTAGAAATGACATGTCATGAAATGAGCCTGGTTTGACATGTAGTGCATTAATATAATTCAACTTGTTACAAGTAGGTGCTTTTCAAGTCTAATGGGTTGTTTGCCTATTACTTATTAAACTTCTCAATAATTAATAATTAATAGGTTATTGACACTAGATCATTAAATAGTTGAACAACTAAAACAGCATCAAGAAATAAGATATATGCATAAGATAAAGAGATAGAAGAAAATGAAAATAAACATAACAATATAGTGGAACGATGTATAGACAATAGTGGCTCGAATTAGGGTATTCCAAAGATTTTTTTTTGCTTTTTTGGTGCTACAGTACATAAACTTTGTGCAATTGGAGGGTGTCAGAAGTAAATTTGGTCTTTTGGTGAAACCGCAAGATGGTGTTGCGGTTTAGGCTGAGGTGAACGATGAGTAGGAAAGAGAAAAGAAGAAACCGCAAGATGGTCTTGCGGTTTATGAAGAAGGGCTGACAACTAAACCGCAAGACCATCTTGCGGTTTCTCCTTCCTCTTTCCTACTCACCAACACCCTCCCTCCTAGTCACCTCCACCTCAGCCTAAACCGAAACACCATCTTGCGGTTTCACCAAAAGACCAAATTCACTTCTGACAGACCCCAAATGTACAATTTTTTTTACTATACCTCCATTTCGGCAGAAAATCGTATTCCAAACATTTCATCTTATATTCATGCATTTCCTTAGGCTATCTCGAGAACCAAGTCCACTAACAAAGTTTTCTTTCTGCTACATGGGGCGATAACCTATAAAGTTTGAATGGTTCATTCAATATTTACCTTCGTAACACACTAATTCAAATGAGCATAGAATTTGATTACTACCTAATAACTATATTATGAACATGCTCATCCCCGAGAATCCCTTAAAATTTGGTTTCGACGACGAGTAAAAAATTGGAACCTAAAAAATATATTTTTTTTTAAATTACGGTGCCCCAAGAGAGTAGGCCCTTAGCTGTCTATCCACCTTGTCTCTCCTCAAGACCGACTGATTATGAATTGAAGCCCACAAATGATCAAGAATATCTCTTTAGAAATCAAATTCTTGTTGGGAACAAATATGATGTAGAATTTTTGCGGTTTTTATTTACGTTTTAAATGTTCCATCTCAGCTTCTTTAAAAGAAATACATAAATAAATAAAATCTGCAAGAGCATACTATGGATATCTATCATTTGTTGGCCGTTCAAAAAGATATCTATCATTTTCATAAATGTTCGTAGAAATCTAAACAACTAGACATTTTCTTGACTTTTAAAAAATAACCTGTTTTTTTTCTAATTCGCCTTTTGACCCATTATAATAATTTAAAGCACTTGAATTGTTCAAGGCTTCTTAATTAAAAACTTTTTTTCTGAATTTCTTTTAAATTAAATACTCACTTGAATTTAAATTACAGATGACATGTTTTGATTAAAATTCGATAGAGAAAAAGTCTCCATCAGGATTTCAATTTATTTTTCTCTGTTGATTCATATATTTTTTTTAATGTAAAACTAAAGTATTTGATTTTCTAATAAAATCAAATATATAACTTATTGATTGATGTTTTATTCAGTTCACAAATTGATATTTTAAACATGCACATTTTGTTAAGTAGGATACTTTGGATCAACAAAACTTTCGGGTCACACCATATCGGTACCTCTTCCCTTATGTGTTCATCAAGGAAAGACGGTTTTAATGTCCATATACCCAATCTCATAGTTGTAATATGTGACTACTAGCTTTTATCCGGGAGCGTCCCGGGGTTGAAAAATATAATATGACATATCAATTTTACATACGAAATAGACTGATGCGCTTTACAGTTATATGCAGGAAAGTTTCGGGTAACACCTAACCTAAAACAATTAACAATGCATCTCCAATGTTAACGTCTAATCTTAAACAATGTATAACTCTAATATTATAGAATTCATATTTACTGGTTTAAACATATTTAATAACTTGCCTATACATGATTAATGAATAACCTGAACACTTTGTGTTTTTTTAATTTATGAACAAAAACCCCACAAAAAATAGTCGTTTTTTTCTCCGTTTTTTATATAGCACTATGATACTCGTTGGAAAGATAATAAAATGCTAGTTAATTTGGTGTAATTTTTTTCTTCAAAAACTCTCGTAAATAAAAGATATTAACATTTAAAAATTATGGGATGAAACATGAGAGAAAAAAAAATCCAATTTTGTTTTTAATTGGTAAAGTAAATCTTTTATTTTAAATTCTAAGATATGCAAAGTTTTAATTAATTTTATTATTAGATTTAATAATAATAAAAAACTAAACACTCTCACCTCAACATGTCACGTGGCACATTCAATGAGGGGTTAAGGCCTCCATTGAATGTCACATCATCATAAGTCAATTCAAATAAAAAAAAGAATCTTTGCATATGAAGTTATGTTTATCGTTTATGATTTATTAGTAGAGTAAAATATATTTGAAAACAAAACCTCACAAAAGTAGTTGTTTTTTTTCTCCGTTTTTTATATAGCACTATGGTAATCGTTGGAAAGATAATAAAACGCTCGTTAATTTGGTGTAATTTTTTTCTTTAAAAAATCTCGTATATACGTTTAAAAGTTATGGGAGGAAACAATAGAGAGAAAAGTTAATTTTGTTTTAAATTTCTTATCTTTTCCTAAAATAATTATAATATATATAGATTTATTAAAAAAACTCAAAAATTAAAAAAAATCCTATATGATGCCACGTGGCACATTCAAGGAGGGTTGAGGCCTTCATTGAATGTCACATCATGAAACTTCAATTCTTTTATTATAAGTTATAGATTATAGATACGTGGAACTTAATATTCTAATTGATTGAATCATGGATAGTACTAGAGAATGTCTAATGTCTTCTTATAGTATACACCATCAAGTTAGTCTTTTCATAGAAGAGCAATTTGATCTCAATAACTAATTTGTTGTTAGGAAGAATATTAACCAAGTCTCACTTTGTTGTAAATGAATTGAATCTATGTGTTCTTGGCTTCAAGCCGATGGATTCACAATTTGTTACCATATATTTATTTGTAGTTTGTGGACTCACGTTGATCCATCATGGAAACCCATCATCGACATGAGCAATGCATATTTATATATCAAGATCTTGACGAGTTTTACTAGATCTATGACCGACTTATGTTATTCTGTATACGGATCAAGCATTGAGTTGTGGATCAGTAGTGATGACCTCATGTGTGTCAATTTTTGATTCCCATAACTCTTCAAGTTTTATTGGTGTAACTTCAAATTTTAGAAATATTTTATTTTAATAAAAAATGAGAAATTCTATATTAAAAGTTGTTGAGCAGAACAAGGTGACAATCAAGAATCGTTATCTCTTCCTCGTATTGATGATTTGTTTGACTAGCTTCAGGGTTCTAGTTTCTATTCAAAGATTGATTTGAGGTCGGGTACCATCAGTTGAGGGTGCAGGAAGCTGACATTCCGAAGACTGTTTTTCGAACTCGTTATGGCCATTTTGAATTCTTGGTGATGCCTTTTGTCTCACCAATGCGCCAGCGGTGTCCATGAATTTAATGAACCGTGTTTGCAAGCCGTATCTTGATAAATTTGTTATTGTCTTTATTGATGATATTCTAATCTATTCCAAGAGCAAGGAGGACCACGATGAACACTTGCGGCTAGTCTTGGAACTCTTGAGACGAGAACAGCTCTGTACTAAGTTCTAGAAATGTGACTTTTGGTTGTGTGAAGTTCAATTCCTAGGTCATGTGGTTAATGAAATGCGAGTTCATGTCGATCCAGCTAAGATAGCAGCCATCAAAGACTGGGAAGCACCAAAGATGCCAATTGAGGTGCGGCAATTCCTAGGTTTCGCGGTTACTATCGTCGTTTTATTGAGGGATTTTCAAAGATTGCTCAACCCCTCACCTCTCTTACCCAGAAAGACAAGAAGTTTGACTGGGGTGATTCGTAAGATTCAGCGTTTCAGACGCTGAAGCTTAAGCTATGTTCTGTGCATATCTTGTCCTTGCCTTAGGGTACGGACGATTTCTCTGTTTATTGTGATGCGTCTATTCAAGGTCTCGGTTGTGTGTTGATGCAACGCGAGAAGGTTATTGCCTATGCTTCTCGTCAGCTTAAGGTCCATGAGAAGAACTACACCACCCATGATCTGGAATTGGGTGCGTTGGTATTTGCTCAGAAGATATGGAGACACTACTTGTACGTTACCAAGTGCACCATTTATACCCATCACAAGAGTCTTCAGCATATCTTCGATTAGAAGGAGTTGAACATGCGACAACGTCAATAGGTTGAACTTCTTAATGATTATGATTGTACCATCAAGTACCATCTTGGTAAGGCGAATGTCGTGGTAGACGCCTTAAGCAGGAAGGAATCTGTTAAGCCTCATCATGTTCCAGCTTTGCAGCTCACCATCTATTCTAGTTTGCCTAACCGAATCCGTTCCGCGCAACAAGAAGCTTTGAAGGAGGAAAACCTTAAAGCTGAAACCATGCATAGTGCTGATAAGCATCTTGAGCTTAGGTCTGATGGCCTACATTATTTTGTAGAGCGTGTTTGGGTTCCATTGTTCGGGGGGTTTGCGAGAGCTTATTTTGGATGAATGTAACACCCTGAAAACCCCGTTTCGTTTAATTACGCTAATAGGCAAGATCAATGTATAATATCGAGCCCATTATTTAAAAGGACTGTTTTTTTTCGGATAATAAAACGAGACATAAAACCAGTCCCGTTAATTTCAAACACATGTGGAAATCTGCGAGAACTAACTTAATTCGTAAAGATGACTTACTTGCACTAAACCGGAGGGACTGAACTTGACAATTGGGCAGAGTTGGAATAAAAGGGGGTTAAGAGTGAAAATTGTGTGCTAACACACACTCCAAATCGTTCTTAACACCTTAAAAAACACACACATATGAACCTTCACCAAATTCAGCCCAAATCATGCCAAAATTGACGGTTTTTCTTGATGCATGATGGAATTCATGATCATCTAGTATTCTAAACAACCTAAGGTAACTCTAGAATCCTTTTAAATAATCCAAATCCGTGTTATGTGGAAGATGATGATTTTAGGGCTTTTGTAAAAACGTGATTTCTTAGCTTCTATAGACTTCTATGTGTTAGTAGACATCAAGGAAGCTATAAAACGTGGTGAATCATTATATGTTGTTGAATCATGTGAAATTATGATTATGTGTTATGTGTAAGTAGTTGGTTTCCACTCTAGTCATGAATTACACTAGCATGTGGAATAATCTTACAATTTCTATATGATTAGTATCATGTATGTGTGCAAATTGGTGAAATGATCATGTGCAAATGGTTAGCTAAGCTATGGTGAAATCTAGAAAGTTTTGAACACCTAGAATTAACATGATGAAAATAATGCATATGAGGTGTTTGATAAAATCCTTGAATAAGGAAACAAATGTGTAAAA
Organism: Ambrosia x helenae; assembly: GCA_030844895.1. Classification (NCBI taxonomy): domain Eukaryota; kingdom Viridiplantae; phylum Streptophyta; class Magnoliopsida; order Asterales; family Asteraceae; genus Ambrosia; species Ambrosia x helenae. Next base: position 8,144 of record JAUTDX010007363.1, read on the forward strand.
CATGGGTTTATAGCCATTTGGTGAAAAACCACGTGAGAATAATGAATTTATGATGAAATTGCATGATTGAATGATTATGTAATATGCTAATTGCTATGATGGATGTTGAGACTAGATATGATGATGTGTTAAAAATGGATAGTTCATGATTAGGATTATTGCCTTATGGGTGGTGCTTATGAACATGAAAAGGGTAGTTTGACTTCTAGAAGTCAAACTAACCCGAACATAAGTAGAATGAATTTTGGGTATGCGAACTCATGATACGAATTAGTTAATTGAAATAATAACTAACTTGAGTTAATCTTGAGTATAGTGAAGTGATCTTGTCAAGCTAGGTGAAGGCTTGGAACAAATCGGATCAAATGAGCTAAGCGGGTCATGGAACGCACAAAGTAGGCCTAGGTAAGTGACTTAGTTTAAATAAGTCTCTTTGATACTAAAGGATTGTGTGATGGTTCGATAATCATTGAAAATATATTGTCAAATGAAGAATAAATGTATATTCACAAAGATAGACTATGGGATATGGGATTCTAGCTTGTATTGGGTTGGAATCGTCTAAATGGAATAAACTTGTTAAGTTTGGGTCGGGACACCTAATTTTAATAATTGGAGTATTTTCATAAACAGGACAAGTGAGGTTAATATCACTTGGGAAAAAGATTTGAAATTTAAACATATGGGTAGTTTCATAAACGGATCAAGTGAGGTTAATAACACTTAACAAAAGGTTTGAAAATTTGAGCATTGAGATATATAATTGTTGACGGACCGATTGGTGGTGGAACACCTCTTGGATTCTCGGATATTAATATGTGTAAATTGAGGATTTTCACAGGATAATGAATTGGAACAAAAAGAGGCATGTGATGCCGATGGAACATATAGGTGGTTCTAACAATATAGAGATGGGTCAATGCTACTGGGTAAGTCCGTAGTGTAAAGTAGGATTATGGGCGAGTAAATGTGGGTGAATAGCACCCACATGAAATGTGGGTGCCAAATCGGTGAGTCGTTTGCATAAGTGCTGTCAAATGCGTGTTAATACGCTAAGAGGTGACTTAAAAGGGTGAAATTGTGAACTTGATAATATACTTAGTCCATAAGGACTTAAAAGTTTTTAAACAAGTCATTGAGCCAAAAACAAAGGATTTGAACCAAGAATTGTCGCCACGGATGGCCAAATTGAAAGATTTGGCTATAAGGGGCATTTTGGGAATTTTAAAAGATTCACTAAAGGTTAAACCTAAGAAACGGGATTATAATGAACAAATCGGACAAACGCTCTGGTTGATCAAGTGTCTAATAACTTGACAACATCGACTATACGCATTTTGTGTGGGTAAATAGCGTCTTGCTAAGTACAAGGCCTTAATGAGTCGATTTGGGTAAAAATCGCGATAAACTTTCAAAACTAAGAGCCAGGTCATAGTTACGTAAATCGGGCAAGGATTTTAGTCAAACAAATGTTAAACTAGTTGGAAATGTGATTTTCATGCTTTGGGAGTCGTCCAATGCATTTACGACATGAATACTAGCTTTAAAATCAGCAAATATGGTCCAGTAGCAGTGAACGGCCGTTCACATGGACCGAATGGCCGTTCGGGCTTTACAGAAGACTCAGAAATGTCAGTGTCAATGTGAACGGGCGTTCGGATAGACCGAATGGCCATTCATATTGACAGCCTAATTTTTAAAAAATCATATAAAATCGTAGAAAAATCGTTAGGAGGCGTTCTTTATATGCCTGGAAAGCTCCCTAAACGTAGAACAATTCTTATTTGAAAGTCGAAGTCAGATTTTGTGTTTTAGAAGGGGTAAAAGCAACCCGAACAGCTGCTGCGCAAAAGTTGCAGCAGTTTGTCCTCCTAAACATTTGATGGAAGTCCTGGAGCAAGGATCAAGTCGCGAGAAGAACCGAACATACCCGAACACTCATCAAGCTTCCGCAATAGAAATCAAGAGTCTCCCGTGAATTGTGAAATCTTATCATATGTTTTAATAGTCAAAATGTAGAAATCGAAAAGTATTGATCACAATAATTTAAGTTTTTCTTAAATATCAAAATTTTAATCGGGAGTGGTATTAAGTAAGATCAAAATCCGTATGATTAGGCGTTGATTGCGTGATCACGGGTTAGCGTCTTACAATGAAGCTCACAAATCCTGGTATTCTGTTCACCCTGGTTCCGATAAGATGTATCAGGATCTGAGGATACTCTATTGGTGGCCAAACATGAAGGCTGATATAGTTTCATATGTGAGCAAATGTTTGACTTGTGCTAAAGTCAAGGTTGAGTATCAGAAACCGTCGGGTCTTCTGCAACAACCTAGAATTCCTGAATGGAAGTGGGAGCAAATTACCATGGATGTTGTAACCAAACTTCCGAGATCACCAAGTGGTTGTAATACTATTTGGGTGATTGTCGATCAATTGACAAAATCTGCACACTTCCTCGATATTAAGGAAAGCGGAAATTTGGAGTGGTTAGCTCGTATCTATCTCAAGGAAGTGGTTTCTCAGCACGGGGTGCCTGTTTCTATCATCTCTAATCGTGATTCCCGTTTCGCTTCGCGTTTTTGGAAAGCCTTGCATAAGGCATTGGCTACTCAGTTGGATATGAGTATGGCTTATCATCCGCAAACTGATGGTCAGAGTGAACGGACAATTCAAACGTTAGAAGACATGCTTCGTGCATGCGTTATCGATTTTGGCAAGAGTTGGGAGAGTCATCTACCATTGTTGGAGTTGTCTTACGACAAAAGCTACCATTCTAGCATCAAGGCATCTCCATTCGAGGCTTTTTAAGGACGAAAATGCCGGTCCCTTCTTTGTTGGGATGAAGTGGGTGAGAGCCAACTCACTAGCCCGGAATTTATGTACGAGACTTCTGAGAAGATCGTACAGATTCGTAATTGCATGGCAGCAGCTCGGGATCGTCAAAAGAGTTATGCAGATCGTCGTCGCAAACTTTGGAATTCCAGGTTGGCGACAGGGTTCTCTTGAAACTCTCTCCATGGAAAGGCGTTTTACGCTTTGGGAAGCGTAGCAAACTGAATCCTCATTATGTCGGATCGTTCGCAATTCTGGAACGGATTGGATCGTTGGCATACAATATTGACTTGCCAGCTGAACAATAGCATGCATAATGTCTTTCATGTTTCTAATCTCAAGAAGTGATTGGCTGATGAATCACTCATTGTTCCTCTTGAAGAGATCAGGTTTGATGATCGTCTGCGTACCGTGGAGGAACCGGTTGAAATCTTGGATTATAAGATTCGTAGTCTTCGTCGGAGTAAAATCTGCATCGTCAAAGTTCGTTGGAACTCCAATCATGGATCGGAGTTCACGTGGGAAAGGGAGGATCAGATGAAGTCTAAATATCCTCATTTGTTTCCAAAGCGAGCACCGAAACCAGCACTTGTTACTGTTGAAGCCGAGTGAATCTCGGGGCGAGATTCCTTTCAACAGGGGAATGATGTAGCAACTGGAAAATTTTTATTTCTTTTTCGTTCTCTCCTTTCGGCTTCGAGCAATTTTCGGGACGAAAATTCTTTCAACAGGGGGATGATATGGGAGATCATCGGGAGTTGGTCAATAACAATGTGTACAAGGGTTGATGATTTGGAGGATCACCGGATTTAATGGACACACACGAGTCTCGAGTCCTAGGAAATGGGTGAATCAACGTGAACGTGTCAGTCATCGAGTGATATGTGTTTATAATCATTATATAACTTGTTGGTATGTGAATACGTGTTATAATATGTTAAAATAGTGTTTAACGCGCCGAAAAACTAAACCAGTGGTAGGGGGCGACTAACAACCCTAGTCGTGTGTTACAGTGGGCTTATCGCCCAGAGTGTCTCGGACAACTAGCAGCAGCTATAAATACCACCCTTGACTTGTTAAACATCATTTGTGCAACCCTAACTCGCCCCAAACCTCTCTCACACCACCCTTAACCTCTGAAACACGTTTTTGCCCTAAATTCACAAATTCCAAGCCTAAAACATCATTTCTAAGCAAAATCTAAGGCGTGTTATTCATCCTAAACTTTTGTTATGTCGTTATTTTGAACCCTCAAGGTCCAGACCTGGTTTTTATAAGTTTTTGTCTTTGAAAACCTTTGAAAAACTGTTCTAAAGCAAATCTAACCATTTAAATGGGTTCTATATGAAAGGTTTATGCATAAATGGTTTTTGTTGATTAAAACATGGGAATTCTTGTGTGTTTGATGTTTTGATGATATTTATGAGTTATTAGGATGATTATCTCGGATTGTGAAGGGTGTTTGATGTGTTATAATGTTAATATGAGTTTTGACCCTTTTGAGGGTGTTAGAAGGATTTAGGATGTTATGTGATGAATGATGATTGATAAGTGTTAGGGTTTATGCTAGAATGATGTAGTAATAGTATGATGATGTTTGGGATGTGATTATGAGATGAAATCTGATTATTTGCTATTCAGGGTAAAGTTTTCATACAATGATGTGATGTTTCCATAATATTATTCCATTTTAGGAAATGTTTGCAATTAGGATCTTAGACTGGTGATAAATTGGGGGGTTATTGTTGGGATTGGGTTGTTTGATGATTGTGGATTGATATTAGATGATTCTACATGTTTTAGAACGGATTTAGAGGGTTTCACGCTAAAAAAGAGCTGAACAGCCTGCAGGGGGCGACTAGCTAAGTTAGTCGTGTGCCCTGGGGGCGACTAGCTCTGGTTGAAGGCCAGTTGTGCCTCCCAGGGGCGACTGGCTTTGCCAGTTGCCTGTTTTGATGCCTAGTCGTGTGTTTTGATGTCTAGTCGTTTGTTGTGATGCTAAAAGGTATTTAGGAACCCTGAAACATGTTTTGACACCTAGGAACATAGTGTAAGCTCCATGACATGTTTAAGAACATGGTAACACCTGTTATGACTCATATGTGCGGTATGTGAACTATATGCTAAACTTAGTGAACTATTATTCGTATAAGGTGCGTATTCACACATGATTACTTGGTTACTTGCTTTTGGCTAACATGGGATGTCGGGTCACCAATGAGATGTCGAGTCTTGTCTTGTGCGGTCAGGTCAACGTTCAAACGTGTTTTCAAACGTACATGGACATTCAGGGACTATTTTACCTATGGGTTATTAATCAAGACACTTACACTCATTCTATGATAGATCGCCGGTATTAGGGACTATCAGTTCATTGTTGGTTATTCTATTTTAGGAAGACACAACCTAAGGTGAGTACGGCCCCACTTTCACACACTTTCTCATGGGGAGAAACATGCTACACATTTTGGATACGTAAAGATTATGTTATACTATGGCTATCTTTTGTTTACTATACGACTCATCTAAGTCCCGGGAAACCACTAATATGGGGTACATCACGGGGAAATGTGGATAGATCTATTGGGCTGGCGAACCCATTCGGGTCGACTGGAGGTCTGACGGGTGCATATTGTCTCTAACTTTAGGGCCTATCGGGGATGACGGTAGCCCACTTGGACAACAATGTACGGAACATCTTGTCAGTAATGGTTTCTAATCATAGTAGTAACATACATAACGTCTAGTTAACGTTCGCATAACATAGTAGTAACGAGATTAATCTTTCAAATTTATGAAACGTTTTCTTTTATATAAAACCTGTGAACTCACCAGCATATTATGTTGACATTTTTAGCATGTTTTCTCAGGTCGCTAAGGTAGCAGTTCTGGACTAGGCGCACGGGGTCTCACGGTGTCTCACGGTGTCTAGGTTACACTTGCATGGTTTTGAACATTTTTAGACTTATGTAATTTACTGTTTTGGGATGTAAACTTATTTATGCTTCCGCTGTAGTTGATTGATACTTTAAAACTTCATGGTTTGGTTTACGTATTTTATACATATAGTTATCGTTTATTGTGACCGTTTGACTTAGATCCTGGTGTGTCACGCGTCTCGCGGTAAAACCCCGCAAGTGGAATTTGAGGGTGTGACACCAAACCAAATCGGTCTTTTAGGCCTAAACATGTCTGGAAAAAACCGTCGAGATACAAATGGAGTTTGATTAAAAATTCCAATCCTAGACGAATTGATTCGGTTCAGGAAACCGTTTCGAAGCTCAACCCTATTAATAAACCGGTTAAAGAAAACTGAATCGGGTCAGGTATATAAACCGGTTTTTCCCTTTAAATCTTGAACTGTCACCAAGCCGGGTCAGTCTCAAACCGGTTGGGCCGAACCGGGTTTCGTTCTGGGCCAGATTATAATCGGTTTGGTAGGCCCAAATCGATTGTTTTCTTTTATGTACATCTCTGTTTATGTATTGAAATGTACTTGTTAAACTAGGGCTCTAAAAAAATAGTCCACGAAGCTTACTTCCAACTAAATGGATGGTTGTAGATGCAGGTTCACCATAACTCCTTCAACATGCGTCACACAGAATAATAACTCTAAATACTAGCCGTTAGATAACCCCAATTGAAAACCGTGTGATAAGAGTAACACTCAAATTCAAAAATCCAGCCGTTATGTCATCAATTGACATCTTCTCTCTCTAAAACACAGACACAGTAGAATCGTTACAACAGACGATCAAGAAAATGGTGGATGAAGAACCGAAACGAAGCCCTCCAAAACAACCCGAAACCGGTGTATTCAGCCCTGGGTTTAGATCTGCAGCAGCCATGGCCGGTTGGGACGAAGAAACACTTTTGATGGCTTCACTTGTCGTAGAAGATACGCCGGACCGTGATACCAAACACAAGAGACGAACAGATCCCTTGTTCAAAACCCCACCTACTCATTCTAGAAGGAAACGTAGAGATCAGAGAAAGAGTCCTGTTTCCAATTTTGTGGCTGTTCTTGATCTTGAAGAAGAAGGTTGTTCTAAAAAGGTCGGTATATTTATTATTATTATTATTATTATTATTATTTTATTATTATTGTTATTTTTTAAATTTGAACCTTAAATTGGAGTAATGTGGGAATAGGGACTTTAGAAGAAGAGAAGAAAGAATTGAAGATTGATGCGGTTGTTGATGGGAAAAAGGTTGAGAAATCAAATGATTCGAGTTCTGGAAACGCGTTGATTCCTTGCATTGATCGGCTTCGTGAAGAACTCTCTTGTGCAGTAAGTGTGATTCGGTTTGGTTAATGAAAAGATACAATATGGTTTTGTATAGGGTTTGACTGGAGTGTGTTTTTGTGTTTTTGCAGATTTGTTTAGACATTTGTTTTGAACCGAGTACGACTTCTTGTGGACACAGGTACACAGTTCATAATTTGCTTTTATTAATTGATAAAAAAAATACCCAATTTATGTTAGGGTTTTAATTTTAATTTGGAATTGTGTAGTTTTTGTAAGAAATGTTTGAGATCTGCTGCTGATAAGTGTGGGAAGCGTTGCCCGAAATGCAGGCAGCTCATAAGGTACTACAGTAAACGCCGTTTATGTTTATGCAGAAGATGATCAAAAACATTTTGTGTAGTGTTCATAATGGATTAATGTAAATCTTTGGGTTGTTTCAGCAATGGAAGATCTTGCACCATCAATACGGTTCTATGGAACACGATACAGCTCTTGTTTCCACAAGAAATAGAGGCAAGAAAGGTGTCGGCCGGAGTTTTCAAACGCCTCGGAATCTAGTGATCTAATAAGCCCACCACCAAGGCAGAGGAACCAATACAGGAGTGTGATTCAAGCATTGAATAGTCCTGAAGGAGAACAGCTAAGCTTGGAAAGGAGGCGGAGGACGGGTAACAACCACAACCACAATTTGAGACACCAAAGTTTCCGTCCTGCTTCTGTTGTGTTACTGAACAGCAGAGAAGCTGGAGATAATAGCGTGGGCAGAAGGAGGAGGAGGCCGCCACCAGTGCAAGATGACGATGCTACTTTGGCTCTGAGATTGCAGCGAGAGGAGTTTATGGGAGTGTTTGGAGGGCCTCAAGAGCCACCACGAGAGCAACAACATAGAAGAAGCTCTGTTGCAACAGCCTCTAGTAATCTGAGGGCAATGGCGTCAAGAGCCATTAATCTTCGTAATTTTCGTGGCCGCTGAGCTTAAGACTCATTAGCTGTTTTGGTCACAATTTCTGTGATAATTTCATTTGGAGTTTGTGTTATTAACCATAACTATTGAATCACCTGGGGATTTTTGGTTGGCATGTTGATTTTGTGTTCTCATTGTTGCTGAAACTCCTTTAATATTTCTTTCTTTCATCCTACTTTTGTAAAATGTTTTAGATTTATCACATCTTAGGCAAATCCAATATTGTTCTCCCCTCGGGGACGCGTTTTGGGTGATAACAAAAACAAATACGTAACATAAAACTCAATGGCCGCCAATTCAAAGAGAAAAACAAACACATACAAGTCGAGAGATTCATTTAATATATAATCAATCCATCAGTACAAATGTTACAATATTGTTGTTACAAGGGAATGAAGTCAATGAACATATATGTCCACAGTGGGATCAATCAACATGGGGTGGGTATCTCTCATAACTAACTATATTCTAACATAACAGTGTATCATACAAAAAGCAAAACAAAACCTGAAGAAGGATGTCTTTCGGTTTATACTCAAATCACTCTATATCCTTCCTTCAAAAAAATCTGTTTGCTTAATATGAGAACTCATGACCTCTAAGTGAGATGTATTTCTTGACCCATATGGCAATATCTTCTGCACACGCCTGTGCTTCCGGTGTCCTCAGAAGCATGTCAAGAGTAGCAAATTCATGAACACAGTCCTTGTAATCCAGAACTGGCGCATCTACATTCACCTTCTTTAGCTCCTGTGCGTACGCAATGGCACGGTCCCTCATCCAATCATGTTCTGCCACAACGGTCAAAGTAGGGGGCATTTGCTTTAAAGGGGGGCCACCTCTATTGGGAATTAGGGGATTGGCTGCAGGATGGTCCAGGTTGAACTCGTCTTCGGGGAGGAAGAGTCTCCATGCTAGTATGCCCATTGACTTGTCAAAGAAATAAGAGTTTGATAGTTTTATCTCAGAACGTGTGGGAGCATTTCCGATGAAGAACGGGTACATTAATACTTGCGCCACCACTTTAATCGGGGCCAGTAGTGAACCAGATTCAACTGATTTTCGAGCTACGTAATCAGCAATGTTTGCACCACAACTCACCCCAAGAAGAACGCATCTGCATACGATGTTCATCAAAAAAATGAAATCACAGTCAGCAATGAAAGATTTTGATTTATAAACCTCATTGATCAAGTAGAAAGACAAACTTGGTAGTAGTAACGAATTCATATTATTTCTTATGTTTGAAATATCAAATTTAGAATCACTGCTTAAAAAGTTACAATCACTTCATTAATCATTATCATTGCTAGTTGCGACTTGCGATGAAAATTAATTACAACTTTTACGTCATTTTCAGAATCACCACATTGAATAACAGAGATGCAAAGCTAGATCAGTCTGATTTTCGTATACGGTATACCTCATGCATATGTTATCTTTGTGAGGTTCTTTTCCTTGTGACTAAAACGAGGCCTGAAATATTAGAGAAGAAAAGCCAGTATGAACATGGCTTGAACTGCCCACAGGAGCTAACGTACTGGTATTTGACCATTAAAATGTGTATAATCACCTATAGGCAAAACATGCAGTAGGGGTGTGCATGTTTTGTTTCGGTTATGGGCTAAAACCAAACCTATAACCGATGTATAGGTTACTGGAGTTTCACAAGTCACGACTACTCGGTTCGGTTAATTCAGTTAACCAGCGTTGGATGTGGGTTAATAGTGTCAAAACTCAAATTATCTCTATATCTGAAATTGCGAAGTTAGAATCGCTGCTTATAATCACTTCATTAGCATTCCTTATTGCCATAAAAGTCATTAGCTTTTAGCATCATTTTCAGTATCACCACGGTCCACATGCAATAGAAGAGATGAAAACTACACCAACAATTTGCTTTCCATGTGCATATCTTAATTTCAATTTTCACCAAGGTCCCTTGGTTTTTCAAAGGTTGAGGAGGTATATATTTGTGAGGGTTTTTTCCTTGATTAAAAAGAGGCTTTACCAATTAGACTGTAAAACCTATATGAGCATGACTTGAATTGTCCACAGCATCTAACGTATTGGCATTTGACTATTCAGAAGTGCATAATCACCTCATGGGCAACATATGTAATATTTGAGGGTTTTAGATAACCTATCGGTTTGGTAGTCTAAGATCAAAGAGTAATTGAGATCACATCATTACGCTCATTTGAGGCTTCAGTTAATGAATCTTAGAACCACTAAGCTCTTGGGTGGGATACATTATGTGAGGTGCCCCCTCACTGTACCTATATTTATTTTACAAAAGAACAGAAATTGTCATGCCTAAATAGAATCCTAACTTGGCGATGGATACAGAGGCATCATAAGGATAGTCAAAGTAGTCGTATAAGCAAATGCACAATCAGAGAAGCATTTCATAGAACAGTCAACTCTAAATCACTAGTAAAATTTCAAGACCTATTGCCATGTTTCTTACAGAAAATAGTTCAGTCTCAAATCTAGATTGTGTTAAAAGTTTTAATTGTTACATATTGTGGCCACCATTATCTTAGGGTTCCTGGGACACATTCATAACAAAATTTTCACATAATCCTCCGTTCTTATCTTTTTTGATCAGCACACCATCAACAATCCCTAGAATAATTTGCGTTCTAGATTGACTTATGCGGTCTAACAAGTCACTCTTCAACATCAAGCAATATCGATAGCTCATAGCTAAACTAGTAAAATGCGCAAACAGGTGAGTTCTCATTTGATTTGTGATAACTAAAGATTCAACTATTAACTATAAGTAACAAACAAATAAATTAAAAGCTACCTGGATGGGTCTCCATGTGCAGCAAGCCAAGGCTCAACCAAAGACGCCCCAAACGCATCCGCAACACGCCCCTGAACCTCCGCCTTCCTCGACTCAACCTTCTTCCCCAACGACTTCCCACACTCCGCCAAATTGGCCTGTTTCGCCAACCAATGCAACACCTTCACCCCATCCTCAAACGCAGCCGGATACCGACTCTCAGGCGCCAACCTATACCCAACCGCCACCACAATCACATCACACACTTTCGCAATCCGCCTACAAAACAAATCATTCGCCACCGAATCACAACTCCCAGCCACAAACCCCCCTCCATGAAACTGCACCATCACAGGCAGCTTCCTACACTTCTCCCTAAACGGCGAATAACCCCTATACCCACCACCCATATTCAAATCATCCTTACTAAACCCATTACTATAACTACTCCTCCTATTATTACTCTCACTTTTCGCAACATTACACGGTTCGGGTGACCCATAACTGCTGCGTCTGGATTCAAGTTCGGATCTATTGGTTCTAACCCTAACAGGAATAGGATCTGGATTTGCACGACACGTGTCAGGGAGAAATATACGAATAGAGAGAGAAGAAGAAGGATCTATGTGAATGTCTTTAGTAGCAACACCATCAGTGAAGACAGGGTTAGGAGGAGCGATTGTTTCTTCAGGACGTGACGTCACACCGAATGAGGTATTAGTATTAATCTCATCGGTTGAATTAGGGTTTTGGATACGGTTTTGTAATCTTCGTTTTAATATTAGTTTGAAGAATAGACTGTAGAGTTTGATGGTGACGCTAGGCATAATTGGAGAAACCCTAGATGCACACAGTTTATAGTTGATGCTCCCTCTCTCACTCTCTCTACCTGTGTGTGTATAGGTTTTGAGATCAATTCATTGGAGATAGAAACAATGTGGAGAGATTAATCACCTGGAATTGATGATATTTACAGATTATATGAAGGTTCTTCAATGGCGGATGTAGAGAGAGAGAGAAGGAAAGGTGCAAATGATGGTGCCAGGTGAGCACACACATATTTGCGCTGTGTCGTGTTTTGGCATTTTTAGGGATTATTATTATTATTATTATTATTATTATTATTATTATTTTAGGAATTAGTATTGTGGGTCAAGTTCTTGTACATATTGTAACAAAAATGAAAAAGGTGAGAATGATACAAAAAACATAATATATCATAAAATATGACACAATGAGCCATAAAATATAACACAATGCCGAAAAATATAAAACAATGCCATGCTGAAGAAAAAGACACAATGAATTGAAAAAAATGACACAATGATGAAAATAAGAAAAAGACACAATGTTACATAAAAGAAACAATGATATAACGTAAATTCTAAAAACTACAAGCTAAAACCCCAAAAAACGATGACCTAAAAACTAACATCGTACGGTTCGATGAGACGGTTCCAATGCCGCTTGAATGAGTTCAATCAAAGTCCGTTTGATACCCTTCTACGACTTCCTATTTTTCTTTCACTGTGTATTTGATCCTAACCCTTAGTATTATTATTATTAATATACACTTCCTCTAACTCCTTGCTAGTGGCAGTTTTAGTTTATAATAAAAGTTGTTTGTCGTTAAAAAAAAAGACACTTAAGCAGTGTTATGATGCTAACGTGCACCATGACCTTTTTTTCTTCAATAGTGTTGCGGTGCTAACATGCACCATTGTCTTATTGATAACGTGCATCGGGCCTTCACTTGCTACGTGCACCAGACATTTATTACACTTTACTAGTGTCACGGTGCTAATGTGCACTGGTGTTTTTTTACTATCATGTACTGAGACTTTATTGCTAACATGCACAAAGCTCCTTTTTTTTCTAACCAACCTATTTGTTTTTTTTTTCTTTTTTTCCTATAGTACTTTTGGTACTGGTATCAATTCGTTAAAGTAACATTTTTTTTTGTTAATTTACATTTGAATACCGGTACTGTACCGTATCAATCATTTTCGGTAGACCTACCGATGCCCATTTTTACCGTCGTTAGGCACTGGTACCGATTCGGTACAACTATAGTGATTACGTGCGTATCCTCCGTCAACGCACTGGTTAACAGTGACTCTAGTTATTAAATATTATTACTCTAAAAAATGGATCACCTTTCCATTAGAAGAAAACTCAATTGAGAAAACTAATTGACTGAACCCAAAGCAAATTGCTACATGTGATACTCAACCCATTATCTCTTATAATTGGGGTTACTCTTGGAGAAATTTTCTTTTTATTTTTATTTTTTTGTTGTTTTTGAGTTTTTAGTAAGATAGGGTAAGGTGATATGCTGCTAGTGGAAGGTAATGATACTATACGTCGCACGTCTTGCTTGGTATGATTGTTCGCGCTTTACGTGTTGTACAATTTGTATAGTCCTTTTTCAATTTCAATCAACAATAAAGGAGTATTAAACTAAAAGTATTTAACGATTATATAATGTCAAATGAATTCGGAAGTTTGTAATCAATCATTCTAAAAAGAACTAACATGAAATAAGAAAAAAAAGTTATTCATTGAAATAGTATTATAATAACCATACATATATTTTAGTTACATACTATAAAGTTTTTAGTTTATGATGGTGCACGTATATTGCAAATATCGAACGCATTAGTCTAAGGGATATGTGATGCGTTAAAAAATTCATGGGTATATGATCGGGTATGTAGTTCGGGTATTTGGTTATGTGGTTTCGGGTAATCGGGTCGTGTATCACCAATAATCGTTTTTTTTCTCCGTTTTTAGACTATGGGGTGTGGTTCCCCTTCCCCCTTCCTTCTTTGTCCACATCAGCGCCACATCATTTTCCCCTTTTCCTCCCCCTTCTAGGGGAAATGGTTCCCCTTCCCCCTTCCTTTTTTTATTATTTTTTTTATTTATTTTATAGACTTTATTTTTCATTAAATATGTTTTTCACTAAAATTTAAAAACAAATTACATGGAAATTAAAAAAAAACGAAAATAATACCAAAAAAAAAAATTCGGATGACACATAAAAAAAAAACATTTTAAATTAAAAAAAAATTACAAACCTAAACAAATTAAAAAAAAAAAACCTAAACAAATTAAAAAAAACAAACCTAAAGAAAGTAAAAAAATACAAACTACTCGTCACCAACATCATCGACCCGAAAATTGTTCCAAATATGGTCGATTAAATCCGTGCAAAGATTGTTGTGCACGGTACTATCCTCTAGTGCCCACCGGTTCGATTGTTGTTGTCCCTCGTCAACCGGCTCGATATTCTCTTCAACGTCATTCGGGTCATACTCACATATAGCGCGGCCTTCATCTTCGATTATCATGTTATTGTAGTATCGTACAAGCGTACATAATATATCTCAAGTTTTCTGGATGCCATGCACGTGTGGGCCGCCCAATAACATGCCATTTAGCCGTTAAAACACCGAATAACCGTTCAACGTCTTTTCTCGCCGATTCTTGACATTTCGCAAACTTTTTTCTTTTCTCATCCGTGGGAATTTGTATCGTTTTCACAAGAGATGAGTAACTTGGGTATATCCCGTCTGCTAGATAATACCCGTGCTTATATTCTACCCCGTTGAGCACGAAAGAATCATCAGGACCGGTACCTCTAATGATGCGGTCGAAAATCGTGGATTTAGCTAGAACATTTAAATCGTTACATGAACCAGCAACTCCGAAAAATGCATGCCAAATCCAAAGGTCTTGTGAGCAAACGGATTCTAAAATAATTGATGGCTCTCCAATGTCACCTCGCGTAAACTGCCCTTTCCATGCAGTGGGGCAATTACGCCATGGCCAATGCGTGCAATAGATGCTTCCAAGCATGCCAGGAAAGCCATGTCTCTCTGCATGGTGTGCGTAAAGCTTTTGGATTTCGTTCTTCGTTGGCCTACGCAAGTAAACTTTGCTATATAAGTTCACGACATCTTCGCAAAACCGATACAAGCACTCCCGACTCATTCTAGCAGACATCCTTAAGTATTCATCCCATGAATCACTAGCAGTCCCGTACGCCAACTGACGAATCGCAGAAGTACATTTCTGTAGAGTCGTAAAACCTCGTTTTCCTCTAGCATCATATCGTAGTGTGAAAAATTCATCATAATTAGCCAAGTCATTGGCAATTCGTTGAAACAATCGGCGACTCATTCTAAAGCGACGCTTAAATAGTTCGTCTGGGTATACGCAGTCCTCAGCAAAGTAGTCAGCAACCAAACGTTCGTGTGCACCTTTAGATAAAAATAAAGAATATAAGAAATAAAATATAATAACAAAAATCTATTTTTAAAATATAAGATATGAAATACAATAAAAATAGTAGTAAAAAAAATTAACAAAATATAACAAAATAAGAAATTTAAAAAGTATAAGAAATAAAATATACCCTCACGATCTCTATTTAATGCGGCGCGTCTTGTTCTTGGTTCTGAACTTGTTTCCTCGTCACTACTGTCGTTTACGAACTCCAACAAAATGTTTGCCGTTTCAACCATCGTGCTCGCAAAAAAATTGACAACATTTGCCTCTTCTGACGACGAACTCATGCTTGAATAGAGGTGAAAAGGCTTGAAATTGGGTTGTGGTGTTATAAAAATTAGAGTGTAATGTTTATAAAATATAAGGTTTGTTGTGTGAAATAGGTTTGAATTTGTGGTATGGAATTTTGAAGTTTTATATATATATATATATATATATATATATATATATATAAAAATACGTTTTTTTTTTTTTAATAAACGGTCAAATGGCAACGTTCAAAAAGCAACGGCTAGTTTTTTACGGGGAAAAGGGACGGGGAGGACGGGATAAATCTCCCGAGCACACCGAAGGAAGATCGGGGGGGGCGGTGTTCCCGCTCGGGGAAACCTCCAGCTCACCCTTCCCGACCTCCTTTCCGTTCCATACCCCTCAGTCTTAACATTTTGTATTTTTAGTATTTAACGATTAACATTTTGTATTTTTAGTAAAAGAAGAAATATAAAATCAGACTACTAGAATCATTTGTTATTAGATAAGGCTTAATCTTTCAAACGGTAAACATTCTGATATGAGTTATGACCATATAAGATGATTACCCAAACATTTTACCTTCAAGACTAATGATCATTTTTTTTTAGTTTAGATGTTTAGATTCTCATGAAACTTCAATAAAAGCGATTACTTATTAGAAGCATTTAGACTTATAACGGTCTTGGTTATGAATATTTTACGAAATTGGGTTTTCAATTTTTTTTATAAAGTATATTATAATTATAAATATATTAATACTCGTGCTTATTGAACAGTACTCGTATTTATTGCCCGGCTCCACCACTTAACTAACGGTTTTATACAATTTTTTTCTTTCGCTAACATCTTTGAGGTGTTGGCTTGGTGGTTGGTCGCTGGGTTTGTTCGTCAGTTGCCCGGGTTCGAGTCCTTGGGCGTCCGTTTTTTATGATAATTAATTTTATCGAATCAATTTTTCGTTTTTTTTTTTCTGATCTTTCAATTTTATGTTCATTTTCTAGAAAATTAGGATAGGAAAGAAGGATTCTCATTTAATTACCCTGTAACGCCACGTGTCTTAGCTGATGACCTGTCTAGACAGGTGTTAAGCATGCTTTGCATGTTTACTTAGTGGTATTATATTATCATTAATAACTTTTTAGTGGCTTTTTTTTATTTCTTTTCGCGACCAAGGTTCTTCTTCTTTCTTCTTTTGCTCCGTTCAGGTGCAGTTGAAGGTAATCTCTAGTTTAGATGTCTCTGCTGATGTCGTTTGATTGATGTAATGTTTTTTAATAGTGTTTGTATTGTTAGGATGTTTGATGTTTTGGATGTGCATGTTGCATGTCTGTGTGTTATTTGATTTGTACAACGTTTGTTAAGTGCTTAGCAAAAATGTGATTTCGTTTACCTGTTATCGGGTGTGTTATTATGTCATGCAATCGTATGATCATAAATTGTTTTGTGGAGGATGTTTGTATGGTATTATGTTATACTGTCATTTGTTGGTTTCTTTGTATAATGTAGGTTTCTTTAGAATGTCTTCATTGACGTTGGGTGGGAGTTGTGGTGAAGACAGTGATCAAGCGATAGTGCCGTCTGGTGCTGCTGGATCGTCGTGTGGGAGACGGAGTGGTAAAGAGATTGTAGACGAGTGTATGGCGCCTGATAATGTTACTGTTGGATCGTCGTATATGTCGGGCTGTGTATATAAATTGACTCCACCTGTGACAGCTGATGATGGTGGTGTTGGTTCTTCATCTGCTGCATGTAGAAAGCGACGGTGAACTGGCAGTGTTGATGTTGCGTTGCAGGAAACGTGCCCATCCAGTGGCCAAACTGCTTATAGAGCTTCAATGTTGCGATCTAGGTCCCGTCGTACTTTGTCTGCGTCTGAGTTTTTGCAGTCGCCTGATTATGTTGATATGGGGTCCTGTAGAGAGGTTGTGAGTATTGCGGTGCTTTGTTTTGGCTTGAGGAGCGACTGACGTCGTTTCCCAAAAGTTGTCAGCCAAAGTTTAATAGATGTTGTAAAGCTGGAAAGGTGCAGATTGAATACCCATCAGACCCGCCGCTTTTAATGAAATAGTTGTTTGCGGATCCGAACTTCCTGATGAATATACGGGCTTATAATTCAATGTTTTCCATGACCTCTTTTGGTGCCACAGTTGATGAGTCGATTAACCAAGGTGTGGGCCCTTATGTCTTTAAAGTTGTAGGTCAAATTTCCCATTGGTTAGGGTCTTTTTGTCCAGCTCCTGGTGAGAAGCGTAGGTTTTTGAAAATGTATATTTTTGAACCGTTGAATGAGGTTGAAAACAGGCTGCGTTTCTTTACCGGTGGTGATAAAAATTGTTTGTGCCCGGATGTGGTGGCGGCCATTGCCTGCATGTTACAGCAGGAGAATGAATATGTGAAGCTTTTTAAATCAGCAAGTGAATTTTGTGCCCAATCGGAAATACTGGAGTTCGCAATAAAGCTTTATAGCCGTGCTACTGACCGTCGCTATGATGAACCTTCTTCAAGCACTATTGTTGCAATCATAAGCGATGCAAATCCAGGTGCTGAATCTTTTGATATTATCATTAGGAGTAAAAATAACATACCACATAGGGCGAGTAATCTGCATGCATCATACATGAATACAATGACAGGTCTTTAAACATTTTCAATTGTTTTATGCTTGTATAATTTGGATATGTTATTAGTTCTTAAAATATGGTGAATTTTGGATGCCTGTAATCGATTATTTAATTTAAGGAAAATATGTTACAAGTAAAAGCAGTCGCCAACTGGCCAGAAAAGGAAGCCGGCCGCAAAAGAGACCACACAACAAAGATATCCTTGAGTCCTTGACATAGATGAAACTGTTAAAGTTTTGGAGAAAACTAAAACTAAACATAATTGAAATCTAATACTAATACTAATAGATAATTCAAATAATAATTAACCAAACTTAATTATTATTTTACTTGTTTAGTCCTTCGACTTTTGCCCTTCTGACACCTGGTAAAACCAGTTGTGCTTGAAGAAGTAAACCACCATTCAACAAGACAACAATAATATGATGGACCTAATTCATGAATCATGTTCGGCCCTTAAGTGGTGCAGGTAGGACTCCCGGCCCGGGCCCAATCTCTCGGGGGCACATTGACCCTCTGGCAATCCAAGTTTTATTAACAGTGATGTTTTTAATTCGATGGATTTTTGTATGTTTGAGCCCCAAAATTGTTAATCAATTATTAATCAAAGTGAACGGTAGTTTATATAAAACTGAAAGTAAAGAAATGTTAAGAGAGGTTAAGAATTAAAGAAGAAAATGAAATGGTTTAAGAAAAAAAGATGCAGGTTTATTTACTAATGAGGGTAGGACTAAAGAAGATGAAGAAGATGAAATGAAAAGAGCTCACACTTAGTTATTTTTGCTTTTTACTGGTTGGTTCTGACTTCCTTTTTAACTTTTATTTTTGTTATGAAACAAACATATTTTAATTGCCAAACTTTCACCCATTTATATTTTCACCCTTTGTGCGATTTGAACTCCTAACCTCCCACAAGAGGGTTTGTTAAGGCCTAAAGCTAAGGGGCACAATTTTTATAGCTTGGCCCGAGCACCTAAATTTTCAGGGCCGGCCTTGTCATGAATGATTCTAGACCAGAGTTGAAGTTACAGACAAAAATGTCCATCTCTGTAGCAGAAAGGCACACTCCAATTTCTAGATCTTCATTGGATTCTCTGCAGGCACTAATAGATATCGATCCATTATAATCGATCGAAATCGTTTCATGCTTTATAGGCTTCCCAAATCCGAAATCTAAGTCGTAAAATTTAAGTTTTGGTGTTCGAGCAACCCCCATCATACTCGTTGGCCACCCATCAGGAAACATATCCTCAAACGACCTAATATCTTTCACAATTCCATCCTTATCACTCAACATCTTATGTAGATTTTGGCCTATCAATTTAGCGGCTGTCACGAATCCTTCCTTACCCTTTAGTATAGTGGTTCTTGCCAAAGTAAAACATGGCATGACGCAGTTGCCAAAGTAAGCAGTCGGGATAGGTGGATCCACTCGTGACCTTCCATCGATAACGAAAATAAATGCTGCTAGCTCATCGTTGTCTACCTTCGCTGCACAGCTCCAAATATAAGCACATGCTACCGTAAAAGATGATACATATGCTAACATTGGAAGTTGGGTTGACACCAATTTTTTCAAACCATTGATCTTGGTTCGAGTCAAGATAAACGTGGCTCGAACCATTGATCAGCTTGTACTCTTCATCAAATGTCTCCACATTGGCGTTCTTTACAAAACTTTCATCTATTTTGGGGTATTTCAACAATCTATCATAAATCGGCAACGTTCCATTAGTCAAAAATGGCTCATTAGAACCACCAGATTGCGCAGTCGACGTCCATGCCTTGAGGAAACAAAACCTGGTGCTAGCGTCACAAAGGCTGTGGTGAGAATCATTTGCATGTTTGGATGGTTTAGTGTTTTTCAAATTATAATTGGTTGGTTAAGTGGGTAAATTGTGAAAATGGTGATGCCTTTCATTGAAACAAAGGGATCACCCTATGCTTGTATCCCAATGATTGGCAACCTGAAAATGTGAAGTTTTGTCCCCTAGATGCCGCTAAACCAAACAAAGGGATCGGTGATGCCGCTTATTGAAACAAAGGCTTCAGAGTGACGCCTTAGATTGAAACAAAGGGATCGAAGAATAATGATGCCTTAGATTGAAACAAAGGGATCAAAGAATGATGTCGCCAAACCACTCTAAGGCATCAAATGAAGTCGCCAAACCATTCTAAGGGATCATTCACATTGTCTTCAAGATAAATACCTCATCAGATTTCACATTCTCTTCATCCCACCCACAATTATTTTTCCAACACAAACAAAATACTAATCAAAAGATAAGGTATAAGTGTTTTTACATAATTGTTTTGGATTGATGTTACATCCACATGGAGATATAATAGTATTGGGCGGGGAGTGTTTGTTTTTAAACTTGTATCATACGTGCTTAAAGGAATCATCTCCTGTTTCATCCCCCGCCTTGCATCGCTTTTCTGGGGTCCAAAAAAGCGGTGTCTTTGGTGAGGACGCTGAGTCTTCGGTTATCTTATAGAGTTACGCCCTTGTCTCCTTTTCAAGTTGGAATTGGTGTTCTCGGAAATTGAAGGTGGTGGCTTCATCAAAGCCGCTAATTTTTTTGCAGCAAACTTAATTGCACTGGCGGCTTCTGCACCTTCAGCGCAAGGTCCTCCGACGTCGAAGAAACACGCTCTTTGATTAGCGATGTTGGGGATATCGGATGCTCTTGCTCCTGCTCGTGCTCCTCTTGTCTTGTCAGGGTAATCTGGCATAGTTACGTAGATACCCTTGATTTGGTACCCATGTTCAACAAATCGATGAACTTAAAGATTGGGCCAAATGGGTTTAAATTTGAATGCGGTCCTGAGTTTAAGGATTGGGAAAATGTCGAGGGAGAATATTGGAATTGGTGTTCTCGGAAATAGATTGTTTTGTAACTCGGTAGATTGTATAGTTTGACTAGTTTGAAAAAATTGTTGTAAATAAATTTGTATTATTCGTTTTAAATAAATTTATGATTATTAAATTTATTTACTATTATTAAACATTAAAGATTATTCGTTTTAAATAAATTTAGTATTATTAAGTAATGTAATAATCCTAAATTATTTATTAATAATAGTAGTAGTATTAACATTAACAGTACCATAATAATAACGCTGCCATTACTAAATAAACCTCGAACAGAAATTGATAAGTCACCCAACGCATCCATGATAGCAAAGGGTGATTGATGATAAAGATACTGTAAACTAAACAACATAAAAAAGATGACATTCATGGTACGACTGACACAACCTTGTAGGGTGATTCACTGATTTCGCTGACGCCTTGCATTTCCACAACTCTTCTTGTTATGGCCTGTTTCTCCGCATCGACTGCATGCATGACGCCTCGGGCGATCGTCATAATTCACATCCATCTCATTTTGCATTCTTCTCTAACGTAGTCGGCCTCGATGTGTAGTAATCATCGACGGGTCCCCTTGAATTCTCCACTTCGCCGGCGGCCATTCAGACTTATGCCCCAAGGTGTAGAAATGACCGTTGTACTGCTCAATGTACGTGTCTGTGTGGAATTTCCAACTAGTACTAGTGTGAGGGCTTTTACCCAAAAAATTGCAAACAGCAACTTCATGTGAATATGGAAATCTTTGCATCTGCCATTTGCCACACGAGCATACCTTTTTTTTGTACTCAATGGTGTAGTCATTTCCGCCCCGGTTATTTGTCTCAACCCTTGAAAGAACGTTGCACCTTACCGCATTCGCATCGTACATCGTGACTTCATGCTCCATAGCAACTCCCAAAAGCTTCTCATACCTGCTCCATATGCGAGGTAGTAGAGGGGTGTTGCAATTGCTGGAAATTTGAGTGTGCTTAACATATTGATCGATGTCTCTGTGAAAGGTGTATTGAATCAGAGCTGTGATAGGCAGCAGTCGCGCTTCCCGTAAGACGTTGTTCATGGACTCCGAAATGTTGGTCGTTAGGTTACCCCACCGACGATGCTCTTTATCACGATAAAGAGTCCACTTTGACTTATCAATGTTATAAAGGTAGTCCCATGCCTCTTGATTTTTCAGCCTCATTTCGGTAACAGCCCACCGATACTTTATGTGCTGAGTTGTGCTACCAACAGACCAACACAGTTTTCGTAGGGTTTTGTTCCGAAACCTCCCGCTGAAATTGCTTCTGATGTGACGGAGACAGTAACGATGGTAGGCACTGGGTTTCTTCCACTGTGGAAGGTTTTCCATTGCATTAATAATGCCGTTGTGTCTGTCGGATATAACACACAAAGGCCCCATGCTATTAGTGGTAACGTATTCACTAAGGTTTTGGAAAAACCAACACCAGCTGTGTACAGTCTCTTCGTCAACGACAACATACGCCACAGGCAGGATGTAGTTGTTTGCATTTTTTGTTACCGCAAGCATCAGCTTACCTCGGTAGGGTCCCTTCAGATGAGTCGCGTCCACCGAGATGACAGGCATGCATCGACGGAAAGCACGGATAGAAGGACCGAACGCCCAAAAAATATATTTAAACGTGGGGTAATGCGGATCTCCGTTTGGATGATTAAAGAACGTAACAACGGTGCCTGGGTTCCTCGTCTGCAGCCGCATAAGATATGTGGGTAGCTCCTTGAAATTGTTGTCCCAGTCACCATAGATACTTTCTATAGCCTTTCTTCTTGCTCTCCACGCCTTAGAATACGAAACATCAATATTCAGAACCTGCTTGACATGGGTTTGGATATGTTTTACCTTAAGCTTGATGTCCGTACGAATTTGCGGTAAGATGTGTGATGCAATATCCTTTGCTTTTAAACTTCTGTTGCTATTACGTATGGTCGAAGAATAACAGCTGTGTTTTGTAGACCATACAGTAATTCGCCAGTAATGTGAGTCAGACCGAATAGATGTCGTGCAACGCCACTCACACTTGCGACCACTAGAGAAAGGATTTACAAACTTTGGGTGTCTGGTGTAACATACGACCTTGTATACCTTTGGTTTGCTTGCCTTTACATACATATCCCGCCCACGACGGATGTTCCACTGTCTAACCGCACGGTCTACCTCATCTTTTGATTTGAAATACATACCAAGACGGATATTGTCCCCTGATTTTGGGTTCCATAACACGAAGTCATCTTCTTCGTATTCTTGAACCATGTAATTTGTTAGCTCCACATCATCTTGAGGATCGTAGTCATGACGTGGACCTATCTGGAGAGCCAGGTTGTGATTTGGTTGTGTCTGCTGGGTCATCGGCTGACTGGGCTCGACCTCTTCTGCAGAGTCTTCAGAGTGATCTGATGGCGGTTGTTCTTCATCACTATCTCCCGTGTCTTCTGAGTCTCTGCTTCCGGATTCGTCAAACCCTTGATTATTGTCATTACCGGCAACATATTGAGGTACTTGGAAAGATTCTTCGTCCATCACAGGGGATCCTACCTCGTCATTTTCTTCGTTATCGGCAGCATGTCCAATAGGGGGGAACCATGCTGAGACCCGAAGGGTGCTACAACATTTACTTAGACACGTCTGACAGCAGATAAAACAACTAAAATTAAAATCCAAATACAAGCATTAAACACTAACACAAGATTACATAATCATATAACACGACGAGAAGTTGCTTCACAACGCCATTTGTATAGCTCGTCTGCCATGTGCCGTCGATAATTCACACAAGCGTCTTCGACGTCCATTTCTAACAACAACGATTTTTTTTCACAAGCCTCTCCATCAACATACAAACCAACACACTTGCATTATCAACCTTTCCGTCGTTTTGGGGCACATCTAACTGAACTAACCAACTGAAATTGGAGTTTTGTCGACACGATTAGACCTCAGCCAGTAATGAATATGTTCAAGAAACCATCCGAAAAAATGTGTTACCATGTCCATATAGTGAGCAACTTCGTGTCGCATTTCGTTTCTCCATCTGTTATCAGTCCAATACTGTGTGATTACCATGTTTCTCATATCAATTCGGACAAGCAGCCAGTCTCCCACCCCAATCGATAAAGGAAGGTAAGCGTAGTCAACCTCCCAAAATGGCGGGTATGGTTCCATTCTTCCTGCCATGTCGAGGGCAACTGATCGTTTCATCATAGAAATCAGGGGACCAATCAGAAAGGGGGCAACTGAAACGTAGTCAACCTCAACTGCCACGTGGACCAATCAGAAAGGGGAGCTTTATAAATAAAGCCCCCCACTACACATGGTCTAATAATGAAGCCTCAGAATGAGACAATGGCTTCAGAAATCTTAGCATTGAAGCCTCAGAATGAGACAACGGCTTCATAAAAGGTTAATAATGAAGCCTCAGAATGAGACAGCGGATTCAGAATCTTAGCATTTAAGCCTCAGAGTGAGACAGCGGCTTCATAAAAGGTTAATAATGAAGCCTCAGAATGAGACAACGGCTTCAGAAATCACCATTCTTCCATCTCGTAACTAATGAATCACATGTTGCTTAAGTCGAATATTCAAATACATAAACCAAGTGAAATGTTACATTACGACTAATCAAGACATGTTTAAATGTTGGGCCAGTTCGTGGGATTCTGATTCCTAAGACGGTCAGATTGCCTTCTAGGTGGTTGGTGTTGGGTTTGTGTTTCACTGGCTCGTGGTGGTCCTTGATTCCCGTACTCATCATCGGGAAAGAGGTTTAAACCCAGTGACAGTGATAGTGATGGTCCTGGGCGGCTTGAAGGTCCTTCATCACATGTATTATGAGGGGGATGGTAATGAAAATCACTAAGAAGGTCGGGATCAACCCGTGGCAACACCTGTCCAACCGGCGTGACATAATCCGGTGAGGGAAATGCCCAATCACTTCCTATACCAATTCCGGTTGCAATCAACGCAGCTAGTGGACCTGTCACCGCCAGTTAATTCCCGACACCGGATTCACCAACACCACCCGTTCCGTGTAAAAAGGACATGGACGTGGAAAGCCCCCTTCCACCAGCTGATGCTGCAGACTCTGAGAATTGCAGGACATATGGCCCACCCTGGTTTTGATTGTTACTACACGCAGCAGAACCACCAACATGCTCAAAATTACCAAACCCAGCATTGTCAAACTGAGTAGCAGCTTCTTCCTGAATTGTCGGCACGTTACGAGGAGCGCGTCGCCGGCGTATCCTTTGAGGTCGTGGAGGTGTTGACAAGTCCACGGCGTTCGTTGTAAGATGCGTCGGATTTTGTAAGTGTCCGACATCGTTTGACATCATCATACTTTGAAATGCCATGTTCTGTATATGCTGAAACTGCCTGGCGACGGCCTCATGATCATTATATGGCTGCTGCGAAGACTGGTAAATCTCACCCATGGCATCCCTCTGCAAACAAAATTATTAGTTAGAAACCGTAACCTAAATTAATTAATCTATCAATTAGACACGTAAAAATGGTTTACCATCAACTGTATTCTAGCACCGTCATCTTGAAAACCGCCAACAGGGACCGGTGCTACCCTCGGATTGCTTATAAATGCAACAATACGCACCGTATACCATTGCATATAACCGGGCTCTATGGAATTCATCGTTATGTCATTCGACATGTAAACCATGCTACGACGGTTATTCCATGCATTCACATAGGCTTCGTGCCTATGCATCCAGTCCACCCCGTTGTTTCCTTGCCGCCCCAAACCATGCAATGTTTCAAGCTCGACCATGGTTAGATTTATTTGTGGAGGTATGTACTGGACCATGTTGAATTGCCTCATAACCCGCTGAGGGTAATGATGCTCAACAATCTCAAAGCATATGAGAGGACAGCAATTCCTCCAGCTTTCGCTACCACTTGAACAGATAGCCGGCAGTTGATACAAAGCCTCGGTGTAGGGGGTCCAGTTGAACTAAAAACATAAAAACAAACACTTAAGTCAGTTACACAACACAATAAATGCTTAATATAAAAAATTTAAATTAATTAGTAACACGGGATTAATAAACATACCAGGTTTTCATTTAACGATTGTAGCTGAGAACGATATGTCCTCAGGCAGTGTGTGGATACCTCTTTAAAGTTCAATTTGCGGTCTCGCCACCTACAAAATTAACATTTTAAAAACGTGTTCAGTAAAAAAATACAAAGGGATAACATACAGACATATTATATTTGTTTAGGATTTGTGATATACCGAGCCGCTAGCGGGCAAGTATAATCAAACCGGTTGTCAGGTGCTCGTGGTGCGAGACACCGAATTCTCTCCCAGGCCCATATTTGAAGGAGCAGCATGGGCCCGGTCACGGCTCTTCTATCGGGATGGGTGGCATCATAAAGCCGCCTATAAAGACAAGCTAGAACCGCTACTCCCCCAACTATAAGATCCTGTTAAGTTTAGGTCTCGTAAAAATTTTAAATAAAAACATTTAATCTGTTGTTGGAATGATCAGGGAACAATGTGGAACCGATCAATAAAAAATTATTAAACGCGCACGGATAATGCACTCTTCATCCGTAGCCTCAGCTTCAACAAACAGTTTCGTTAATTCATTACTAATAACAGTACCAAAAACACATTTGCCGAACATTTGGTTCTCTGCAGGCGTAACACCTAACCACTTTTGGCACAACCTTATTGCATCGACAATTGATAGTGTCTCATCTGCTCCAGACACAACACTACCCTCGATAGGTAACCCCCACAAGACGTTAACATCTTGTAAGGTCACAGTAGCTTCACCAAATGGTAGATGGAACGTGTGAGTTTCGGGCCTCCATCGTTCCACCAAAGCTGTTATTATGGAGTGGTCAAGGTATCGATAACCACAATCTACAATGCCACCAAACCCTGCGGCATCAACAAGGTTACGAACTCGTCCTACAAGAGGGTTGTTACGAAGTATCCGCCATATGGGTCTATCACTACGTTTAACATTGAGGGGCTCATTAAAGTTTTCCTCATTTACGAAAGTGTGAAAAGCACGATGTCGATCACATAGGTACAACACATCGTTCATCAGGGGACCAGGGTTTAAGTTTATATTTGGATTCATGGTGGTAGGATTTCTTATGGATTTGTAAGGTTTGTGCTTGTGATGGTGATGGTGTGGTGGATGGTTAAAAAATTTCACCTCCACCTCCATTTTATATGACCTAGAAGATAACTATCCTACAAATTTCTTACACATTCACTATTTACCAATCTAATCAACCTGCATATCTTAGAATTTTTTTAAAAAACCAAAGCAATGCATTGAGTGTTAGTGGTCTAAATTGAGGTGGGTGTGTTAATGTTCAAGGTTGATAAAGAGGGAATCAATTCTGAATTCTGGTTGATACCTTCCTTTCATTCGGCGGCTTCATGTCTGATACCTGGAATTGATTCAGCGGCTTCATCAATGCCTGCAAATGATTCAGCGGCATCAAGGCAGTCCCTTTTTTCGATTCAGCGGCATTTATGATGCCTGCAAATGATTCAGCGGCATCACTCTGAAGCCTTTAACATGTTAAGCGGCATCACCGATCCCTTTGTTTGATTTAGCGGCATCTAGGGGACAAAACTTCACATTTTCAGTTTGCCAATGATTGGGATACAAGCATAGGGTAATCCCTTTGTTTCAATGAGAGGCATCACCATTTTCACAAATTACCCATTTAACCAACCAATTATAATTTGGAAAAAACTAAACCATCCAAACATGCAAATGATTCGCTGTGGTGATTTATTATCCCTATAGAAATACCATGGTTAGGAAAAAGCGTCACTTGGACCGCGAAAACTGGGATAGTAATGTAATCAGACACTTTAGTTGTCGATCCAAGAAGAGGTATAAGATGATAAAACTTGTCACATTCCCTAGGATGATTCCCAATGAGATAGATGAAATCAAGATTAGACTCGGCAAATGTATCCGCAACAGAATCACCTTCAACGTAACGAATTTCGGGTATTCTAGTACTAGTAGGGAATATGGCAAGATTACCAACAAAAGGGAAAAAATGTTGAAGGGTGATAGATAAAGATTGTTTTAGAGTGGGAACAATAGTTTCAGTAAACATGGTTTGAGTGATTGGGTGCTCATAAAAGAAGAGCGTGTGTACAGGATCAGGGAAAGCAAACCAAGCGATGTCGGAGAAAGTTAGTGGCAGCGACTTGCAGCCTATGGTGGCATGTGGAGGTGATACTTGTGTTTGTTCAACAACAGTCAAGTCATGATGAAGGGAATCCATATCCTTTTGATATCTTCAAATGAGTGGTGTTATCAAGGGGTGGGTGAGACTGTATAAGAAGAAATGCTAGTTGTACAGGAAAAACACAAGAAAAAAGAACATGAGAGCATCATAACTTTTGGTATTGGCCATTTCCGAGTTAGGTTGATATTTAAATAATTATTTAAACTTGGTGAGAGAATCCATATTCTTCTGAATATCGCCAAAACTATGTGGTGTTGCATTAAAGATATTGTTGGTGTTGATGTGACGTAACTCATTTGTTAGAGATCTTTCAAAGAAAAAAGGTTCGAGGTTTAATTCATACCGATCAAATTCGTCATACCATGGGAGAGAAGTTTACCATGTCCCCGTACTAGAAAGCGGTGTTTGAATGTCTTAAAGGAACGCATGCTCAAGATTTCCGGACTGTCATTCCCATTAATGGGCTTGGGCAACACATGTCAGCTGTTGAATATCGGGCTATCCTTAAGTATAGACATATGATTCCCATGTTCCCAGATCATGAATCGTGTTCAGTTTGTAAAAATGCATGTTTAGATCAATTTGAGGAGCATGCCCTTCACTACAAGGAGCTGCCGGGATTTAAATACAGACATGACCTGGTCAGGGATGTCTTATGGGACGTCTTACGAAGAGCAGGGATTTCAGCTAGGAAAGAAGCCCCGGTTAACTTTTGACAGATCCATTTGAGGGGCGGTCCACCCTAAGGCCAGCAGATGTCCTTGTGTTCGGGTGGGCGCAGGGCAAAACACGTGTGCGTTGATCTCAAAGGGGTGTCTCCCATGGTGGGACTTCGGGATTCGGGGTTTGTGGAAAGGCAAGCAGTCTTAAAAGCTGAATCCAAAAAAGTTGACAAAGATGAAGCTGCTTGTCCGGAAAACCAACACGTCTTTGTGCTCGTCGCTTTTGACACATTTGGGGGCCTTGCCCCCGAAGCATTCCGGTTTTTAGATCGAGTGCAAACGGTGGTGCAGAGTAACTCTCCCACGGCCAAAGACACAAGCTTTATTTTTAATAGAGTAGGTTTTACTATTCAAAAAGGGGTAGCGGCCCAGCTTGTTGCCCGTTTACCCGTCGCTCACTTGTAACTCTTGTTGGTATTTAATATCGGAGAAGTTAAATATTCAAAAATTTAGAATTATTGGGGTTTGATATTATATATATATAAAACATGAAGCCCTTAAAAACAGTATACAGTTTAGACATTTTCTGAATCTTATTTACAATATTGCCATTATTCTTCTTGGTTTTCTTTCAAGACCTGTTCACAGTAAAACCAAATTCTAGAAGGCTTTATTGTTCTTCTCTTTACTATCCACTCCATCCTACTTTATTATGTTCTTCTTGGTTTTCATCTTTATTTTTTTTATTTTTTTTTTGATCGGCTAGCATTTTCATCTTTATTGATAAGGTATTTCTCTATCTTTTGTTATAGGTTTTTTTGCCTACTCTTGCTTTCACAGAATCACAACATTAGACCACCAATCTAATGGAGCTGCTGGAACTCTAATTCACTCTGTTTTGATGTTAAATTTTTTTTATTTGTTGATTTTGTTCTTTTGTTAATGTAAACACATTGGTATATTAGTGTTGCATCAATACTTGGTCAAGTAAGAAAAGCTTGATAAAATACAAGCAGATTTAAATATCAATATCATGTATTCTATTTTCATATGTGTGACCATTGATTTAAAATGACGAAGACACGCATGTGTAGTGTTAGAATTTTAATTATCCGTTAGCAAACTTCCTAAATCCTGTTCGGACTAATGACAGACCACAAAACCCGCCGCGAAGCGCGGGGTTTCAACTAGTTATATGACATATTTTGTCACTCGAAAAATAAATATATTTGTAGTGATCAAGAACAAAGTTAGTTACCCTGGAAGTGAATGGTCAAGGTATTTCTCTCCAAAGATTAGTGCAAGGAGAGAGACTTTTCAAACCCATGATATATTGGTCTAGTGATATGGTGTTTCCTTTTATGAATGTGAAGTTGTGAGTTCAAATCCTTGCAAGTGCAAGGTAAAGGTGGAATAAAAGGGTGTTAAAAAAACTTCCGTTCAAAAAAAAATAGAGAAAGACTTTTCAAAACTACGAGGAAATTATGGTATTGGTTAATTTATACGGCTTTTAAAAAACTAGTTTTGTGGTTGTTCTGTTTGAACGAGCCAACTGTTCTTTTACTCTGGTGTTATTAACGAAACCAATCTCCTCGCCCCGATCAGAGGGGAGGGAGGTTCTGCACACCTATGTGACAGGGCCACCACGCTCCTTCACCTTCAAATAACACATACTCTAAGAGCATTCACAGCAGGTTCTGCATATATTCGTGAGTGGAGGAGAGCAAAAAAATCACTGTTTATCTGTATATTTAGGAAGACACTGTTCCTCCACATTTACTTTTTAATATTTTTGAAAGTGATTGAGAGTGAAGACATGGAAAATGTAATGATAACGTATAAAAAAATTTTTTTTTAAATGAAAATGCGTATAGAAAATATAGTGATTTTTTAGTGTAATTATGTGGATGATGATGGAAAAACTATTGTGAATGCTATAATAATACAGTACTTTAAGATATATTCCATACAAATAATGCTCTAATAATACTCTATTGTGAATGCTCTAATAATGCTCTATTAATATGTTGGTGTATGCTTTCATGGCTTTTAGGGCGTAGGCTTGGAAGTTACAGGACCAAATTTTGAGGGACAGTGAGGTTGTGGGGGTGGACCCATATTATGAGTTCGCACCGGGTAGCTTACACAATTTGCTTCCCGACTTTAATCTTTGCGGTTTCACTAATAAGAACACCCTGCCTCCAAAAAAACCCAAAAATACCTTGGCGAGTGCTCCTTATAGTAAAACTCTACAGACCTTGGGATATCAGTTTAGCCTATCGCCACGATAGAAAGCGGTGCTTGAATGCCTTCAGGGACCCACCCCATGCCAAAGACTTCCTAACAGTTGTCCCTATTTCTCAAGACTTCCTGACATTTGTCCCCATTGATGGGCTTGAACAACACATGTCAGCGGTAGAGTATCAGGCTATTCTTAAATACCGACTTATGATTCCCTTTTTTCCTATGGATGAATCTTCCCTTGTTTGCAAAAAGGCTTGTTTCATAGCTACATGGAGCATGCTGTCCACCGTAAGGAGTTGCTTGGCTTGAAATACGAGCAGAATTTGGTGAGGGATGTCCTATGGGACGTGCATAGGCGAGCAGGAATATTCGCTAGAAAAGAGGCTCCCGTAAATTTCTTCATTGACATGATCGAAGGAAGGTCCACCCTCTGCCTAACAAACGTTGTGTTCATCTGGGCCGGTCGTGGCAACGGGTTCGTGCCGTGGAGCTCATCACCTCACCGGAGTATTTCCCCTTGTAGGTCTCCGGGGAAGCGGGTTCGTGTCGTGGCAAGCGGTTTTGATGGCGGAGTTAAAAAGGGTTGCCAAGCATGAACATATTTGTACTGAGAATCAACATGCCTTCGTACCTGGATCGAGTGTAAAGAGTCGTTGACAGCAATTTCTTGACCCCGAGGACCCAAGTGATCGTGTTTAAGATGATAATTTTTGCGATTCAAAAGAGTTTAGCAGCACAACTTGTCGCCCGTTTGCCTGCTATCTTCCTGTAATTGGCTTTTTTCTGGTTTAACAAAAATAATATTGGTTTAATTCAAAAAATAAAAATAAATTTCGAAAATAACAACACATTATTAACATAGTTGTCTAGGTGATTCCATAACGGGTGAGAAATTTGTACAAGTGACTTTCTGAAAGATTGGAGGGTATACAAATTCTATCGAGAACAGCCTGAGCAAAGTCTGTATTACAAGTGACTTTCTAAGTGCTACTGAGGACGGTCTAACTATAAACTGTTTCGAGCCAACTTGTGCATTGAAGGTGGATGATATGAATATAATATACAAAAAACTGTTTAGTCGTTGTGGTTTGGTCAAATTTGTTTTATTTTGTTTGTTTGTTTGTTTTTGTTTTTGTCTTTTAGAGTTAATTACTGTTTGAGTCCCGATGTTTTGGTGGTTTTAACTAGTTGAGTCCAAATTCAAAATGTTTAACTACCTGAGCACCTGGTTTTTCAAATTGTATGTATCGAAGTCCAATTTACTAACGTTGTTCAATTCGTTAATATTTTTTTAATTTAAAACTCTTAACATATCCCCCCTTCTCTCTCTCTCTCTCTCTCTCTCTCTCTCTCTCTCTCTCTCCTCTCTCTCTCTCTCATTTCTCTCACCTAGCCCACCACCACCGTCAAGATCTAAAACCCCCACAGCCACCACCTTCATCTTCCACCACCGTTCACCTTTGTATAACATAGAAGATGATGCTCTAGCCAAACTTGAATGGGGTAATAGGCCTGGGGATAACTAATCTAGTGAACCTCCAACACCACCAACATCGGAGAATGAGACGATGATTCCTCCTTTGGCAACGCTTGAATAGGGTAATAGATCTAGTGACCTTCCAAACAATCACAGTGATCTAGGTTTATGATGAAAGCCTAGCCGTCGATGTCTTAATATGGTTTGATAATGGTCTGACCGACCTATCTAGGTGTTTAACTTAGGGTTTCAAGCTTGCTGTTTCTGGTGGCGGTGTCGGCATGCTGCTTGTAGAATGTGTGGGTTTTGGTAGTATGAAGTGGTGAAATTAATTTGGATTTACAAGTGGATCTTAACTTGAAGATCTTAGATTCTAGCTAGGTGGGGGATTGTGGTAGAGGTGGTGCCGTGGGTGTGGTGGTGGTACTGATGGTTTAGATGAGAGAGAGAAAAATAGAGGGAAAGTACGGAGAGAGAGAGAGAGTGTGTTAGTGTGTGTTCGGATTTGTTTATGAATAATAATAATAATAATAATAATAATAATAATAATAATAATAATAGTAAAATGGTATAAATTATACTTTGTGCGTCAATGACTTGTACCTTATGTTTAAATGACTAAAATACCCTTGTAGTTAACAGACTTGGTGGACGATGTTAGTAAATTGGACTCAGATTGATACAAATTGAAAATCCAGGTGCTCAGGAAGTTAACATTTTGGATTTGGACTCAACTAGTTGAAACCACCAAAACACAGGGACTCAAATAGTAATTAACTCTCTTTTTTTAGCAACAATTCTTTCTCCCCCTCTCTATATATACTTCTACAAATAGCTGGAAAAACAAACCAAACTCCAAAACAAAATAAACGAAAATTACAACATATCTAAAACATCAAATTCATCCACATTTGGGATGGGATCTTCGACCAATGATGAACCCAAATGAAAGTGTCTTCTTTAATTAACTCCACTATTTTTTGAACAAGAACGAACCTACCATAAAAAACCTTCTCATTTCTCACTAGCCAAAACCTCCAAATCATCACTATATAAACTAATTATCTAATGAATGATAAAGACATATATTTTGAATGACATAAATTACGTAATCCGTTCTTCCTACGTAATTAGTAAAAACAAATTAAGTAATTTATGTCATTTAAAATATATGTCTTAAACATTCATTACGTAATTTGTTCTTCCTAATTACGTAATGAATGCAATAACAAAATAACGTAATACTGTGATAAAAACAAACAAAATCACAACAAAAATCTTAGAAAAATAACGTAATTCTTTAATGACCAGACATAAACGTTAACGACAACCACGAACAATAAAAAACAGCTGAATTTAGTTTTAATAACAAAATACGTTAACGAAAATCATGAACAAATTAATCGAACAACATTACGTAACAAATAAACTACTCAATTCATGCCTGCACAATCATTATTCACAGTCATCTTCGATGAATCAATGGAAAATCATTAGGAGATATAATCGAAAGAGAACGAACTGATTTAGGATTGATCGTTTGATGATGATGATGATGATGATATGATTAGTTTATATATAATTGTATCATACATTACGTAATTATCAGTAAGATTACATTACGTAATTATGATGTACTTCACACGTTTTGGAGACTTCGTATTATTTATATATATATATATACACACACACACATAGGGTATGGATCCTAAGAGAACCAACCCCTATTTTAGAACTGAGAGAAACATTCTGGACCACACATTTTCTTATAAAGGCTAAATTTTTTTATTTTTTTTGCTTAATCGCACGTTTCTATGCAAAAAAAAAAAATTTTACTTTTTTTTTTTCATTTATACATATGTGTATATTAGATTTTCAGCTATACATATATGTATATTTCAGTTATACATATGTGTATATTGCAATTATACACATGTGTATATTGAAAAAAAAATATTCTAGTATAAAAAGCAGCGATTAAAGCAAAAAAAATTGCCTTAGAGAAATGTGTGGCCCAGAATGATTCTCTCAGTTTTCAATTTGGCTAAATGTTCTTACTTGAACCAATTCATATATATATATAGAGAAGAAATCTAGTGTGAGAAGAAAAAGAATAAATGACATAATGATCATACATTAAATAATTCATATCTTCTAACATTAATTATTCTATCCTCTAATTAACTAGTCAAAAACATTTTGTCCTACACATATCACAATTCATCCTACACAAATTCATATTCACCCTATACATAACGATATTTATTCCACACATTGGAATTCACCATTCATTAATCTTACACATCTCAAAACTAATCCCACAAACATTTGTTTTGTAAGGATATATTCTGAAAAAAAGTTATTAGTTTCAATTATTAAGCTAGTTTAAAGGGGTTACAAACGTTTAATACAAAATCAATTAGAGCATTTTTATTGGTTTAAACTTGTTCTTTTTCTTTTTATAAGGAAGTTTCTTCTCATTTGAACCCATATATATATATATATATATATATATATAGGCTTAGTATCCATTAGAAACCTCCCCCACTTGTAGAAACCCTAGAAACCCATTCCTTGGATCACCTTCAGCCACGTCGTCTTCTAACATTATGCCATCAAGGGTGTTTTCGTAACTTTCATCCTGCCTACTTTATGGAGAGAAGAACTTTGGATGGTACATTCCTGACACAATCCTTCCCCATATCTTTCCTTTTATCCCCCATGTGTACTATGTTGGATTTTGTAGCTTAAACACTCATCGGTCAACCCTTTTTCCCTCCCAAACCAATTCACTCTTCCATGTCTCCTTCCCAACCTTAAATTCTCTTCTTTTTTGCTTTCTAGTCATTAATGGCTTCTTCAACCAACCTTAACACCGATATCATCACACCCACCGAAATTAATGAAGACGACCCTGTTTTTTGTTCTCCCACCCACCTCGTGCCACATAACCTTGGATCTGCTATTGAAATTAATGAGGAGCCCATTTCTGTTGTCTTTCATCTGCCAGGTATTATTTTTCTTAATAAACTCTATTTCCTTTGTTTTTATACACATTAATGTTTGTTAAGACCTCTTTTTTTTGTTTTTTAACTGATTTTTGTACATTTATTTCATTATTTCAGATCACAATAACTCTTTGGCATCTGGATCTGTGTCATCTGACTCCGGTGGTTTTAATGGTGAAGAAGGTCTAGTTTACTTTATATTTTTTTATTTTTTCGGTATTTTAGATATATGTATTAAGCAAATGAGTATTAATCAGCCTATGTAACTACTTTTTACTTAAAATTTGTGTTCAGACCGTATCTCTCAATAATCGTATCTCTCAAAAACATTTTCATATTTTTTTTGGTTTATTTTTCATAACCTTTTATATTTTTTTAATAATTTTTTTTTAGATTTATATTTGTATATATTTTACACTTTTCAATGCTTGTAAAGAAATGTTGTATTTTGTTTATGCTATATAAGTCTCCTCCATTATTGTGTTTCCGCCTTGTTTTTCATTAAAACATTTTTAATAGATATGAACGTTATTTAATAACAGATCTTATTTTTAATAGATATGAACATAACACTATTGGGAACATTTTACAAGTTATTTAACCATTCATGTTGTTTCACTGGTTAATTAATACTTTGGAATGTTTAGATTTTTTTGTATAGGTTTGTATATTTGGACTGTTTAGATTTTTTCTTGACTTTAAACATGTTACTTTAGATGTTTATACATGCCATTGTAATAAAGCTCTGATCATTGTATATTTGGACTGTTTTGATTTTTTCTTGAGTTTAAACATTTTACTTTACATGTTTTATACATGCCATGATGTTTTAAATGTTTTATACCATTGTTTTACTATAAAGAACATAACCATTTAGGCTTAATATTTTGTTATTCTTTATACATGCCATTATGTTTTAAATGTTTTATACCATTGTTTTACTATAAAGAACATAACCATTAAGGCTTAATATTTTGTTATTCTTTAGATTTTATTCTAAAGAATTTTTTTTTTCAAAATTACACATCCAATAAAACTGTAACAGTCTACAAAATTTCCCCGTATCAATTTCGTTTTGCTATGGTTTAGATTTTTTTAGTAATTTGTTAACTGCTACTTACCTCTCTATTTATAGAAATACCACAAGAGGCCTTTTATGTTTTTCAAACTCCGAATGGAACAAGGATGTGGTCTCCGAATGTTGCTGTGAAGTTTATGCCAACTGTTGGTCGTTCGGTTGACAATTGGGACGATGCGTATAAAATGTATTCACTTTACGCTGAGCAAGCCGGTTTTTCAGTTAGGAAAAACCAGTCCAAAGTATGGAATGGTGTGGTGACTCATAAGTATTTTCGATGTAACAAAGCTGGGAAACCTCAAAAAAAGCGTACGTTTGACACGTTGTGCGACGAGTCTCTAAAGTTTCGTCAAACCACCTTTACCCAAAGTGATTGCAATGCCCATATTTGTGTTATGCTTTGCAAGAAATCTGGCCGATGTGTTGTTCAGAAGTTCGTAGACGCCCACAACCATTCTCTAGTTGATATTCATAATCGTGATCTTACTAGATCTGGTAGGAAGCTTACCTTTTCCGCTAAGCAGTTTATTCACCAGATGAGTCTCAACAAAATTGGTCCAGTGAAAGCTCACAGCTGTTATGTCACTATGAAGGGCGGTCATCATAATGTCCATGGTACCCCAGTCGACTTTAAGAATTTCAGCCAAAAACTCAGAATTTTCATTGGTGAAAGGGATTCTCAGTTAGTCTTGGATCGTTTGCGTGATCGCTTTGATAGTTTACCTGATTTCTTTTATGATTTTGTTGTTCAAGACGGTCAACTTATATCTGTGTTTTGGGCTGATGAGATATCAAAGTTGAACTACAAAGTGTTCGGTGATGTTGTTGCTTTCGATGCTACCTACCAAACCAATAAGTGAGTATTCCCTTTTTTTTCTAATTTTCATAACATTTGAGTTTTTGCATGTTTAAGTCTATCAAAGTTAACCTTTTTTGCTGCATTTTGCTGTATTATTTCAGGTACAACATGATCTTTGTCCCCTTCACTGGTGTGGATTATAACAAACAGTGTGTAACTTTCGGTGCTGGTTTGCTCTTTAATGAAACCATTGATTCTTACAAATGGTTGCTTCAATCATTTCTCAAAGCTCACGATTATAAGCAACCTTTGTTAGTTTTATCTGATCAAGATCCGGCAATGAGGCAAGCGATCCTCCAAGTTTTTACTCAGTCTCGTCACCGTCTTTGCATGTGGCATATTATGAAGAAGTTAGTTACCTGTCAAGGTAACTGATGTTTTTTAGATTTGTTTCAATAGCAGCATGTCCGTTTTTCATATTTGTATTATAATTTTGTTTACATAATTGTTTTTTCTTTCCAGATTTCTGGTGATCTGTTACAGAACACCAACTTTCGACAATGCATCCATCGCTTAGTATGGAATGTTTATATCAAGCCTTCTACTTTTGAGAGCCGTTGGCAAGAACTTCTGGAGAATTTTTCTTTGGAAGATCACTCATGGTTGCGGGAGATGTACGAGATTAGGGATCGATGGGTACCTGCTTACTTTCGGGAGATCCCCATGTGTTGCTTGATGAAAACAACCTCCCGTTGTGAAAGCTCCAATGCGTCTTTCAAAGTGAACTCCACTAGTGCTAACACGCTGGTCCAGTTCATGTTGTGTTATGAAACCAGAATTGATGCACAACGATACCGCCAAAGGATGGCTGATTATAAGACTGCTTCTGCACAGTTTCCAAACACTACCGGGTTAGCTATTGAGAAACATGCCTTTGAGTTGTATACTCATACTCTTTTTCTTGAAGTGCTCAAGGAAATTGCTAAGGGGAAGGAATGTTGTTATGTCTCCAACACGAAGAATGTTGATGATATTTTGGTTTTTTCAGTAACTCATCTTGATAAAATGAATGGATATGTTAATGTCTTTGAGGTATATTTCCTTGTGTTAATTCATACACATTCAACTATATTTTTTTGTCTGAGTTTATTTTTATTTTTTTGTCTTAGCAGCCTACAAATCTGTTAACACTAACTTGATTAAATATTATAATTATTATCTCAGGTGAAGCTGAATCCCTTGGATTCGTCTGCTCAATGTTCCTGTAGGGGATTCATTCGTATTGGTTACCTGTGTCGACATGTCTTTTGTGTTTACCGGGTTAAAAATATTCAGAAGATCCCTGCCATGTATGTTTCTGCCCGCTGGACACATGATGCCTTGCCAAAGAGGATTTTTTCCATTGAAAATCGTTATGGTGTTGTTAACACCCCTCAAGCTGTTATGCGTAATGAAATTTTGGAGTTGGTCACTGAATGCGTCGATGTTGTTCGTAGTGACACAGATCTTCTCTCGAACTTGGTTGATCGTTTAAAGGCGATAAAGATTAACCTTGTTGATCACAGATCTATTGAAGCCCCTATCGTTGAATCGAATGAGGCTGTTGTTGAAGAGTTGGTTGGGCAACCATTGGAAGTAGACATATCATGTACCAATCCAGAAGTTGTTCGAACCAAAGGATGTGGAAGGAATCGTCGTTTGAAGTCTGTTATTGCTGAAAAGAAGGCCGCTAAGCCCCCCAAAGCTCCTAGGCTCTGTCGCACTTGCAACAAATACGTCACAAATCATGACTCTCGCAATTGCAGGAAGATGTCTGATGCTACTGCTAAGGATGCTGGTGCTACTTCAGAAAGCCAGTCTCCAACTCCAGATGCTTAGCTGTATGTTCATCTATACTATCACTGAGCCAGTTATCTTTACGTACTTGTTTCCTGGGTTGTTTACTATGTCCACCATTTTTATGAACTATGTTTTCAGTCTGTTACTCTTGTAACATTTTGCTACTCAGTCTGTTACGTCTGTAACATTTAGAACTGCTTGGTGGATTGTGCTATCTTTTTGGGCTCAGTATAGTCCAGGTTTTATATATTTCTAAATGGTGCTTTTTCTATGTGGGTTGCCATTAGTTGTTTTTATTTCTGTTTTTATATCAGCTTTTATACAACACAAACTAGATCAATACCAAATATAGACATAGATATTTTTATTTCAACCCTATTTGAACATTAGTTTAGCTATGCTAAATTACGATTAGGATAAACATTATTTTTTTCCCTTTTGTTTTATGTTACAGTCATAGCACAATAAAGTCTCTGATTTAGATATAAATATAATATTTTTAGGAACATTTATGGTTTTGCCTTTTATAATACAAGGCCCTAAAACACATAGTCTCACATAGTAGTAGTACTTTACCATACAAACATAACATGAGAAACAAACATACAAAATACTAGATATCAAGGCGCTCATTTAACCGAGATACGATGGAATGATCTTTGTCAGTATGAACGCGATAACCATACACCATATTATGTTATTCTTCCTTCGCATTTCATCTTTGAGGTTTCTAACTTCTCCTTCCAGCCGATTCTTTGTTCTTAGCAGTCCCGGTATTATCATTTTTGAACGGTCGCACATCGGTGGATCGAGCCACTTGAAGTATTGGCAGGTGTTGTTCTGTGTGTTTTGAAATAGGCTTAATTAGTATGACAGTTCATTATATTGTATTAGGTGTATTATTAGTTACTTCTAGTGGAGTATAAAAACGATTTTTCCAACACATTTTTATTACCTCGGATCGACAAGTGTAGAACCGTCTTCCTGGGTTATCATTTGTCCATGAAGTCTTCACAATGGCCTCCATTCCACAATGACAAAACTCCATGACTTTTATTTTTATTATCTCACTTTTTGATAGTGGGTGAACAAGAGAAGAGTAAGAAACTTGCTAGTAGGTGAACTTGTTTTTATACTCCAACACCCCCATTAATGACTATATATTTTTTATTATTTTGTTAGCTAGTGTCTGTTTTTTTTGGTCATGTAAGCACGTGACTTACACTTTTGGCTTTTCCCAAGCTTTTTTCTTTTTGCTATACATGATTGACATGCTTATCTTGTGTAAGTCACCTTCATTGAGTGTTCAAATCACATGTCACATCATCTACATTATAATGTTTAATTAGCCCTCAACCTCTTACCCACCATTTAAGTTCCTTTAAAATAAAACCACTTTTTTGTCTCCCATTTTTAATTAACACATAAAACACAAGCAAGAATATTTTTAATCTTAAAAATTACGGCCCTTTAATGGTTATTTTTTTCTTTTAAAATTTTTAAACTCTTAGTAATTGTTGCATACGTTTCAAGAAATTTACATCCGTTTTTTTAAAAGCAACATATTATTTAAAAAATTTACATACGTTACAAGCATTTTTTACGTAAATAAATGGAAAATTAAAATCTATTTACGTAAGTATAAACGTTTTTTTATATATATCATGACACGTTTCATGAGTATCCAATATAAACTTTTAATTTCGTAAAATTCAAAGCTGAATCACCTTTCCAATGTAATATAATTTCTATAGGCTTCAATAAATGGAAAATTAAAATCACATCACAAAATACATCGCCCCATATGCTTTACGTAACACTTTGTATTTTAATATAATGTCCTACAATTCCAGACATGTAATTTATATCCAAGTAATTTTAAAATACCACCCCAGATATGTAAAAATGGTATTATAGACAAACGTAAATCAAGATAACCCAACTTAACATTACTGAAATTTATAAAATAAGGTTACAATTACAAATACCAAAGAGGTTCCATACAAAAGAAGTCATCATACCAACTACTTTTTATAGTTAAGGCTCGTAGGCCCACGTGTTGCCGATACGAATATTGGGAAATAGGAATCCCAATCTACATCATTAAGTCCCTCGTGCCACATTGGATCATCGGGAGAAATTGGTTCGATTATGTTGTTTGTTTGATTTTTGTTGTTTGTTTCTG
Organism: Ambrosia x helenae; assembly: GCA_030844895.1. NCBI lineage: Eukaryota > Viridiplantae > Streptophyta > Magnoliopsida > Asterales > Asteraceae > Ambrosia > Ambrosia x helenae. Next base: position 49,581 of record JAUTDX010007363.1, read on the forward strand.
TTTGCGGATAAACTTTTGGAACATGGTATTTAGTAGGACCACGTGTGCATGATATGAATATTGGAAAATATGAATCCCAGTCAATAGTCTTAAACCATTCATCGTCGCTTTCACTTTCTTTCTCGCTTTTCACATCATTTACTCCTTCATCTTTCCTCTCAACCTTCAAAACAAATGTAAATTTTTTTACATACCAATGCATATTATTTTGTTATTTTAATCAATGGCACAACATACTCACCTTGATATCTTCATCACCCACCACATTACTGGAACTTGGAAAATACGAATCCCAGTCAATGTCATTAAACCATTTATCATCGTCATCCCACTCGTTCTCTCTTTTAGGATTAACTAAACCTTCACTCTCTTTTTTGACCACCTTTCAAACAAATCAAATTTTTTTTCAAGAATCAATGTTATGTTGTTAATGTTACTAATAAGACGACATACTCACCTTGATGTCTTCATCTTTCACCACATTACGAGTTTGGAAAACATTTTGTTGTATTCCGCATGCCCTTATATGATCATTAACGTCATTTTCTTCTTTTTTTACGACCTATTAAAAAAAATTATAGGATCATAATATTATAGTTATAGCCTTTTTGTTAACTAGCAACTCATACTAACCTTAATGTTTTTTGCGAGACTATAAGCATTATTATCCTCATTAGACATTCTCTTTGATGATCCATATGTTGATGTAGACGTTGATGCCAACTTTCTTAGTCTTTTCCCAACCATCGTGTATTTTTCACGTATGGGTGGTTCTTCCCGATCCTCTTCTTTTACCTTTTGCTTTCCCATCCTTTGCCAACTTGTCATTTTCTTGTTACATAATTTATATATATTAAGTGTAAGCCATAGATTTTTTTATAACCTTTTGTTTTTTGTTTTTAGAGCAATGCATACTATGGATGTGGCTACTCAGTTACATTATATAAGAAAGGTGTAAACAAATTAAATATCTCTTTTTGGTAGGTTAGTGAACTAAATGCTTTTGTGTGTAGTTGTTGTATGATGGTATCATATTTATCTTTACTATATTGTTTTTTTAATATTTCTTTTTATGTATCGTATTTTTAATATTGTCAAAATATTTTTATGCCTTGAGGTGACATTGTTATTGAACCATCCCTTGAACCATATTTTTTTCTTCATAGTCCATCGTTTTCCCACTTTCTTGGTCCTATTTAGCATTTTTTAAATTTTTTAAAGTCATCTTCTTTTTATAATATTTTGACACGTTGCAATTCCCACCATTTTCTAACTATCTATATTTGCCTATATTTTTGGCTATAGACTTTGGACCCATAGCCTTTGACTTTTTTATTAAAAACTCCTTCATAGGTTGCTCTTTTCCACCACCTAATCTTCTTGAGTGCCCTATTCAACAACATCACATCTAACATAAAGTACATGTACTTTTATTTTGTTAATTTAAATCTTTTTTATTTTTTTTCCACATGTTTGGGTCACACTCATTTTAACACCAACCCAAGAATGTTACCTTTTACACCACTTCACATCCTTATTTTGTATTTAATATTTATATAATATACATTCCACTTTATTGTAGCTAACTACAATTTGTTAACACAAGTTCACTGTGCCCAATAAAACATACAAATTTTTAATGTAACACAATTACACTACATGGTTACATTCCATAAAATCCTTGCACACCAAACATAAACATTCAATTTTTTTAACCATCTTGGGACATAATTAAACTTAGGATGACATAACTAAAACCTAGTAGCTGAAAATTGAATCAAACGAGCAATCAGAGTCCGTTGAGCGTTCATCCTCCCATGGGTCATGCATCATCCATTCATACTCCATTTGTCGTCTAGCCTCCTCGTCAGACCCATCTACATACTCTGCCCCCGGATCCGTTTCGTAACCTTTTGCCCATTCAGGTGTATTCATACTCTCACGCCATGTTGCTGGTTGTGTATTTTCATTCTCCCACTGTTCGTAGTAGTGTTCTGGTACAACCTCCTCCTCCTTATGATGCTTTTCTTCTGGGAAAATGGTCTCAAAGGCCAAATTCCAAAAACAATCATCATCAAAGTCATCAACAACATTAGATGCACCCCCCTGTTCGTATGAATTCTTCCTTGGTTTTTTGTTAGGATTATTAACCTTCTGGGTATAGCAGGTCATAAGCCTCATTCCAATCATTTCCTTCTTTTTTTCATTATCTGCATTGTCCCTGATGCCTGCACCTCCTTTTCTTCTTCTACCACAACCTGGTGCTGATCCTTATTTTCAGTCCCCTTTACTTCAGTTGCTTCTCCAATTTCATGTTGATCCCCAACGGGTTAAGGGCCAATGTTAACAATTTCTATAGGGTTTGGATTATTTGCAGGACCTTGAATCGGAGCGTTGTTTGGAGGTCGAAGGTAATAATTTACCGCCAGATTGAAGGTGTTTTGACTAACATATTCAGGTGGTGTGTTTGGTGTTGAATCCATGTTTTTTTTTGAAGAACAATCCTATATGGTATAAGCCTATGGTATAAATATTAAGACATTTTTAAAGGTGGCTAGTATAAAGTTAAAAAGTGGGGACAGCTGTTGCATATAAAAACGTAAACCAACCTGCTTTAAATAGTCTTAAAAGACAAGACAAAAGCATACTCACTTTTCAACATTTTCAGAAAG
>JAUTDX010007364.1:0-95005 GCA_030844895.1 Ambrosia x helenae
GAATGGAACAAGGATGTGGTCTCCGAAGTTTGCTGTGAAGTTTATGCCAACTGTTGGTCGTTCGGTTTGACAATTGGGACGATGCGTATAAAATGTATTCACTTTACGCTGAGCAAGCCGGTTTTTCAGTTAGGAAAAACCAGTCCAAAGTATGGAATGGTGTGGTGACTCATAAGTATTTTCGATGTAACAAAGCTGGAAACCTCAAAAAAAGCGTACGTTTGACACGTTGTGCGACGAGTCTCTAAAGTTTCGTCAAACCACCTTTCCCAAAGTGATTGCAATGCCCATATTTGTGTTATGCTTTGCAAGAAATCTGGCCGATGTGTTTGTTCAGAAGTTCGTAGACGCCCACAACCATTCTCTAGTTGATATTCATAATCGTGATCTTACTAGATCTGGTAGGAAGCTTACCTTTTCCGCTAAGCAGTTATTCACCAGATGAGTCTCAACAAAATTGGTCCAGTGAAAGCTCACAGCTGTTATGTCACTATGAAGGGCGGTCATCATAATGTCCATGGTACCCCAGTCGACTTTAAGAATTTCAGCCAAAAACTCAGAATTTTCATTGGTGAAAGGGATTCTCAGTTAGTCTTGGATCGTTTGCGTGATCGCTTTGATAGTTTACCTGATTTCTTTTATGATTTTGTTGTTCAAGACGGTCAACTTTATCTGTGTTTTGGGCTGATGAGATATCAAAGTTGAACTACAAAGTGTTCGGTGATGTTGTTGCTTTCGATGCTACCTACCAAACCAATAAGTGAGTATTCCCTTTTTTTTCTAATTTTCATAACATTTGAGTTTGTGCATGTTTAAGTCTATCAAAGTTAACCTTTTTTGCTGCATTTTGCTGATTTATTTCAGGTACAACATGATCTTTGTCCCCTTCACTGGTGTGGATTATAACAAACAGTGTGTAACTTTCGGTGCTGGTTTGCTCTTTAATGAAACCATTGATTCTTACAAATGGTTGCTTCAATCATTTCTCAAAGCTCACGATTATAAGCAACCTTTGTTAGTTTTATCTGATCAAGATCCGGCAATGAGGCAAGCGATCCTCCAAGTTTTTTACTCAGTCTCGTCACCGTCTTTGCATGTGGCATATTATGAAGAAGTTACCTGTCAAGGTAACTGATGTTTTTTAGATTTGTTTCAATAGCAGCATGTCCGTTTTTTCATATTTGTATTATAATTTTGTTTACATAATTGTTTTTTCTTTCCAGATTTCTGGTGATCTGTTACAGAACACCAACTTTCGACAATGCATCCATCGCTTAGTATGGAATGTTTATATCAAGCCTTCTACTTTTGAGAGTCGTTGGCAAGAACTTCTGGAGAATTTTCTTTGGAAGATCACTCATGGTTGCGGAGATGTACGAGATTAGGGATCGATGGGTACCTGCTTACTTTCGGGAGATCCCCATGTGTTGCTTGATGAAAACAACCTCCCGTTGTGAAAGCTCCAATGCGTCTTTCAAAGTGAACTCCACTAGTGCTAACACGCTGGTCCAGTTCATGTTGTGTTATGAAACCAGAATTGATGCACAACGATACCGCCAAAGGATGGCTGATTATAAGACTGCTTCTGCACAGTTTCCAAACACTACCGGGTTAGCTATTGAGAAACATGCCTTTGAGTTGTATACTCATACTCTTTTTCTTGAAGTGCTCAAGGAAATTGCTAAGGGGAAGGAATGTTGTTATGTCTCCAACACGAAGAATGTTGATGATATTTGGTTTTTTTCAGTAACTAACTCTCTGATAAAATGAATGGATATGTTAATGTCTTTGAGGTATATTTCCTTGTGTTAATTCATACACATTCAACTATATTTTTTTGTCTGAGTTTATTTTTATTTTTTTGTCTTAGCAGCCTACAAATCTGTTAACACTAACTTGATTAAATATTATAATTATTATCTCAGGTGAAGCTGAATCCTTGGATTCGTCTGCTCAATGTTCCTGTAGGGGATTCATTCGTATTGGTTACCTGTGTCGACATGTCTTTTTGTGTTTACCGGTTTAAAAATATTCAGAAGATCCCTGCCATGTATGTTTCTTCCCGCTGGACACATGATGCCTTGCCAAAGAGGATTTTTTCCATTGAAAATCGTTATGGTGTTGTTAACACCCCTCAAGCTGTTATGCGTAATGAAATTTTGGAGTTGGTCACTGAATGCGTCGATGTTGTTCGTAGTGACACAGATCTTCTCTCGAACTTGGTTGATCGTTTAAAGGCGATAAAGATTAACCTTGTTGATCACAGATCTATTGAAGCCCCTATCGAGAATCGAATGAGGCTGTTGTTGAAGAGTTGGTTGGCAACCATTGGAAGTAGACATATCATGTACCAATCCAGAAGTTGTTCGAACCAAAGGATGTGGAAGGAATCGTCGTTTGAAGTCTGTTATTGCTGAAAAGAAGGCCGCTAAGCCCCCCCAAAGCTCCTAGGCTCTGTCGCACTTGCAACAAATACGTCACAAATCATGATTCTCGCAATTGCAGGAAGATGTCTGATGCTGCTACTGGCTAGATGCTGGTGCTACTTCAGAAAGCCAGTCTCCGACTCCAGATGCTTAGCTGTATGTTCATCTATACTATCACTGAGCCAGTTATCTTTACGTACTTGTTTCCTGGGTTGTTTACTATGTCCACCATTTTTATGAACTATGTTTTCAGTCTGTTACTCTTGTAACATTTTGCTACTCAGTCTGTTACGTCTGTAACATTTAGAACTGCTTGGTGGATTTGTGCTATCTTTTTGGGCTCAGTATAGTCCAGGTTTTATATATTTCTAAATGGTGCTTTTTCTATGTGGTTTGACATTAGTTGTTTCTATTTCTGTTTTTCTATCAGCTTTTATACAACACAAACTAGATCAATACCAAATATAGACATAGATATTTTTATTTCAACCCTATTTGAACATTAGGTTAGCTATTCTAAATTACGATTAGGATAAACATTATTTTTTTCCCTTTTGTTTTATGTTACAGTCATAGCACAATAAAGTCTCTGATTTAGATATAAATATAATATTTTAGGAACAATTAATTTTTTTGCCTTTTATAATACAAGGCCCTAAAACACATAGTCTCACATAGTAGTAGTACTTTACCATACAAACATAACATGAGAAACAAACATACAAAATACTAGATATCAAGGCGCTCATTTAACCCAGATACGATGGAATGATCTTTGTCAGTATGAACGCGATAACCATACACCATATTATGTTATTCTTCCTTCGCATTTCATCTTTGAGGTTTCTAACTTCTCCTTCCAGCCGATTCTTCGTTCTTAGCAGTCCCGTATTATCATTTTTGAACGGTCGCACATCGGTGGATCGAGCCACTTGAAGTATTGGCAGGTGTTGTTCTGTGTGTTTTGAAATAGGCTTAATTAGTATGACAGTTCATTATATTGTATTAGGTGTAGTATTAGTTACTTCTATTGGAGTATAAAAACTATTTGTCCAACACATTTTTATTACCTCGGATCGACAAGTGTAGAACCGTCTTCCTGGGTTATCATTTGTCCATGAAGTCTTCACAATGGCCTCCATTCCACAATGACAAAACTCCATGACTTTTTTTTTATTATCTCACTTTTTGATAGTGGGTGAACAAGAGAAGAGTAAGAAACTTGCTAGTAGGTGAACTTCTTTTTATACTCCAACACCCCCATTAATGAATATATATATTTTTTTATTTTGTTAGCTAGTGTCTGTTTTTTTGGTCATGTAAGCACGTGAGTTACACTTTTCTCTTTTCCCAAGCTTTTTTCTTTTTGCTATACATGATTGACATGCTTATCTTGTGTAAGTTACCTTCATTGAGTGTTCAAATCACATGTCACATCATCTACATTATAATGTTTAATTAGCCCTCAACCTCTTACCCACCATTTATGTTCTTTAAAATAAAACACTTTTTTTTCTCCTATTTTAAATTAACACATAAAACACAAGCCAGAATATTTTTAATCTTACAAATTACGGCCTTTTAATGGTTATTTTTTTCTTTTAAAATTTTTAAACTCTTAGTAATTGTTGCATACGTTTCAAGAAATTTACATCCGTTTTTTTAAAAGCAACATATTATTTAAAAAATTTACATACGTTACAAGCATATTTTACGTAAATAAATGGAAAATTAAAATCTATTTACGTAAGTATAAACGTTTTTTTATATATATCATGACACTTTTCATGAGTATCCAATATAAACTTTTAATTTCGTAAAATTCAAAGCTGAATCACCTTTCCAATGTAATATAATTTCTATAGGCTGAAATAAGTGGAAAATTAAAATCACATCACAAAATACATTGCCCCATATGCTTTACGTAACACTTTTTGTATTTTAATATAATGTCCTACAATTCCAGACATGTAATTTATATCCAAGTAATTTAAAAATACCACCCCAGATATGTAAAAATGGTATTATAGACAAACGTAAATCAAGATAACCCAACTTAACATTACTGAAAATTTATAAAATAAGGTTACAATTACAAATACCAAGAGGTTCCATACAAAGAAGTCATCATACCAACTACTTTTTATAGTTAAGGCTCGTAGGCCCACGTGTTGCCGATTACGAATATTGGGAAATAGGAATCCCAATCTACATCATTAAGTCCCTCGTGCCACATTGGATCATCGGGAGAAATTGGTTCGATTATGTTGTTTGTTTGATTTTTGTTGTTTGTTTCTGTTTGCGGATAAACTTTTGGAACATGGTATTTAGTAGGACCACGTGTGCATGATATGAATATTGGAAAATATGAATCCCAGTCAATAGTCTTAAACCATTCATCGTCGCTTTCACTTTCTTTTCTCGCTTTTCACATCATTTACTCCTTCATCTTTCCTCTCAACCTTCAAAACAAATGTAAATTTTTTTACATACCAATGCATATTATTTTGTTATTTTAATCAATGGCACAACATACTCACCTTGATATCTTCATCACCCACCACATTACTGGAACTTGGAAAATACGAATCCCAGTCAATATCATTAAACCATTTATCATCGTCATCCCACTCGTTCTCTCTTTTAGGATTAACTAAACCTTCACTCTCTTTTTTGACCACCTTTCAAACAAATCACATTTTTTTTCAAGAATCAATGTTATGTTGTTAATGTTACTAATAAGACGACATACTCACCTTGATGTCTTCATCTTTCACCACATTACGAGTTTGGAAAACATTTTGTTGTATTCTGCATGCCCTTATATGATCATTAACGTCATTTTCTTCTTTTTTTACGACCTATTAAAAAAAAATTATATGATCATAATATTATAGTTATAGCCTTTTTGTTAACTAGCAACTCATACTAACCTTAATGTTTTTTTGCGAGACTATAAGCATTATTATCCTCATTAGACATTCTCTTTGATGATCCATATGTTGAAGTAGACGTTGATGCCAACTTTCTTAGTCTTTTTCCAACCATCGTGTATTTTTCACGTATGGGTGGTTCTTCCCGATCCTCTTCTTTTAGCTTTTGCTTTCCCATCCTTTGCCAACTTGTCATTTTCTTGTTACATAATTTATATATATTAAGTGTAAGCATAGATTTTTTTATAACCTTTTGTTTTTTGTTTTTAGAGCAATGCATACTATGGATGTGGCTACTCAGTTACATTATATAAGAAAGGTGTAAACAAATTAAATATCTCTTTTTTGGTAGGTTAGTGAACTAAATGCTTTTGTGTGTAGTTGTTGTATGATGGTATCATATTTATCTTTACAGCCATATTTACTATATTGTTTTTTTAATATTTCTTTTTATGTATCGTATTTTTAATATTGTCAAAATATTTTTATGCCTTGAGGTGACATTGTTATTGAACCATCCCTTGAACCATATTTTTTTCTTCATAGTGCATCGTTTTCCCACTTTCTTGGTCCTATTTAGCATTTTTTAAATTTTTTAAAGTCATCTTCTTTTTATAATATTTTGACACTTTGCAATTCCAACCATTTTCTAACTATCTATATTTGCCTATATTTTTGGCTATAGACTTTGGACCCATAGCCTTTGACTTTATTATTAAAAACTCCTTCATAGGTTCCTCTTTTCCACCACCTAATCTTCTTGAGTGCCCTATTCAACAACATCACATCAAACATAAAGTACATGTACTTTTATTTTGTTAATTTAAATCTTTTTTTTTTTTTTCCACATGTTTGGGTCACACTCATTTTAACACCAACCCACGAATGTTACCTTTTACACCACTTCACATCCTTATTTTGTATTTAATATTTATATAATATACATTCCACTTTATTGTAGCTAACTACAATTTGGTTAACACAAGTTCACTGTGCCCAATAAAACATACAAATTTTTAATGTAACACAATTACACTACATGGTTACATTCCATAAAATCCTTGCACACCAAACATAAACATTCAATTTTTTTAACCATCTTGGGACATAATTAAACTTAGGATGACATAACTAAAACCTAGTAGCTGAAAATTGAATCAAACGAGCAATCAGATTCCGTTGAGCGTTCATCCTCCCATGGGTCATGCATCATCCATTCATACTCCATTTGTCGTCTAGCCTCCTCGTCATACTCCATTTGTCGTCTAGCCTCCTCTTCATACTCTGCCCCCGGATCCGTTTCGTAACCTTTTGCCCATTCTGGTGTATTCATACTCTCACGCCATGTTGCTGGTTGTGTATTTTCGTTCTCCCACTGTTCGTAGTAGTGTTCTGGTACAACCTCCTCCTCCTTATGATGCTTTTCTTCTGGGAAAATGGTCTCAAAGGCCAAATTCCAAAAACAATCATCATCAAAGTCATCAACAACATTAGATGGACCCCCCTGTTCGTATGAATCCTTCCTTGGTTTTTTGTTAGGATTATTAACTTCTGGGTATAGCAGGTCATAAGCCTCATTCCAATCATTTCCTTCTTTTTCATTATCTGCATTGTCTGATGCCTGCACCTCCTTTTCTTCTTCTACCACAACCTGGTGCTGATCCTTATTTTCAGTTCCTTTTACTTCAGCTGCTTCTCCAATTTCATGTTGATCCCCAACGGGTTTAGGGCCAATGTTAACATGTTCTATAGGGTTTGGATTATTTGCAGGACCTTGAATCGGAGCCTTGTTTGGAGGTCGAAGGTAATAATTTACCGCCAGATTGAAGGTGTTTTGACTAACATATTCAGGTGGTGTGTTTGGTGTTGAATCCATGTTTTTTTTTGGAAGAACAATCCTATATGGTATAAGCCTATGGTATAAATATTAAGACATTTTTAAAGGTGGCTAGTATAAAGTTAAAAAAGTGGGGACAGCTGTTGCATTAAAAACGTAAACCAACCTGCTTTAAATAGTCTTAAAGTCAAGACAAAAGCATACGTACTTTTCAACATTTTCAGAAAGTACAATTTTTAGAGTTAAAAATCCCTCTTACATAATAATATTTAATTTGTATAATATTTTTGCTACTTGTTATTATCAACGCAAAGAAAGTCCCACCAGGCGTCCCACTAATAACTTTTGTAAAATCATTTTTTACAACTTACTCTAGTGTAGTCACCCTATACAAGTATTACACACAAGCAGGTTCTGGATGCTTACAAATTTATCATCAGCCTAATTTAGTCATGCAATTCTAATATCACTAAATTTACATAAACATAACATAAAAAGCTCCCATTGGTGCTTTTCAAAATAAGTTGTTTGCTTGTAACACAGTTACATAAGCAACATCAGTAGCATTAGGTTGTTCATTACACACACATTACAGAAAGATTATAAGTTTACACACTGCTAATATAAAAGTTTTCAAAAACTGGTACCCAAACCATTCGTCACACCATACCATCAAACTACTTCCCGAGTGCGTCGGCCATGATCTTGTCCCTTAACAGATTTGCATCAGAAAGTAGGATTCGTGCAGCGTATTTTATTCTCAGTTTCCGCAATTCTGCCAACTTTTTCAGGCCATGTGTACTAAATCCGCATTCAAACGTTTTCCCTATGCCCATGTATTTTTCCATGTGGCGCATGAGGAAAACTCCGCAATCATGCAAGTTGGATTTTGTACACCACCTGATGTCTTCTTTGGTTATGGTCGCCGCCTTCAACTCCTCACTTATCGGATGGTTAACTTCACACAAGTAATTGACAAACAAATGTTTCTGCAAAAATTTCAGTTACTTAGTTAACTCACCTACTTATTGACAGTGTGTTATTCTGACACACCTAAAGATTTTACTTACCACTTTAAACGCCGAATCTTTTGAGAAGTAGTCTTTGTTGTCAGTCAATCGAACCAAAGGGTACATGTCACCCCAATTATCAATGACTCTAATACCTGCCTTTTTCAAATCAAACACAATCAAGTAGTAATGTTCATATTCCACGATTGGGAAGAAAACCAACTCAAATGCCTTTAGGTCCAGCAGTTTGTCTTCCCCGTACACAGCCGCCTTCATGTTTTTGCTGAATTTTTCCATTCTCTGACCCTCAGTTGTATTTTCATCATTTAGCATCCAGTCAATCTGTGGGTAACGAATAAATTACTAATGCGTTAAATTATAATCTAGTATGTTCTTAACATTAACGTAACACTTTTTTCGTATTACTTACAATTGCCTTAGTTCCCACAAACAGCCTTTTTACTGACCCAGGTGCTCGGTATTTTTCTTCTAAGTTCAAAACCTCCACCCAACAATTTATCACTTCGTCTATAACGCGTGTTTTTGGGGCCAAGCTTTTAAACATAGACCTATTGGCTTCGACATCATATGTGCTTCTAAACAGTACCTCACTACAAATGTGTTAAAACGTTTCCATCAAATATGTTATTGAATATGCATAACCTTTTTTACATATTATATACTTACTAATAAATTTAGTAATAAATTTTTAGTAATAAATTTTTTAAATTTTTCTAATAAATCTGCTTAATGTTTTAGAACAACACTTACAGCTCTGGATTTTTTTCACTACCCTCTTCTCCGTCGGAAATTATGCTTGACCTGCATTGTTGTTCAAAATACTTTTACAATTATATTATTTATGTAACAGAAATCTTATAAATCTAAAAAATAGAGCTGTGATCACCTTTTAAATTTAGAAAATAATATTAAGAGTAATTTTGTTTATAATTACTTTACCCCCCTTGTCCAACCAAACTAATTTTACCCCAAAATAAAAACATTCTAAATCTTCTATCGTTTTTTTTTTATGTTACAATTTACACACCCCTAAATATTTAAACATGGTATACATTATACCCTAAGGGGCTTAGTCTACGTTTTCTAAAAATCCATATACTTATACCCAATTTTCTCTAATTAGGGTTTTTTCATGTCTATTAATAATAACTAGCCTTTCACACCTTCAATTCTTTCCTAATTAAATCTTTTTTTATCTATAATTTTCATTTACAGTAACTTAAATCCACTTTTTCATACAAACTGGATATTTATCAAACACCATGAACAGTTTTAAAGTTTAAAATCATAGTACCAGTATATCAACAAATACCTCTTATGATGTGTACTCCGTTCAACAGCATCTTTTCTTGATTTTAAAAATTTAAAAGCTTTCGTCATTTGAAAGCTTAACAGAGTTCTGCAAACACATGAAGAATGATTAGTACAGGTTAAAATTTTTAAAAAACCCCTTTTAATCACTAACCTTCAGATGATTTAACAACGATCGCTTGTGGTTTGAATGAGACTTAGGAATTTTTTGCTCTTTTTTGTAAATGAGAGAGATGATGTTATGGTTATTCGAGATTCTTTAGTTTAGAGAGAGAGATGTTCTGTGTGTAAGTTTGTGAGTAAGGTTTAAATTTTGTATTCAGATTAATGAGAGAGAAAGCCATGAGAGAGAACCTGACGGTTGTCATTTCAACTGAAAAGCCATACTGAAAGTCTGCATGAATCTCTTTTATTGAAACACTTCTCTTGGTTGATAAAAGACTATTCTGCCCCTTCCACAACTTTTCCATCTAAATGATATCTATTATATTATTAAAATAATCTGTATGAAATCTAGTCCATTGATTGACATAGATCGATGGTCCTTGTAGAGTTTCAATGGTTTCTACAAGTGGAGTGGGTTTCCAATTTGGCCTTTGAGACCATTTTCCCAGAAGAAAAGCATCATAAGGAGGAGGAGGTTGTACCAGAACACTACTACGAACAGTGGGAGAACGAAAATACACAACCAGCAACATGGCGTGAGAGTATGAATACACCAGAATGGGCAAAAGGTTACGAAACGGATCCGGGGGCAGAGTATGAAGAGGAGGCTAGACGACAAATGGAGTATGACGAGGAGGCTAGACGACAAATGGAGTATGAATGGATGATGCATGACCCATGGGAGGATGAACGCTCAACGGAATCTGATTGCTCGTTTGATTCAATTTTCAGCTACTAGGTTTTAGTTATGTCATCCTAAGTTTAATTATGTCCCAAGATGGTTAAAAAAATTGAATGTTTATGTTTGGTGTGCAAGGATTTTATGGAATGTAACCATGTAGTGTAATTGTGTTACATTAAAAATTTGTATGTTTTATTGGGCACAGTGAACTTGTGTTAACCAAATTGTAGTTAGCTACAATAAAGTGGAATGTATATTATATAAATATTAAATACAAAATAAGGATGTGAAGTGGTGTAAAAGGTAACATTCGTGGGTTGGTGTTAAAATGAGTGTGACCCAAACATGTGGAAAAAAAAAAAGATTTAAATTAACAAAATAAAAGTACATGTACTTTATGTTTGATGTGATGTTGTTGAATAGGGCACTCAAGAAGATTAGGTGGTGGAAAAGAGGAACCTATGAAGGAGTTTTTAATAATAAAGTCAAAGGCTATGGGTCCAAAGTCTATAGCCAAAAATATAGGCAAATATAGATAGTTAGAAAATGGTTGGAATTGCAAAGTGTCAAAATATTATAAAAAGAAGATGACTTTAAAAAATTTAAAAAATGCTAAATAGGACCAAGAAAGTGGGAAAACGATGCACTATGAAGAAAAAAATATGGTTCAAGGGATGGTTCAATAACAATGTCACCTCAAGGCATAAAAATATTTTGACAATATTAAAAATACGATACATAAAAAGAAATATTAAAAAAACAATATAGTAAATATGGCTGTAAAGATAAATATGATACCATCATACAACAACTACACACAAAAGCATTTAGTTCACTAACCTACCAAAAAAGAGATATTTAATTTGTTTACACCTTTCTTATATAATGTAACTGAGTAGCCACATCCATAGTATGCATTGCTCTAAAAACAAAAAACAAAAGGTTATAAAAAAATCTATGGCTTACACTTAATATATATAAATTATGTAACAAGAAAATGACAAGTTGGCAAAGGATGGGAAAGCAAAAGCTAAAAGAAGAGGATCGGGAAGAACCACCCATACGTGAAAAATACACGATGGTTGGAAAAAGACTAAGAAAGTTGGCATCAACGTCTACTTCAACATATGGATCATCAAAGAGAATGTCTAATGAGGATAATAATGCTTATAGTCTCGCAAAAAACATTAAGGTTAGTATGAGTTGCTAGTTAACAAAAAGGCTATAACTATAATATTATGATCATATAATTTTTTTTTTAATAGGTCGTAAAAAAAGAAGAAAATGACGTTAATGATCATATAAGGGCATGCAGAATACAACAAAATGTTTTCCAAACTCGTAATGTGGTGAAAGATGAAGACATCAAGGTGAGTATGTCGTCTTATTAGTAACATTAACAACATAACATTGATTCTTGAAAAAAAATGTGATTTGTTTGAAAGGTGGTCAAAAAAGAGAGTGAAGGTTTAGTTAATCCTAAAAGAGAGAACGAGTGGGATGACGATGATAAATGGTTTAATGATATTGACTGGGATTCGTATTTTCCAAGTTCCAGTAATGTGGTGGGTGATGAAGATATCAAGGTGAGTATGTTGTGCCATTGATTAAAATAACAAAATAATATGCATTGGTATGTAAAAAAATTTACATTTGTTTTGAAGGTTGAGAGGAAAGATGAAGGAGTAAATGATGTGAAAAGCGAGAAAGAAAGTGAAAGCGACGATGAATGGTTTAAGACTATTGACTGGGATTCATATTTTCCAATATTCATATCATGCACACGTGGTCCTACTAAATACCATGTTCCAAAAGTTTATCCGCAAACAGAAACAAACAACAAAAATCAAACAAACAACATAATCGAACCAATTTCTCCCGATGATCCAATGTGGCACGAGGGACTTAATGATGTAGATTGGGATTCCTATTTCCCAATATTCGTATCGGCAACACGTGGGCCTACGAGCCTTAACTATAAAAAGTAGTTGGTATGATGACTTCTTTTGTATGGAACCTCTTTGGTATTTGTAATTGTAACCTTATTTTATAAATTTCAGTAATGTTAAGTTGGGTTATCTTGATTTACGTTTGTCTATAATACCATTTTTACATATCTGGGGTGGTATTTTTAAATTACTTGGATATAAATTACATGTCTGGAATTGTAGGACATTATATTAAAATACAAAAAGTGTTACGTAAAGCATATGGGGCAATGTATTTTGTGATGTGATTTTAATTTTCCACTTATTTCAGCCTATAGAAATTATATTACATTGGAAAGGTGATTCAGCTTTGAATTTTACGAAATTAAAAGTTTATATTGGATACTCATGAAAAGTGTCATGATATATATAAAAAAACGTTTATACTTACGTAAATAGATTTTAATTTTCCATTTATTTACGTAAAATATGCTTGTAACGTATGTAAATTTTTTAAATAATATGTTGCTTTTAAAAAAACGGATGTAAATTTCTTGAAACGTATGCAACAATTACTAAGAGTTTAAAAATTTTAAAAGAAAAAAATAACCATTAAAAGGCCGTAATTTGTAAGATTAAAAATATTCTGGCTTGTGTTTTATGTGTTAATTTAAAATAGGAGACAAAAAAGTGGTTTTATTTTAAAGGAACATAAATGGTGGGTAAGAGGTTGAGGGCTAATTAAACATTATAATGTAGATGATGTGACATGTGATTTGAACACTCAATGAAGGTAACTTACACAAGATAAGCATGTCAATCATGTATAGCAAAAAGAAAAAAGCTTGGGAAAAGAGAAAAGTGTAACTCACGTGCTTACATGACCAAAAAAAACAGACACTAGCTAACAAAATAAAAAAATATATATATTCATTAATGGGGGTGTTGGAGTATAAAAAGAAGTTCACCTACTAGCAAGTTTCTTACTCTTCTCTTGTTCACCCACTATCAAAAAGTGAGATAATAAAAAAAAAAAGTCATGGAGTTTTGTCATTGTGGAATGGAGGCCATTGTGAAGACTTCATGGACAAATGATAACCCAGGAAGACGGTTCTACACTTGTCGATCCGAGGTAATAAAAATGTGTTGGACAAATAGTTTTTATACTCCAATAGAAGTAACTAATACTACACCTAATACAATATAATGAACTGTCATACTAATTAAGCCTATTTCAAAACACACAGAACAACACCTGCCAATACTTCAAGTGGCTCGATCCACCGATGTGCGACCGTTCAAAAATGATAATACCGGGACTGCTAAGAACGAAGAATCGGCTGGAAGGAGAAGTTAGAAACCTCAAAGATGAAATGCGAAGGAAGAATAACATAATATGGTGTATGGTTATCGCGTTCATACTGACAAAGATCATTCCATCGTATCTGGGTTAAATGAGCGCCTTGATATCTAGTATTTTGTATGTTTGTTTCTCATGTTATGTTTGTATGGTAAAGTACTACTACTATGTGAGACTATGTGTTTTAGGGCCTTGTATTATAAAAGGCAAAAAAATTAATGTTCCTAAAAATATTATATTTATATCTAAATCAGAGACTTTATTGTGCTATGACTGTAACATAAAACAAAAGGGAAAAAAATAATGTTTATCCTAATCGTAATTTAGAATAGCTAACCTAATGTTCAAATAGGGTTGAAATAAAAATATCTATGTCTATATTTGGTATTGATCTAGTTTGTGTTGTATAAAAGCTGATAGAAAAACAGAAATAGAAACAACTAATGTCAAACCACATAGAAAAAGCACCATTTAGAAATATATAAAACCTGGACTATACTGAGCCCAAAAAGATAGCACAAATCCACCAAGCAGTTCTAAATGTTACAGACGTAACAGACTGAGTAGCAAAATGTTACAAGAGTAACAGACTGAAAACATAGTTCATAAAAATGGTGGACATAGTAAACAACCCAGGAAACAAGTACGTAAAGATAACTGGCTCAGTGATAGTATAGATGAACATACAGCTAAGCATCTGGAGTCGGAGACTGGCTTTCTGAAGTAGCACCAGCATCCTTAGCAGCAGCATCAGACATCTTCCTGCAATTGCGAGAATCATGATTTGTGACGTATTTGTTGCAAGTGCGACAGAGCCTAGGAGCTTTGGGGGGCTTAGCGGCCTTCTTTTCAGCAATAACAGACTTCAAACGACGATTCCTTCCACATCCTTTGGTTCGAACAACTTCTGGATTGGTACATGATATGTCTACTTCCAATGGTTGCCCAACCAACTCTTCAACAACAGCCTCATTCGATTCATCGATAGGGGCTTCAATAGATCTGTGATCAACAAGGTTAATCTTTATCGCCTTTAAACGATCAACCAAGTTCGAGAGAAGATCTGTGTCACTACGAACAACATCGACGCATTCAGTGACCAACTCCAAAATTTCATTACGCATAACAGCTTGAGGGGTGTTAACAACACCATAACGATTTTCAATGGAAAAAATCCTCTTTGGCAAGGCATCATGTGTCCAGCGGGAAGAAACATACATGGCAGGGATCTTCTGAATATTTTTAACCCGGTAAACACAAAAGACATGTCGACACAGGTAACCAATACGAATGAATCCCCTACAGGAACATTGAGCAGACGAATCCAAAGGATTCAGCTTCACCTGAGATAATAATTATAATATTTAATCAAGTTAGTGTTAACAGATTTGTAGGCTGCTAAGACAAAAAAATAAAAATAAACTCAGACAAAAAAATATAGTTGAATGTGTATGAATTAACACAAGGAAATATACCTCAAAGACATTAACATATCCATTCATTTTATCAAGATGAGTTACTGAAAAAACCAAAATATCATCAACATTCTTCGTGTTGGAGACATAACAACATTCCTTCCCCTTAGCAATTTCCTTGAGCACTTCAAGAAAAAGAGTATGAGTATACAACTCAAAGGCATGTTTCTCAATAGCTAACCCGGTAGTGTTTGGAAACTGTGCAGAAGCAGTCTTATAATCAGCCATCCTTTGGCGGTATCGTTGTGCATCAATTCTGGTTTCATAACACAACATGAACTGGACCAGCGTGTTAGCACTAGTGGAGTTCACTTTGAAAGACGCATTGGAGCTTTCACAACGGGAGGTTGTTTTCATCAAGCAACACATGGGGATCTCCCGAAAGTAAGCAGGTACCCATCGATCCCTAATCTCGTACATCTCCCGCAACCATGAGTGATCTTCCAAAGAAAAATTCTCCAGAAGTTCTTGCCAACGACTCTCAAAAGTAGAAGGCTTGATATAAACATTCCATACTAAGCGATGGATGCATTGTCGAAAGTTGGTGTTCTGTAACAGATCACCAGAAATCTGGAAAAGAAAAAACAATTATGTAAACAAAATTATAATACAAATATGAAAAACGGACATGCTGCTATTGAAACAAATCTAAAAAACATCAGTTACCTTGACAGGTAACTTCTTCATAATATGCCACATGCAAAGACGGTGACGAGACTGAGTAAAAACTTGGAGGATCGCTTGCCTCATTGCCGGATCTTGATCAGATAAAACTAACAAAGGTTGCTTATAATCGTGAGCTTTGAGAAATGATTGAAGCAACCATTTGTAAGAATCAATGGTTTCATTAAAGAGCAAACCAGCACCGAAAGTTACACACTGTTTGTTATAATCCACACCAGTGAAGGGGACAAAGATCATGTTGTACCTGAAATAAATCAGCAAAATGCAGCAAAAAAGGTTAACTTTGATAGACTTAAACATGCACAAACTCAAATGTTATGAAAATTAGAAAAAAAAGGGAATACTCACTTATTGGTTTGGTAGGTAGCATCGAAAGCAACAACATCACCGAACACTTTGTAGTTCAACTTTGATATCTCATCAGCCCAAAACACAGATAAAAGTTGACCGTCTTGAACAACAAAATCATAAAAGAAATCAGGTAAACTATCAAAGCGATCACGCAAACGATCCAAGACTAACTGAGAATCCCTTTCACCAATGAAAATTCTGAGTTTTTGGCTGAAATTCTTAAAGTCGACTGGGGTACCATGGACATTATGATGACCGCCCTTCATAGTGACATAACAGCTGTGAGCTTTCACTGGACCAATTTTGTTGAGACTCATCTGGTGAATAAACTGCTTAGCGGAAAAGGTAAGCTTCCTACCAGATCTAGTAAGATCACGATTATGAATATCAACTAGAGAATGGTTGTGGGCGTCTACGAACTTCTGAACAACACATCGGCCAGATTTCTTGCAAAGCATAACACAAATATGGGCATTGCAATCACTTTGGGTAAAGGTGGTTTGACGAAACTTTAGAGACTCGTCGCACAACGTGTCAAACGTACGCTTTTTTTGAGGTTTCCCAGCTTTGTTACATCGAAAATACTTATGAGTCACCACACCATTCCATACTTTGGACTGGTTTTTCCTAACTGAAAAACCGGCTTGCTCAGCGTAAAGTGAATACATTTTATACGCATCGTCCCAATTGTCAACCGAACGACCAACAGTTGGCATAAACTTCACAGCAACATTCGGAGACCACATCCTTGTTCCATTCGGAGTTTGAAAAACATAAAAGGGCTCTTGTGGTATTTCTATAAATAGAGAGGTAAGTAGCAGTTAACAAATTACTAAAAAAATCTAAACCATAGCAAAACGAAATTGATACGGGGAAATTTTGTAGACTGTTACAGTTTTATTGGATGTGTAATTTTGAAAAAAAAAATAATTTAGAATAAAATATAAAGAATAACAAAATATTAAGCCTAAATGGTTATGTTCTTTATAGTAAAACAATGGTATAAAACATTTAAAACATAATGGCATGTATAAAGAATAACAAAATATTAAGCCTAAATGGTTATGTTCTTTATAGTAAAACAATGGTATAAAACATTTAAAACATCATGGCATGTAAAAAACATGTAAAGTAAAATGTTTAAACTCAAGAAAAAATCTAAACACTCCAAATATACAATGATCAGAGCTTTATTACAATGGCATGTATAAAACATCTAAAGTAACATGTTTAAAGTCAAGAAAAAATCTAAACAGTCCAAATATACAAACCTATACAAAAAAATCTAAACATTCCAAAGTATTAATTAACCAGTGAAACAACATGAATGGTTAAATAACTTGTAAAATGTTCCCAATAGTGTTATGTTCATATCTAATAAAAATACGATCTGTTATTAAATAACGTTCAGATCTATTAAAAATGTTTTAATGAAAAACAAAGCGGAAACACAATAATGGAGGAGACTTATAAAGCACAAACAAAATACAACATTTCTTTACAAAGCATTGAAAAGTGTAAAATATATACAAATATAAATCTAAAAAAAAATTATTAAAAAAATATAAAAGGTTATGAAAAATAAACCAAAAAAAAATACGATTATTGAGAGATACTGTCTGAACACAAATTTTAAGTAAAAAGTAGTTACATAGGCTGATTAAGCCGGCTGATTAATACTCATTTGCTTAATACATATATCTAAAATACCGAAAAAATAAAAAAATATAAAGTAAACTAGACCTTCTTCACCATTAAAACCACCGGAGTCAGATGACACAGATCCAGATGCCAAAGAGTTATTGTGATCTGAAATAATGAAATAAATGTACAAAAAACAGTTAACAAACAACAAAAAGAGGTCTTAACAAACATTAATGTGTATAAAAACAAAGGAAATAGAGTTTATTAAGAAAATAATACCTGGCAGATGAAAGACAACAGAAATGGGCTCCTCATTAATTGCAATAGCAGATCCAAGGTTATGTGGCACGAGGTGGGTGGGAGAACAAAAAACAGGGTCGTCTTCATTAATTTCGGTGGGTGTGATGATATCGGTGTTAAGGTTGGTTGAAGAAGCCATTAATGACTAGAAAGCAAAAAAGAAGAGAATTTAAGGTTGGGAAGAAGACATGGAAGAGTGAATTGGTTTGGGAGGGAAAAAGAGTTGACCGAGGAGTGTTTAAGCTACAAAATCCAACATAGTACATATGGGGGATAAAAGGAAAGATATGGGGAAGGATTGTGTCAGGAATGTACCATCCAAAAGTTCTTCTCTCCATAAAGTAGGCAGGATGAAAGTTACGAAAACACCCTTGATGGCATATGGTTAGAAGACGACGTGGCTGAAGGTGATCCAAGGAATGGGTTTCTAGGGTTTCTACAAGTGGGGGAGGTTTCTAATGGATACTAAGCCTATATATATATATATATATATATAGATGTGTATCCCAACTCCTCCATGTGTTCGGCATGGTTGGCAAACCTTTAACCTCTCTCGCCAATTGAAGTTTGCCGATCCACGTACACTAACTAATAACGTGGAATGCAACATGCCAACGTGCCACGAATTGCCGATCGTTTGCCGAGTTGACTCCTACTACCCTTAGTTAGGGTTTAATTCCTGACAAGGGATAGATTAGGATAAATTAAGATCCATCATAAAAAAAGTGATTAAGGTACATCAACTATTAGCTAACCGTCGTTTTGGCACAATAACTTTTTCCTGAACTAAAAGTTGTGTATAGTGTCCCTAAAGAAATCAATAACAATACTAGTGATCATCGTCAAACTATTTAGGTGTGGGGGTCATATATCGAAATCATTCGTTATAATTTGACCCTCATAACCGACATGTTATCGCTGAAATACGGTAAAATGTCATAAATAATAGTAAAAATTAATTTAAAGGCCACCTGTAATTCATTGTTGCTTATCGAATGGTTGCCGACGGATGCAATAACCAGGTGATCATAACAATTACCAAAAAGATAAAACCATTCGTTTTGTAAATTTATTTTTTAAACTGGGTAAGGTGCTTTTTGACAACTTCTGAATAGGTAAAAATTGAACCATTCAAACTCAGGATAATGTTTATCTATTCAGATCGAGGCAAATTTCTAACTGATTCAGACAGTCTAAATAAACTATGTTTGACCCTTCTCTATTGGTGGCAGGGTCATTTCGATACGTAGGACGCGACTAACTCCACCTTCGGTAGAGATGGCCATTTGCTTGAAGGATTATTTGGATGCGGCAGAGAGGGTGCAAGACATACGCTCACTTGAGGGAAAACTTGAATATGAAGGCGAAATGTACGGGGACGAGGTCAAAGCGGACTTAACCGAACCAATGTCCGAATATGAAGCCGAAATGGATGAATGGATAAGAAACAACTCCGGTTCGGGTGAAGATTAGACGTCCACCTTGAAGTTTGAAGATTTATTTCATTTAAGACTATGTTTTACATTAAGAATTAAGATTATGTTTCGATGTTATCATTGGATTGTATTTCGTTTTGATGTTATTGTCGTTGTTTTGAATCAATGAAATGGTATTTTTAAATAATATTGTGTTGGTATTTTTTCGAAGTCAATTTTTTTTTATAAAAAAAAAACAGCAGCAGCAACAACTGCAAACAGAACAACACAGCAGCATAAAAACCGGTTTTTTACCAGTTTTAAATACTGTTTTTTTTAAACCAGTCCAAGACCCGGCCTGAACCGACGGGGATCAAGGGTTCAGTTTGATCTTCGAAACCGGCTTTCAAACAGGACCGGTTTTTAATAAAAATCGTTTTTTTCCTTATCAAATAAATCCCGAACCGGTTTTCGAACCGAACCGGTTTGGGTAAAACACCCGGTTTGTCCATTTCTAGCGTCGGGTAGTTCTAGTGTTGGGGGCGCCAAAATGGTTTTAGCGCCCGGAATAACGCCCCACTACGGTTGCTCTAAGAAAATATGCGTACCTGAATTTACACTTGACACCCCATGAATCTGGACCATACAAGGATGGGTCTGTGGGGCTCACATTTAGTAAACATTTAATTTTTTGCATAGACAGCTCGATCGCCTATCCCTCTTTATCTTCATTATTTTTAATAAAGCATTCATAATTACAGTGACAATGAATTACAAAAGGACAAAACAAAAAGAATAGTATTTTTGACATTTTAATTGGTTGTCAATTTATTAGGTTGTGATGACGATATAAAGTATGGTGGAAAATTATTTGGTAACTTGAGAGTTGATAGGAAAGATGCAGAAGCATGAAGAAAATGAAACAACATCAGTGGATTCCATACCGCTCCTTACACCATACACCATGAAAATTTTTTATCTTTCTCATCGGTAATCTTCAATCTTTATGTGTTTTCTAGTATTTTTTTATTTGATTTTTAGTTCCAAAATATATGTGCTCTTTAAAGGTTGTATATATTTCTTGATGATTATAACAACATATAAATTGGAACAAAATTAGATCTAAAGTTAAATCACAAACAAAGTATTTTGTAAAATCAATTTAACCAAGAACATGCTATTAGGAAAAAACGGAATGATTACAACCCTTACCTCTATCCCGGAAGATAGTGAAACTATTCTACAAAGACCTTCATCCCCAAATACTAATTTGAAATTTAAAGTATACTAATCCATATGTAATATAAGGTGTGAGTTGTGAGAAAAATTATACTCAGTCAAATATAAAGTAAGCAAAGAGAAAACAAAAGATTGCTTAAACCCCTTGAACTAACTTAACGTTTTTCTGAAAGAGTAAACTGTCAAAATCGTCCATGTGGTTTGGTGAAAAATGCTACTTGAGTACAAACTTTTGGTTTTTTTTTTTTTTTTTTGTCAAAATCGTCCTATGGTTTCACTTTTTTGTCTAAATCGTCTATGGCAACTACCTCCATCTAGTTAGTCCAGTTAAGTCAGGGGTAATTTCGTCTGTTCACTATTTTACAAAGTTTCGATTAGTTTTAAAAACTTTTATAAAGTTTAGAGGCTGGTTTTACCAATTATACAAACATTCAAAATCACAATCACCCCTCTCTCTTTCAGAATCTCTCTCTCTCTCTCTCTCTCTCTCTCTCTCTCTCTTTTAGAAAACACACAGGAACAATTACCACCACCACATCAGACCTAACTCTGGTCGTAACATCACCATTTAAGACCACCACTACACCACCTTCCATTACCATCTTCAGCCACCGTCGTTCACAACAGTCACCATACACATCCACGGCCACTGTCGCCATCACATCTCCAGCCACCGTCGGCATAAAAAGCCCACCACCGCCACCATCA
The DNA here is from genome assembly GCA_030844895.1 of Ambrosia x helenae. Lineage (NCBI taxonomy): Eukaryota > Viridiplantae > Streptophyta > Magnoliopsida > Asterales > Asteraceae > Ambrosia > Ambrosia x helenae. The sequence continues at coordinate 21,490 of JAUTDX010007364.1, forward strand.
GTATAACCTGCATCCCCAAACCAGAACTCTAAAATACATTGGCGTCCAGTGATATGCCACCATCACCAAAACCTGCATCACTCGTAACAGAGTCAAATTCTGGTGATCTGAGAACCAACATTCCGTCAAAACAGAGCCACCCCCTTCGGTGTGAACAGAGTGGCTACCACCTTCGCTGCGAACAGAGCAGACGTCGCTAAAGAACAAAGCAGAAATGCAATCTACAGAAGACGTCGTTGTGAACCGAGTAAACGTCTATCTCCATGTCTTTCTCTTTCTCTTTCTCTCTTTCTTTAGTACAAATTCAATATTTGATATTATGGTTTTTGGCAAAGAGAGTTGATTAAATTAATTGGTGGAATTAATATTCGTTGTTTTAGGTTAGGTAGTGGCGGAAATGGGTGGTGGGTGCTGGTGGGATAGATGGTGGTGGAATTAGAGTGGAGAAGATGAAAGGGGTGGGTAGGGGTGGACACACTTTAATTTTTAAATATTAATTAAAATTGAGGGAAGGACGATTTCAGTAAAAAAAGTATAATACCTGATTTGACAAAAATACCCCTGACTTAACTGAACTAATTGGATGAAGTTAGTTGCAAGGGACGATTTTCACAAAAAGTGAAACCATAGGACGATTTTGACAAAAAACAAAAAGTTTGTACGCAAGTAGCATTTTTCACTAAACTAAATGGACGATTTTAGGAGTTTACTCTTTCTAAAAAGATATTCTACACATTAAAGCACATCTAAGGCTGTCTTAATTAACCACAAGGTTTGGGAATCAATAAGGCGCCAAGAAAAGTAAGACAAATTTATATGCTCCCTAAAAAACTTCATCTCTTATTTTGTCGAACTTGGTATGCTCGCACATCTACCTCAACATCCTCATCTCTCATACCTTCATCTTTCATGTGTGTGTCTTCTTGATGACTTAATAGTCGATTGAAGTACAATCCTAAAAAATTCCAATAAAATCTTCCTGCAAACCTCTTGTTACACAATACTAGGGGTGTAAATGACACGTAGTGGCTCGCAATCGGCTCGGGATCGGCTCGGTAAAAAGCTCGAACGAGCCGAGCCTTAACGAGCCCGAGCTCGAGCCTGAAATATGGCTCGTTTAGTTATCGAGCCCGAGCTCGAGCCCTAGTTACAAAGCTCGATTGGGCTCGCGAGCCTAATCGAGCCTTAACGAGCTAGAGCCCGAACCCGAGCCCGAGCCCGAGCCTAAGTTACAGCCGAGCCTAAGTTAGTTATAGCCTTAACGATTGGGCTCGCGAGCCTAAGTTATAGCCGAGCTTTTGCGAGCTCGAGCCGAGCTTTTGAGCTCGTTTGAGATTCTCAAATCACCTCGAGCCGAGCCGAGCTCGAGCTTTGGATTTTGCTAGCGAGCCGAGCTCGAGCTCAAGATTGTAAGCTCGAACCGAGCCGAGCTCGAGCTCGAGCTTCACAAAACCTTAACGAGCCCGAGCCGAGCCCAGTCAGGCTCGGGCTCGGCTCGGCTCGTTTACACCCCTAACAATACTCTTGTGGCTACTCTCTTTACTTGCACTAACCTTTCTAAGCGCAGTGGGCTACATCAACGCCTATTTCTCCGCAACTGGAGAATCGACAGTAAATACTTAAATGTGTTCAATCTTCTATAAATAAATAATTTTGTGGTCTTGTTCAAGTCTAGAGCATGTGATTGTTTTTTCAATTAATATTGCAACATTGCTTTTGACTCATTTATAAAAATCTAATTGAATTACCAAACGTTAGGTCAAAACTTGTGATCGTGTTTAACATTTTCCTACTATCATTGAACAATAATTTTGTCACACTTAAGCCTCATATCACTATACATTTTTCCTACGTATCTTAGGAGCGATAGATGATTCAACTTGGTGTTTCTTTTTCTTCAGGGTTGTTTTGGCACCTTTATCAAGGCTAAGATCCTACAACTTCACAGCACAACCACATGCCATTTTGTATTACAAACAAAGAACAACAAAAGGAGGATTATTAATCAGTGAAGCATCTGGGATCTCAGATACTGCTCAAGGGTAATCTCTTTCTCTATTTTCGTGTGCAAACCATGAATAGTAAAATTAATAATTATCTCTTTTGATGTTTTGGTGTGGTGATAAACAGGGCCGTCTCTGAGAACGCTAAAAAAAATTTGAGCCTCGGGCGAAAAAAAATTTGGGCCCAAAAATTTCTAAAGATGAATGAATTAAAAAAAAAAAAAAACTAAATATGGTGTTAGAGCCAAGGCTTAAACTTGAGACCTCTACATTAAAATTTGCATTGTTTTTCCAACTCCACTAACAAAACTTTAATCCATAAAACACAAATATATATCCTAAATATTGAATTTAATATATATATATATTTTAAAAAAAGTTCGGGCCCATTTGTGGGTCGGGCCCTGAGCCGGTGACCATCCCGCCCATGCTCAGGGCCGCCCCTGGTGATAAAGGTGTTGAGGTTTTAAAGGGGAGATTAGGAGTTCAAGTCTTATATAAGGCAAAAAGAGAGTAATAGAAGGGTGTAAAAAAGGGGGAGAAAATTAGCCTTTTTTAAGTTTGATTTTTTTAGTAGGTTAGGATTTGCCATCCAGAAAGGGGTGGCGGCGCAGCTTGTTGCCATCCAGAAAGGGGTGGCGGCGCAGCTTGTTGCCCGCCTACCCTCTATCTTGATGTAATTGGTCGCGTTTATGCGTTTTTGAATGAAAATGTATTAGTTATTTAAAAAAAAAAAAAAAAAAAAAAAAAAAAAAAAAAAAAAAAAAAATTTTTTTAGTTTATATTATAAATTTTTAAAACCCAATTTTAATAAAATTCCAAGTATGTTATCGCAACAAATCTATTTTTATCTACGTTTTGATATAAATTTCTCCTGAAACTGGGTTGACTAGTAATATATAGATAACCAAATAACATAATTATGTAATGCTCTTTCATTATATATTATAGTCGTCTACATTTCAATATTCTAAGAATATAATCATGTAGTGCTTATAAAGTTTTGAATATACTGTTGTGACGTGCTTATCTACGTATAAATTTCATTAAAAACAAGATTGTATTCGCATCAGAGTATATTTATCTTGTATTATAAGTTATTGCTAGTGACGGCACGACATCACTATCGTAAAAAACCAAACTGATATCATCTCAACAATATCAATACTAAACGAATCGAGATTTTAGTAGTTACAAAAATCGAGATTTTATTAAACGAATCTTAATAAAATTTAACTACTTTTTTGAAATAAAGACTGCCCAACACACCAGGGATATGGACGAAAGAACATGTGGAAGCATGGAGACCAATAGTAGAAGGGGTTCATGAGGTTGGAGGTATCTTTTTCTGTCAGCTTTGGCACTCTGGCAGAGTTTCCAATACTAGTAAGTCTTTACGAGGATCTTTTAGTGAATCCTAAATAGATGGTGTATGAATCCACAATCCCAATTAATATACTTTTGTATTTCTTATTTAATACGGAGTATATTTATTATAATTTTTTTAAATAGTTCATTTAACTTTCCATATATTGTTTCTATTTAGAGAGACTGTTTGGTTCTGAATGGTTAAAAGGTAATCTTAAGTCTGAATGGCTAAGAGGCAACCATTAAGATGTTATCTCTTAACTATTCAAACTTAAGATTACATCGTAACCATTAAGAGACTATGAACCATTCAGATGCAGCCTCTTAATAACCATTTAAATGCTACCAAACAACCCCTTAGAGTTTTAGACTACACGTCATGATTACGCTCATAAATGGAGCATAGAGACCGACATGACATCCACCTCACCAAAAGTGCTCGGGTGATGATGTTGTGGACGGTGGGCCCCTAGTGGCTGCTAAGTCATAGTTTATTTATTTATTCGTTTCATTTATCATTTATATAAAAAATACAGTAAATAAAAAAAAACATTCATATTAAACCATTACACTTAAAAATATAAAAAGCATAAATAAAAAAACGTTATACTACATATTATATATTTTCTTTTATTTGTGCTTTCATATCTTCACACATTGGTTGATCAGGACCTTCAAGGTGATCGGTTTTCAGTGCGAAGAATTTTCTATCCTCTCGTCTTTCTTTGGCCGCTTCTTTCTCCTGTTTTATATTTATTTTACTTTATTTTTTTTTTCAAAAACAGCTTGAAGGTTTCTTCTTTCCTTGATCTTTTGTTTTTAAATGTAATTGAACATACCCTAATGTTTACTTATGCCGGATAAATGTTTGCTATAATCAACACCCCCACTAGATGATTCTGGTGCTCGATCTCTTCTTTGAACGGTCTTTACTGAGCGGACGGCTTGCTTCAACCTCTGCATCCTCATCGCTTAGATTGATGTCGTTATGAGCATCCTTCACAAGATAATGAGATGTTTAAATCCGTTTAGACGAATCGCTCTCAAGCGGTACGTTTGCCCATTTGGTCGGGTCCACGCCACTTCCCAACAATGCATAAATTTGAAAGGGTGGCTGGTTTTACCTTGAAACAATACAAGCGTTTCTGACAACTAGTCGGCGTTGGTTTCATCACTTTCTGATGAATTCTTGCAATTGAGGTAGTAATCATTATAGACCGACTTGTCAGTATTTTTTTTCACGTCACTTTGACGAGAGACTATCTTTTTCCCAGTAAGTCTCTCGTCCCGTTTCTTGGTGAAACACAGTGTTTATTCTATTAAAAAACGCTTTTTGTTTTGATTTTTACCTATCTTCGGGTCCTCGGATATAAATATCCAAGATTAAAGCGGTTTCTTCCGCCTCAAGCCATTTTTGAGAGGGCCGTTCAACGATTTTCTTCCCCTCATCGGTTTTCTTCCTATGAGTTCTCTTTTTTACTTTTTTTACCCGACGGTTCACCAACATCTTGGGTTAGGTTTCGGATACAAAGTCGGGTGTAGGAACAGAAAATTAGGGAAGTTGCAGGATGTTGTGAAGTTGATATTGAGACTGGTGGATGCTTAGTTATTGAAATTGAGGTTGCGCGAAGGATCCCTAATACATATCACCAGCTATAAGTTTCACGCACTTATGTCGTGTAGTATTAGATGATTTTTTAATAACTATTATTTTGGTGAATTAAATAAGGATTTCAAGTTGAATATGATAATTATGTTTTAATGAAACATTATGTTATGGTAATTATCTGATCAAGATTATGTCAAGGATAATTAGGTTAGTATATCTTGGTGACAACGTATGTGACAAAAAATGTTGATTTTATTCGAAATTTTATTATGCGTTAGTTTGTCCCGGTTTTGTTCATGAATGCTTGTTTGTATTCGTTTACATTCATTTGAGTTTCATTGCTTTCGTTTTTTTCCAGTACCTAAATTTAATAAATAAATTCAAACGAACACAAACAGGTCCATCTCCATAGAAAATGAACATGGACATAAATCTTGTTCGATAAGTGGTCATTAACAGTTTGTGAACACATTATTTCCTTAACAAAAAAAAAAACAAACAAGAAATCTCATTCAGCAAGTGTTCGTAAACAGTTCGTGAACATGTTATTTCTTTAACAAACGACCACGAACAAGACGGTATTCGTATTCGTTTGTGTCGTTTACAGCACTACCCCTCCCATCCATAAATTGAAGCTTATTGAATGAAACTTTTTTATTTGCTTTCCGTCGACTTCTGTCCTATTGGAAAGTATTTGCGTGATTTTGTTATTCTCAAAGGAAGATAAATACTTCTTACTTTAAAAATGCATTTAGTTATTCGAATCATGTTTGAATGCATGAATAAAGAAAAAACGTTTGTTCCATTTATGTTTAATATTTAAGTTATGTGATATATTTATTTGTATTCCTTTGTTTTTTTACTTGTATTCCGTAGTTTTATAATAATAATAATAATAATAATAATAATAATACTAATAATAATAATAATAATAATAATAATAAATTTAAAAATATAAAGTAAAAAGGAAAATAACTTAAGTTGTTTGATGATTTGGTGTGGAAGAGACATTAAAAACATGTTAAAAAATGGGATGTGTCAACTTTATATATTCATTTGTTATTTGTTGTTTATCCAGGTTTTCAGCCAAATGGCCGGAGTCCGATCTCAAGCACCGACAAGCCAATTCTGAACCAACAATTTATCGGTGAATCTGGAGGAGAAGATTCTCCTCAGTATTCAATCCCACACAGATTAACCATTCAAGAAATCTCAGCTGTCATCAACGACTTCCGAATAGCTGCTAGAAATGCAATGGAAGCAGGTTTTGATGGAGTCGAGATTCATGGAGCAAACGGTTACTTAGTCGACCAGTTCATGAAAGATCAAGTAAACGATCGAACCGACCGATATGGAGGAAGTTTAGAGAACCGTTGTCGGTTTCCACTCGAAGTGGTTCAAGCTATCTCAAACGAGATAGGATGTGAAAGAGTGGGAATGAGGTTGTCTCCATTTGCTAACTACAATGACTCTAGTGACTCGGATCCTCACTCGCTAGGCGTGTTCATGGCCGAATCACTTAGTCACCTTGGAATTGCTTATTGTCATGTGATCGAGCCACGAATGGTGACTCAGTTTGAGAAGGTGAAGACTAGGGACAGTTTGGCATCGATGAGGAAGGCGTTTAAAGGTACGTTCATTGTTGCGGGTGGGTACTACGAACGAGATGAAGCTAATCGTGTGATTGAAGATGGCGAGGCGGATCTTGTAGCCTTCGGGCGTGCATTTTTGGCCAACCCTGATTTACCTAAAAGGTTTAGGTTGAATGCACCGTTAAACATGTATGATAGAAGTACATTTTATACTGATGATCCTGTTGTTGGATACACTGATTACCCGTTTCTTGATGACTAGGCATTAATCATTGTATCAATAACTGGTTGTATGTTGATTCTGACTACTCTTTGCTTATAAACATAATATATAATTTGTGTAATATATTAAAATACATAGATAGACTAGTAAGCTCAAACTTTACACATATTGCTTCTAATGAGTCAAGCTCGATCTTATTAAGTTTTACATATGTGGCTTGAAACGAGGCACGCTCGAGCCTGTTAATTAATTTTTGATGATCTTTGTGATGCACATCTTAGAATCAAAGAAAAACGATTAACAGAGCTTACAGGGGGTAAGCCCCCTCAAAATTTAAGTTAACCATAACATACATGTCAAGTTGTTAAATTGATTACAATTTATAAACATTTGGGGTCAACTAGTTCGATTATTATTTGATGTGGTTTATGTTGAATACAATCTATCTGAATAGGCAAAAACACCAAGCACAATGATTTGGAATCACCTCAACCTTATACCCTTCTACATATATTCAACTGGACAAAAATAAACGACTACATAGACATTTATTCATACCAACATTGATCAACTTAAAATCATGAGGAGAATTTTACCAAAGACTTGGTTTATCTCCTTATTTCAAAAACCCTTTTCTTTCTTTTAAAATTATCGGATAATAATCTCCCCTAAAATCTAATATGGTCCATGAGATCTTTGACGCCCAATAGCTTTCAGCTAGCTTACATGCTCCATTTCTACTTGAACATTTTATGAGAATGAATTTAATCCGTGTCTCATTGATTGAATTGATGTCTTTTACATAAATGATCTATTGTAAAATAAACTATGAAATTGAATCTAGAATTACAATCAAATGCTTCGGGTTATTATGATTGATGAAAACGAAAAAAAATACAAAGGAATTGAAAGAATAACAAACACAGACGATTAAACCTAATGATTGAATCAAACTACCCTCTTATAGCCCTAATTGCTAATTTGTTAGTTAAAGTCTGCTTAGTTGATCCATGATTTAGGTTTCATCTTTCGTTTCCATTTCGTTTCTTTCGAGAAATATATCGATCAATTCCGATTCTTTCGTTTTGTCTTGATTCTTTTGTTCATACTTTCAGATTAGCACAGCTAGTCCCTCAAACTTATCAGACTTAACACTATTGACACGGAACTTTATTAAGAAGAAATAGACTTTGAGAAATGTCACAACGGGCCCCTGAACTTCACATAAAACCTTCTAACCAGTTTGACTTTATTGTTTTGACTTTGATTTTGACTTATATTCCAACAATCTCCACCTTAAGTCAACAATCAAAAGTCTATCCAGCTTACCAATCACCCAATCATGAATCAAAGACCATTCCAGCACTGATTTGATCACTAAAACCAGGTGCACACAAAACAGTCATAAGCTGGACCATTATGCCCTTCTTAACACCTTCTGTCAAAACAAACTGTTTTGATTCTGCAAGACACAAAGCTGATTCATGTTGTAATAGGTCTTTCCAACTCAAAACACCTTCCAAAACCTGATGTGCTAAAACTATTTTGACCCATTCACAGCATAACCTTTCTGCATAACCAGAATTCACAAAACTTGTGACCAAATTGCCCCTGCCATAAGTTTTGCCTTCTAACACCATTCCAGGCATAACAAATAGTGTCCAAGCATCACCTTTCCATAATGACTACATATCTTTATTCATTACATTCCACCACTTGGCCATTACCCCTGAATTTTCAGTTCCTTCACTAGTCAAAAGCTTTACAACTAGCACCCTTGTCCTGTCCTTTTCACAGAACAGCTTTTCATCAAAAACATCACTGCACATCTGAATAACTTTTTCTGCACACTCACCAACCTCCACCTTAATCTGAACAGCTGCAAACCTCCTTGTACAGACTCCACCTCAGACCAAAAATCCTTTAAACATAGCACATTCCTGCTACGTTTCATCCTTGGCTTCACAACACCTAGTCCACACATCCTGATTATCCTCCTACCATTAGAACATACCAAGAAAAAACAACCACCTACTCTTGAATCACATCTTTCCTAACTAGAACCCACATTCACCTTTGATCCAAATGGTTTTTCAATCATTTCTAAAACTACCCTTCTTGGAAACACATCTTCATTAATCTGAAGATTATCATCACCTCCACCTAGAATCCAACTCCTTGAAATACCACACATATTACCATGACCACTTGATTGAACCATCTTAGAAAATTTTACTCTGTGTCTCATTTCAATCAAAAACTTATCACAAACCACTAGGTCACTACTCTGTAACTCATTAACCTTCTGTTTACATAATTCAATCATACCATGTCCATTAATGTGATCAATTGATTCTATATCATGAGGCATCACATGACCATCAAGAACATAGACATTATTCCCTTGTCTTGTTCCTAACATCACAAACATTGATCCTATCATAACCGGGACTTTACTATCTTTTAACCAAACATGATAACGCTTTTTCTCAAAACTCAATGACATTAAACTCCTATTCAAATCAGGAACATACCTTACATCATGAATGTTCACAAGAATTCCATTATCCATCATGAATGTTACTGTCTCAATTCCATGAATTTCACAAATCCTGCCATCAGCAACCTTGACTACACCAAGATTCTCATATTTCAAATTACTGAAATACCCTTCAACATATGTTATTCCGAAAGATCCTATTGAATCCATAACCCAATTTTCTGAACAGAAACCATAATCAGTCACCACAAGAACCTCAGAATCATCATAATTTTCTGATGATCCATCTTGTTGACTGTGATAATCCAACCTCTGTTCATTCCTTCTTATCTTAACTTCTGGCAATACCTCTTCAAATGATTCTCTGAATGACACACAAAGCACCTTCTCTTATATCTTGATTCTCCCTTGAACCTTGAACTCCTTTGATCATTTTTTCCTCTCACCAATAGTCCTTTTCCACCTTCTTCCTTAGGTTCAACCCTCGTCTTCAATTCTCTTGAATTTAGGGTTGCTAAGACTTCTTCCATGGTAAGAGTGTCTCTACCATACATCAAGGTGTCTACAAAATGTTCATAATGGGGTGGTAATGATGTAAGAAACAGTATGGCATGGTTTTCTTCATCAATTTGTATCTCAATGTTTTCAAGATCCAACACTAATTTATTAAACTCGTCGGTGTGATCTTCAAGAGTCTTGCCTATACTCATCTGAAAAGTGTACAACCTCTTTTTCAGATACAGTTCATTTGCCAAAGACTTTGTCATATACAGGCTCTCCAACTTTACCCATACACCGGCTGCAGTTGTTTCTTTTTAAACATCTCTTAACACACGATCACCCCGATAAAGAATAATAGCATTGCTTTCTCCATCACCTCCTTCTTTTCTTTCTCAGTAAGACCTTGTGGTAACTGATCTTCTCCCTTCAATGCATCAACGACTCCATTGTGAACCAACAGAGCCCTCATCTTTAACCTCTACAGGCTGAAATCGTTCTTCCTATCAAATTTCTCCAACTCAAACTTTGTTGTCACCATTCTTGATCTTCAATTGCAGATAACAAACACTAATTTCACAGAATTGAGCAACGAGGCTGTGATACCAATTGTTGTGAAATAAAGTATGAAATTGAATCAAGAAGTACAATCAAATGCTTTGGGTTATTATTATTGATGAAAACGAAAAAACTTACAAAGGAATTAAAAGAAAAACGAACACAGACGATTAAAACTACTGATTGAATCAAACTACCCTCTTATAGCCGTAACTGCTAATCTGTTAGTTAAAGTCTGTTAATACTTTTAGATTAGCACAACTAGTCCCTCAAACTATCAGACTTAACACTATTGACCCAAAACATTATTAAGAAGAAATAGGCTTTGAGAAATGTCGCAACTAGCCCCTGAACTTCACATATAACCTTTTGACCAGTTTGACTTTGATTTTGACTTATATTCCAACATGATCAATGACAAATATTGCCATAAGTCTATTGTCTTATAATAGTAAGTTGTTACTAACAACAAGATGTTTTGGTTAATGACTTTAATGTGTCATCTTGTTGTGTGCCGCTAGAGCACCACTAACTGCTGCGTTGAGGATTTTATCGGAAGTTTTCCAAGTGGAAGATTATTGGATTTAAATACACGGATTTAGTAAATAAACATTGCTGACCGAGCTATTTCCCGTAAGAGTTAGACCTTTGGGCAACAGACATTATATCCACATAACTTAATAAACTGGTAATCTCGAATGATTAAGGAAACAAACATTAAGACACATTTACTCTATATACTAATTTATATAATAAATAATATAACGTAATTAAATAAACGGGTTTTCGGGCTTTTAATCATATATTGTGCTTTTTGGCCCGGAAGGTGGTAAGTTGTGATTAAATTAGATAATCACAAACTTAATCACATAATAACAACCCCCAATAACTTCAATCGAAGACCAGCCGCCTTCCCTTCTCCCTCACGACTTACAGTGATCAGGATGCAATCCGACCCAGCCTCAGGTTCAGCCAACGCCATCAGCGCCTCTGTTGTTCTAGTCGGACTCCTCCCGATCGCCACCTGTTTAGTGTTCAATTTTAGGCTCTCATTTATTAAATCTCGGTGTCTCACATAGTTAAATATTAAACACTAAAGTATATCTATCTAATTAATAGATAATTGTCTATACCCAATTTGAATGATTGGAAACATGATTCCGTTCGCTTAGTTTTGGTGTTGATTATATTTAAATATTCTATTTCGGTTTATTAATCAATAACCATATATAAAAGAAAGCTATGTTGATGACGTGACATTAATTGGAGCAACCCTCCACCCTTTGAATGTGCGATGTGGCATCATGTGCAGCTTTTAAATTTTATTATTTAAAAAAAAAACTATCACATATATAAACTTCCTTATTTTACCAAAACCCTCACCTCACCATCTCCTCCTTCTCTCTTTACCGATCTTCAGATCTTCAAAAGTAAGTTCTCAATCTCATTCGATTAGACCGTCTCAATTTCCTTTTGTTTTCCATTGATACGATTTACTAACTTTTCAATTTGATGACACGTATATGGATAATCAACTGCAAAGTAATGTGATAATTTATGAACATGGCTTCAAATATGACCACTTTGTTGCCCATCTATGTTCTTTGTTGTAGGCTCAATTGAAACTTTCAATCGGTTGATCATGTTTGAATCTCTTCGCCGTTTAGAGAAGAAGCAGATCGTAGCTAGATGCATACAACATCTTTCCATCCTCTGCAGTGTCATCGTTTTCTCCGCTCTACAATATTGCTATGCTTTGTAGAGAGTTTAATCTTTTTAGATACAGTGGAACTTACTTTGTAGGGTGCCGGTATCTATGATTTGACTCAGATTTCGCTTAAGTTAACGTTTTGGTCTTCCTTCTTTTGATTTAGTTGTTGTTGTTGTTTGCACCTTGTATGTGATGTTATCTTTGCTGGTTAGCCACACCTTGACGAAACGTAAACTTTGTTTCACGGTCATTGCCATTGTCACATGTGACACCAGTCAACGATCCAGGTCAACATCCGTACGCATTCTACTTATTATTGTCATTTCATGTGCATAATTAGACATTTTGCACACATTATACCCCCCAATCTAGTGAAGCATGAGTTACTCAGAAAACTCAACAAATCACCCGTTTATGTATACAACACCGAAACTATACAAACAATTGATGTTGAACAGTCAAGCCAATCACATGCTCAACAGAGAGCATCTGGATGCCCGATTAGCATAATGGTACACACGTGGCAATATCTAAGTGGAACATTACACAATCCACTCAAACCCGAACAACAACAAAGTTTTTTAATAAGGTTACCATCCTCATCAATCATAAACACTTCCGAAAAGCAAACTTATGTTATCATTTGATGGCAATGCTTCCTAACACTTGATAGCTCTTTACTAACATATGTATACACTTCAGCTTAATCACAAATAATGCCATATGATGACATTTAATAACACGAGATCATGACTTATTAAATAAATACATGTTGATATTGTCATCAAGTGCCATCACAAGCTAGCCAAAACCAAGTTAAACTTTCATTGAATTGTCGGATATCATCTATTATGAATATAGTTCTATACAATCCACACTATACCTACACATACACATACCTATACTATCGGATCTATAACACATGGCATGAATCGAGATTTAACATGAAAATGAACATCGATATTGATGTGCTCAAAGTGGTTTAGTAAAAACTAACTAAATTAACTTAAACTAGACACTCTAAGTTTTAAATTTATAACCTAAGACTCTCTAAACCTAAACCACACAACCGGCAAGTGTACCGGTCAGTGCAGTATAGCTAAAGTAAGTCCGAGTATCGAACCCACGAGACTCTACTGGAAAACGTAAACTAGATTCGACTACTTATCTACAAACTGACTTAATAATGTTTCGTTGCTTAAAAGGGGGATTTTCTAACACACCAATGCAAATAAATAAAATAAAACTTAAATATACTAAAGACACAAGCTGGGAACTAGAGTTCGGATCAAGTGATGGAAGACACTACCTAGGCTAGAATCCTACACATGAGTGATAAGTTTCTAATGGTTATGGAACTGGTGTGGAACCGGGATCTTAAAATACTAAACATCAAAAATAAAATAGACACCCTCGACCCTTCTCAAGGGAAACCCTAGAATATTGTTGTGCTGTTAAACCACCGTTGAGAGGTTACCCTCACGGGCTTACCTACTCGAATCTTAAAGTACCCGCTAGACAGTCTACCTCACAGCGCGAAAGTCACAATACACCCAAAAGTGCAAGGGGTAACTACAATAATTCTGATAAGACTTGGCCTACAAGGAATGCTAGGGAAACTAGAAAGATCTTCTCACAAAGCCTCTAGATCTAACAATTTAACACCCTAGACAGACCAACAATCTCGCACCTTACAGCTATTGAGAATTGGTAGAACACTTAGAATTATCTAACTAATAATTACAACTCCTATGGATAACCTGCAGAAATTAACCATAAACTAGTTGCTAACACCCAGTCCGCAACCTAACCCACATTCATACATGAAAGACATTCACAAAAACGCAAGTGTAGTTTATAAAAGTAAATTAAATAAAACTAAATACGCATACACATCAAACCAGAAAATAAAGAGTTCTTTACTTTAAAATTCACCCACAACCAAGAGTTCCAAAACCAAAAGAAAATAAATCAAACAAGCGTATTCATCATCGCCTAGGTAGCATCAAAGTTTAGCCAATAAAAGTCATGACACAATCAAAACAATAAAAGCAAGACAAATTCATGGTGTTCACAACGGGTATCAAATAGATAAATAATAAATAATTAGACTAGAACCGACCCGTGCTCGCACCTAGGCTTCAACCTTTGACCCCCACTTCAATCGATCCTCTTTGTGCTGCTGTTGTTCTTTCGATCTTCTCCTCCGTAATATTCTTTTTCTCCTGTCTTCGATGCGGCTTGCCAAATTAATGTTATGCTCCTCTCCTAATAATATGCCGCCTCCTCGTTATAATATTTTTATTCCCATAGGGTTGGAGACCATTCTTTTTCTTTTGTTTAGGGCTTTTGGCCCGTGGCTTTCAAAGTCACACTTTGTTTTGTTTTATTTATTTTTTTTTTATTATTATTATTATTATTATTATTATTATTATTATTATTATTATTATTATTATTATTATTATTATTATTATTGTTGTTGTTGTTGTTATTATGATGACACGGTGCTTTAGACTCGGGTGTTCTTGACTTGACCAAAGTTGCTCGTTTACGCTCCGACGTCCATGAATACCTACCAAAATATAAAATAAATAAATAAGTATTAAAAAATGACACAAAACTAATAAAAATCTATAAAGACCTATAATAAATAAAATAGACCGGTACAAGCCTAAAACTAATAAAAATATTATCTAAACGACTCGAAAACTATACACACTTTACACTGGAAATATATGTATTTTACAATACATCAAATATCCCAACACTTATCTTTTTTTCGTCCCTGAAAAAGATTTATGCTATGGAATCACAGTCAGGCTTACATCCGGTTTCAAAACATAGGTTACTTAATTTATAATCTACTAACGTGTTGATTGCGATTGCAGGTATACTGATCATCTTAAACCCAAACCGGTTTTTGAGCCCCTTTTTATTATTTATGTTAAGTTCATGTTGATTAGTCTATCTAGGGTCTCACTCAAAGGAAGCCACAGTTCCTCCTAATCCCGCCTCAAGCTTATGAAGCTAAAGGAACGACCAATTGACCATTTCCCAACCGTCTTATGTAGAAAACCAAGAGAATTTAAAATCACTTTTTTTTCTTTTTTTTTCGACATACTTAACTCAGAGGGTGTGACCAATCCAAGTCGCTATCCCAGTGACCAGGCACCTTAAGCTTCAGCATTTTTTTTATTTCTAATTTTTTTTAAGTGATTAGAAATTTTAACGGTTTTCTACTTATAACGGTGCTTCTTATACTATTTTTGGCGGTTTCGGTCTCCCCGTTTCTCCTAGATGAGAACCCACAAAATAGCCTAACATAATTAATTTATTACTTTTCAAAGGAAACCTTTCTACCAGCCGAGCCTACCCACATATCCCAAGTCAGACACGTTTTCAATCAATTTTAATCTCTTATTATACATACTATTTGAAAACCGGACACCTAACTTTACCTATCATTTTCCATATTTTATATAATGCAAACTTCAAAATCAGGGACTTTTTTTTCTCATTTTTCTCATTTTTTACTTTTTTTTTCAAAACGACTCAATATACTGACTAAACGACAGTTTCCCATCCCCACACTTAAACTCTACATTGCCCTCAATGTAGGAATAGAAAACGACTCAAAACAAAAAAAAAATTCCGAATACAAAAATAAAATATAAAATATAAAATTTAAAAATAAAAAGACAAGGACAAATTGGAAATGACTTAGCTGGTTAATTTTTCTTTGTAAGCTCTAACACTCTAGTTCACTCCAGCTCGATCGTATAGCATTTCCTTCGCGATCGGCTCTGACACAATGGTAAACTTTGGGCTTGCCTTGACAAATGTTAAACAACTCTGGAATCACCCGAATGGAGATTGAGTACGGGCGGTGGAATCCAAACCTGCGCAAAATGAAACAAACAAAACCCGAGCATAAAACCGAATCACAAAAAAAATAAAAAGACTCAAACCACTAACTTAGACTCATAATATACCAACAAACAAGAAGACGTACCTGCTTGGCAAACTGGCGGTGAATGGTGGTAAAACCAAATGGGTAGAAAGAAAAAAAAAATCTGGTTCTCACTCAACGTGAAGGACACTGGTGATCACAACACGCGTTGCAAGTGAAAAAACAATATAACTTTCCGGGGTAATTGCTGGTCGCATGAGGCGAACAGGTCAGCCCAGACTCCTCTCACTACGTGAAAAGTCTTTTTTCAGAGAAAGTTAATTACATTTTTTTTAAGAAAAATTCTCTTTTATTACCCAAACCTCTACCAAAATTCCCACTCATAAAATATATATATAAAGATAATACATGGGATCCACTCATAGTGAAATTTCCTCTACCCAAGCAAACACGCAAACCTGCAAACAGACTCAAAGACACAAAAACAAAGATAAAATAGAAAGATAAAAACCTATGAACAACTAACGAAGGACGGACCAATCGCATCTAATACAAACTCTACACTTAGGACTCACCCTAAGACCTATCCTCAACAATCCTCAAAACCTACGGGGGATCCTTAAGATCCACATCACCCCCAAAACTAACAAACTGGGCTCTCACATACAAGCTCATCCTACAACCTCTTGGCTTCTCTAGCTCATCAAATCTTTTCTTATTCGACCTAAAACCCTGATGCATTGGGGATTTGTAGTGAAACTTACATATCAACGAACCATCCCCACACTTAGGTTTTACCACATCCTCAGACCTAGACCTATCTTCCTCCTTCTTCTCTAATGGCGGTACTCCTAAGGAATCATCAACACAAAAGACATTCTCCCACCTCTCACTCAGCTTAGGTCTAGACTTTGAGACATCAAAAACGACAGTTTCATCCCCCGCCCGAAGTGTGATCTTACCGTCAAAGACATCAATCAATGCCTTCGCGGTACACAAAAAGGGGCGTCCCAAAATAAGTGGAACTCTATCGTCAGCTTCCATGTCAAGGACCACGAAATCCATGGGGAAAACAAATTTATCTACCTTAACAAGCAAGTTCTCTACGATGCCCCGTGGATATTAAACAGACTTATATGCTAACGTCAGTGTCATGCGCGTTGGGGTAAGTCTCCCAAGCCTAGCTTCTCATACAAAGAATAAGGCATCAAATTGATGCTAGCACCTAGGTCGGCCAACGCGTGGTGCTGAACATGGCTACCAAACAAACACGGGATTATGAAAATGCCCGGGTCCGTCAACTTCTCCGGTAGCTTATTCAGAACCACCACAGAACAATCAGCAGTAAGTGGAACGGTCAACAACTCTCCCAATTTATCCTTCCGTGTCAGAAGGTCTTTTAGGAACTTCGCATATTTAGGCATATGCTGGAGAGCCTCGATGAGCGGGAGATTGATCTTAAGTTGCTTAAACATGTCTAGGAAGTGGCCATATTCCTTACAATACTTTTGATTCCTAATGCGGGCAGGGTAAGGAACATGGGCAGGACCAATCTCAGGACTCGGCCTAACACTCTGTGGCCTAACTACTGGCTTCTCAACCTGAGACTCACTATTCGGTGCTGTACTTACTGGGCCTAGCCTAGATTGCACCCTACTAGGAGCCTCTAACTCTATCTCTCTAATCATCGGTTCTTCCTCCTCCTCCTCAACCGGTGCTCTAGGACTCTCTAACGTCTTACCACTACACGTGGTGATTGCCTTAACGTGGGCATTCGGGTTTGCCTGAGCACTACCCGAAAACTGGCCTGGAGCCATAGAATCCAACCGCCTAACAATATCACCAACTGTACGCTGAAGATCTAAGAATGCAGAGTGGTGATTTTTCAACAAGATGTCATGTTCTGCTAGAGTTTTCTGTGTGTTGGCATCTTTAGCCACCAGCTGGGTTAAAAGCTCTTCTATTTTACCCAAACCATTCCCACTATTCCCACCTGAATTTCTATAAGAGTTATTCTCCCCCCGGTACTGACCTCCTACAAAATCTACCTGCCCTTCCTGGTGAATCAAGGGGCATTCAGAGGTAACATGCCCACCCTTGCACATCTCACACTTTTCAGATTTCATTTTCAACTCCTTCACTTCCCTAGTCAGTGCGTCTAAAGCAGCAGCCACACTAGCATCCAATGTAACTTGGTGACCACCTCGTGCGGGTGATGTAGTACTAGGTGCAAGAGTAGAATTCCTGAGTAAGTCTCGCTGCTCATGGTCTGCCTGGGCAAAACTTTCAAATAGGTCATTGCATTCGGCCGTTGTTTTCTTACTCATCAGGTGGCCGTCTGCATTAGTATCAAAACGGTACTTTGCCTCATAAGTTAAGCCATTGTAGAATTTCTCTACAAGGGCCCAATCAGTCAGACCATGCTGGGAGCACTTGCTAAGCAGGTTTTTGGAACCGCTCCCATGCAAGATAATATGGCTTATCAGGTTCCATTCGGAATGAATGGATCTGATCGCGAAGTTGGGAAGCCTTGCTAGGTGGAAAGTATTTATTCAGAAAGGCTTGTTTAAGGGCATCCCAAGTAGTGAAAGTGTCAGTAGGGTGAGAGTCAAGCCAAGTGGCAGCTCGACTAGCAAGGGAAAAAGGGAACAAATGGAGAAACTTGGCATCCTCTGTGGCACCCTGTAGCCTAAAAGTGGCTAGGATGCGAGTCAGGCGGGCAATGTGCGCCGGGGCATCCTCATCATCAAGGCCGTGGAATTGACAATTGCTAGCAATGGCCGTCATGATGTAAGAGGGTATCTGCCAGGACGCCTCATTGTTGATGGTAGGGGCGGTAATAGGGGAGTTAACTCCCGTAAAACCTTGGGTTGATTGTTGGTGGACAGTGCGACGTTCGGCCATTTAAGGATGGGTAGGTGATGGACTAGGTGATCAAAATGGGATGGTAAACTCAGAATTAGATAAACTCGGGAAGAAGCACTAACCTCAAGCTTGGACTCAAAATAAAATAAAAGAGATATAAAATAAAAATAACAAATAACACAGATATTTCAGATAAGTTCAATCGAAGCTAATTAACGCAATCGCCAAGAGTCCCCCGGCAATGGCGCCAAAAACTTGATGTGCTCAAAGTGGTTTAGTAAAAACTAACTAAATTAACCTAAACTAGACACTCTAAGTTTTAAATTTATAACCTAAGACTCTCTAAACCTAAACCACACAACCAGCAAGTGTACCGGTCAGTGCAGTATAGCTAAAGTAAGTCCGAGTATCGAACCCACGAGACTCTACTGGAAAACGTAAACTAGACTCGACTACTTATCTACAAACTGACTTAATAATGTTTCGTTGCTTAAAAGGGGGATTTTCTAACACACTAATGCAAATAAATAAAATAAAACTTAAATGTACTAAAGACACAAGCTGGGAACTTGAGTTCGGATCAAGTGATGGGAAGACACTACCTAGGCTAGAATCCTACACATGAGTGATAAGTTTCTAATGGTTATGGAACTGGTGTGGAACCGGGATCATAAAATACTAAACATCAAGAATAAACTAGACACCCTTGACCCTTCTCAAGGGGAAACCCTAGAATATTGTTGTGCTGTTAAACCACCGGTTGAGAGGTTACCCTCACGGCTTACCTACTCGAATCTTAAAGTACCCGCTAGACAGTCTACCTCACAGCGCGAAAGTCACAATACACCCAAAAGTGCAAGGGGTAACTACAATAATTCTGATAAGACTTAGCCTACAAGGAATGCTAGGGAAACTAGGAAGATCTTCTCACAAAGCCTCTAGATCTAGCAATTTAACACCCTAGACAGACCAACAATCTCGCACCTTACAGCTATTGAGAATTGGTAGAACACTTAGAATTATCTAACTAATAATTACAACTCCTATGGATAACCTGCAGAAATTAACCATAAACTAGTTGCTAACACCAGTCCGCAACCTAACCCGCATTCATACATGAAAGACATTCACAAAAACGCAAGTGTAGTTTATAAAAGTAAATTAAATAAAACTAAATACGCATACACATCAAACCAGAAAATAAAGAGTTCTTTACTTTAAAATTCAACCACAACCAAGAGTTCCAAAACCAAAAGAAAATAAATCAAACAAGCGTATTCATCATCGCCTAGGTAGCATCAAAGTTTAGCCAATAAAAGTCATGACACAATCAAAACAATAAAAACAAGACAAATTCATGGTGTTCACAACGGGTATCAAATAGATAAATAATAAATAATTAGACTAGAACCGACCCGTGCTCGCACCTAAGCTTCAATCTTTGACCCCCACTTCAATCGATCCTCTTTGTGCTGCTGTTGTTCTTTCGATCTTCTCCTCCGTAATATTCTTTTTCTGCTGTCTTCGATGCGGCTTGCCAAATTAATGTTATGCTCCTCTCCTCCTAATAATATGCCGCCTCCTCGTTATAATATTTTTATTCCCCATAGGGTTGGAGACCATTCTTTTTCTTTTGTTTAGGGCTTTTGGCCCGTGGCTTTCAAAGTCACACTTTGTTTTGTTTTATTTTTTTTTCTTTTTATTATTATTATTATTATATTATTATTATTATTATTATTATTATTATTATTATTATTATTATTATTATGACACGGTGCTTTAGACTCGGGTGTTCTTGACTTGACCAAAGTTGCTCGTTTACGCTCCGACGTCCATGAATACCTACCAAAATATAAAATAAATAAATAAGTACTAAAAAATGACACAAAACTAATAAAAATCTATAAAGACCTATAATAAATAAAATAGACCGGTACAAGCCTAAAACTAATAAAAATATTATCTAAACGACTCGAAAACTATACACACTTTACACTGGAAATAGATGTATTTTACAATACATCAGATATCCACACATATACATGCGTAATGCATATATATATATATATATATATATATATATAGAATTGACACCAATACGTACACCAAACAAGTATATAAACAAATTCTCTAGACATTCCTATCCAAAACTACTTACCTTCTCTTGCTTTTATCTTGTCTAATCGGTTGGAGTCCAAGGAAATCCACACATGAGTATTGCCCCTTTCTTACACTAAGATGGGTCTTGATAATCAACTCAACACCACTCTTTAAAACTAGAGCCTTTCCATAACCATGTTTAACCAACTAACAAACAAACCACACCCTTTCATGATCTCGGTCAAATGACAACGCATCAATTCCTATGATGACAACTTATTACCATAACTAGGACGTTGACATTCAACATTGTTAATACCTAGGAGCGATCACAATCCAAATCAAGTATTATCTTCCCTTTTTGTCTCCTACCTTCGGCCGAAAACGTATATCTATCTCCCTCATGTCCCTTTCAACATTATAACTCACATGCAAGAACATTCTTTTAGGAATTGAAGCACCAATCAACTACAAGATGCACGAATGATAAACCACTCTCAAGAATGAGGGCAAACCCTTGCCTTCTAATCGGTCAAAGCCACCTATGGATGCATGATCATCGCTAGTTGTCAACTTACACCTCTTTTCATATCAAAACAAACTATGACACCACATATTATCAAGTCAACCTCTACCTAAACTAGAAACCTATGGATGGAAGCATGGAATGCAGGATATGGAAGCTTACACTCTTTGGTAATTAAGATCAAGAAACATGAGAATCGGCCTATATAAGGAGGAGCAAATCATCTCATTTTTCACACCAACACATTCTCACTCTCTTGATAATACCTTCGGCCGACCATCAAACCCATTCCCTTGTTCCGAGCACTAGGACTCAAGGTTTGGAATCTCAAGTGGAGGTTAGGAGGGCTAATCGTCATGTACTCACCATCATTTCGACTACGTAAGTTGTTAAATGACAAACTCATCTTCCATTCACTTAATACCAACCGGCTTTCATATTGACCCGGCCCCCGACATGTGAACACCATGTATTCGACCACACAACACCTTAAAGATGGTTATTTCAAAGACATTACCTTGTTACTATAGATAGATATCGATTTTTAATACACACTTGCTCCTTTATATATATGTTCCGTACATGAACTCACCACACTTACATATTGCGAGAATAAGCCTATATAATACACACATAATGAGATAAATGCCTTGTAAAACCTCCCACGGCTTTTAATCAAATCAAGAGACCAAATTTGTGCAAAACATATACACTCGACAACTCACTACGATTTTGAGAACAAACATATGTGATTTCATTAAAAGATGCTTATACACACTCATGGTCACTCCCTTGTACTTTGATTTACCCTATCTAGTCGTTTTTAGCATGGTATGGGGAGAGTGGATCCAGAGAGACGATTGGAGGTGCTGTAGAGGAGGATGGTAGAGACAGAATAACGTATGAGGGAGGCGGTCATTGCTCTTGATGCTGCTTTTCCACCATCATCTTCGTAGGTTGTTTGTTGTTGTACTTTGTGTTATGATGTTTGATGTTTTATGTTTGTAGCTTAAACTTCTGCGGTTTGACCGGTCATCTTTTGTACTTTGATATTTATGCACATTAGTCTATGTATGGATTATGCTAGTATGGTATTTATTATTCTGTGTTGCTTACTCTTTTGTCTTGTGGTTGTGATTGACTTGCTATGTGTGGTTATATTTGGTTGTTACATTTGTATGAGTGACAATATTTATGAAATATGTGTGTTACACTTTTGATATGTGTCATATTAGAATAAAATCATGCAAACCCGACAATCTACACGAACCAACGATGGCGAACCATTACCAGCCACTCTCGTTGAGCTGGCTAGGGTGATTGCTGAGGCAATTGCTCGACATGACGCTGCTCGAGCCGATTCTATCAAAGGATCTGTAGGTACTAGTCGTCGATGGGGAAGCGTAACGGATAACGGTATAAATTTTGGGTTTAAATTCTCTACTTACTACTCCTATGTGAAACTTTGTGTTAATAATATTCACTATTGTATACATAGAAGTTGAAAACCCTGTTCAGAGATGTTCATACAAAACTTTCATGGCTTGCAAACCATGGAACTTTCATTGTACCAAATTTGTCATTGGGATTGTTCATTGGATCGAAAAGACTGAGTCAGTTCTCGACATCAGCAGTTGCTCTGAGGAGCAGAAAGTGAAGTACTCTACTTGCACTTTCCAAGACGAAGCCCTCATTTGGTGGAATCTTTAGGTACAAACCATGGGTAGAGACACAGCTTAAATCTTACTTAGGCCGATCTCAAGACTCTACCCATGGAGAAATACTGTCCAAGGAGCGAATTGCAAAAGCTTGAAGCGGAATTTTGGAACCTCTCCATGGTGGATGCTATGACTGCTTACACTAACCATTTTCATGAGCTCTCTCGACTAGTTGCTCACATGGTCACTCCGGTATACAAGAGAGTTGAGCGGTATATTTGGGGTTTATCTCCCAAGATTCAAAGCATGGTCACTGCGTCTGCACCCACCACCATCCAAAATGCTGTTACTCTAGCTCACAGTCTTACCGTTGATGTTGTTCGTATGGGTTTGTTGAACCAGAAGGTTGCAGTTGTGGGTGAGAGTTCTGGAGACAAGCGCAAGCGATCTGGCTCCAAGAAGGGAAAGAACTCCTCCCACAAGCGCCAGGACACTGTGAAGGTTTTTGCTGCCACCACTGCTGAGGAGCCCAAACGCAAGTATAACGGGCCCCATCCCTACTGCAGTAAATGCCACTATCATTATGTTGGCACGTGTTAGACTATCCTTTGTAAGAACTGCAACCGTCGAGGTTACAAAACCTCTAACTGCAAGGTTAAAACCACCAACACTCCCCCTGCCAAGAATAAGTGTTTTGAATGTGGTGCAACCAACAATTTCCGCAATGATTGCCCCAAGGCTAAGGATCAAGCTCACGGTCGAGCATTCGTGCTAGGACCCAATGAAGCACGCGTAGATCCTAATGTGGTTACCGGTACGTTTCTCCTCAACAACCATTATGCATTGGTTCTTTTTTATTCAGGCGCTAATTTTAACTTTGTGTCAACCGACTTTAAGAATTCCCTTGGATTAGAATCAAGTAAGTTGGACACACATTATACCATAAAATTGGCCAATGGTAAATTAATTTCATTTGAAGAAGTTGTTAGGGATTGTGTTTTGGAACTTGAAGATCATGTTTTCTGTATTGATCTGCTGCCTATTCGATTGGGTAGTTTTGAGATTGGTATTGGCATGGATTGGTTATCCAAGCATCGTGCAGAGATCATCTGTCACGAGAAATTGGTTCGTATCCCCTTGTCCGATGGTGAAAACCTTTCGATTCGACTAGACCGTGGTGGATCTACTCTTCGAGTCATATCTTGCATCAAGGCGCAAAAATGTTTAAGGAAAGGTTCTCTCTAAGGCTTCTCTCTTGTGTTTCATACCATTCTGCTCTTTCTTTCAGAGCTTTTTCTTGTCTGGTCATGGCAGTTAATTTTTGAGAATCCTTGAGATGTTGTGCTTCTCTAGCAGCTCTTTTTGAAGCTTCAAGAGACACAACTTCTGGTTTCTTTGACATCTTCCCCTTTTTAGCTTCATCCGCTTCAGGAAACCATGGAGGTGGAGGTGTTACACCAGATAGATGGGCTAATTACCTTCTGTTATCTTCCATCTTTCTTGACAATTCACCAAGCTTGTGATCAATTGCATTATTTATCATCTCCAATTGAGTTTTGTTCTTTAACTCCATAGTAGTCATAAATGTTTGGAGATGACCAGAAATCAGCTAGTGTACCATCTGTATAAAGGACCATCTGGGCTGCATAGTTGGTTCAGTTCTATGCTTGTTGACCTAGAGAATTGGGTAGGATTTTGTGATTGTGGAGGGTGAGTTTTTGGGCCATCCACAGTGTTAACTTGGGATGCCACTTTTGGGGAATTGGGGTTTAAGTGGTCTTCAACCTGTTCTTCTGTGACTGTCTCCTTGAGAACATATACATTAGAATCAGGACCTTCACAGTAAGCCGTCAATTCAATTTTTTTTAGTTTTTGATCCATCATCCAAATTAATGGAATCATCTGAATCACTGACATAGTCCTCAACGAGAACAGTATCAGTTGTCTCATGAGCCAGGCCCAACCTAGTTGTCTCATGAACCTCTTTTTCTTGGAACTGGGGATTTCCTACCTCAGGCACAGAGCCTTCATCAGTAGTTGCCACATTTGAGGTCTTAGCTATGGTACTACTGTCCTCCAATCCATCACTGGATGGTATAAGAGTAGTAGCAGCCTCAAATATACCAAAGGTTTCTAAGTTGGGCTTAGAGGCCTTGGTCCCTCCTCATCTCTTGGGTTAAGGCTGACCACATTCTCATCAATGTCCATTTTTATGTTCTCACCCCCTGTTTTATGTGTTGATTGGGGATTGACATTTTCTGATGAGTTGTGTTGTTTCAGCCCAAAGAGAATATTAGCAATCTCAACTACTGGAAAAGTTTCTTTTTCAAAGATAAAGATCAGCATTTGAGTTTTGTTCAGTAGGTTCAGTTTGTTTGAAAGAAGGGTCAGTAGTTTTTGACTTTTTAAATCTCTTTCTTGAAAACAGAATAGATACAGGTGCTCTTTTAGGCATTGGAGATGAATGAGACTGAGAGGAAGTTTCAGTCACATCTTTTGAAAGTGCAGATTGCACATTAGCATCTTCAGGCATCTCAACTTCCTGAATTGCTTTTTTTTTTGGGTTGGTGGGTTTGGATTTTTGTTGTTTGGGTTGTTTTGGCTTTTTGGATTTGGGTTTTGAGGATGTTGGTTCCTTAGGGACTGTGACATGTTCCCCTTGGTCATCCTCTTGCAGAAGTCCCGGTTTGTTATGCCTAGAGTATGCTTGTGAGGTTAAAGAGTTTAAAACAGTTGTTTCACCCACAAGCACCTCTTGTCCAAGTTCCTTAATAATATGTTGCATGATGAACCTTGGATACAAAAAAAAACTTCTTTTTATCATTTTAGTGATGCAACACCAACTCATTGAAAAAGAATGCAGATGCCCTAAACTTTGATTCATTTATAATTGAATGAAAAATTGGTTGCATTGTTGAGGACATCTGATCAGAAGATCCAGTCTTTGGACTTAAACACATGATAATATAATGAAACAAAAGTTTATATTTTGCATCAAAGTATTTCTTAAAATGGTAGCATGTGATAGTGTACCTTGATAACCACATTCAGTTATGGTTGATTGAATTGTTCCACTAGGAATATGATCAGGTGCTTCAGCATCATCAAGACCTAATGTGTCTCCCAGAGTTGCCGGTGTGATTATTATTTCTTTCCCTTTGATCTTCGTCTTCAAGGAAAGGACCTTACCATCTTCGGTAATAGTCTCAACGTTTGCCCCCAACTCATTAAGAGTGTCAGTGTGGATTGGTGGGTCAATGGTGAACGATGTGTAAAATTGTGATTTTACGATCAAATCAATGATTTCATCGTATTGGGACCAGCTTTGTCTTTCACGAAGTAGCCTCTTTGAGTGTGTCCCTGTTTAAGAACTAAAGCCATTGTTGAATGATGGAACAGTTGAAAGATTCAGAGAGGTTTTTGTTCTTGAGAGAGAGAGAGGGAAGTTTTGTTTTTGAAACAATAATAATGAAAAGAGGGGTTTGAGAAGTTTAATAGACCTTTTAGGTTAAACTTCTGAGAAAGATAGGAAAAGACTGTTTTGCCCTTTGTGTCTAAAACCTCTGATGCATACTTGTTCATCAGGAGTTTCCTACTTTGTTCTTCAGTAGTTTTGAACTACTGAGAAGATTTAAAAAGAAAAATACCCCTAAAATCAATACCTGATAATTTTATCGTAGATTTTTCTTTTCAGAAATTTTCTCTTACAAATGTTTTGTACATTAGTAGTTTCTCTCTCTTTTGATTTTTCAACAAAGGTTTGATATAAGGTTAGTAAACAGGTAAGTGAAAGTAAAATATGTATAGAAAAGTGAAAACACTTACAGAGTTTACTCAAAGTTTAGCATTCCAAGTATGGAAACTAACCTCTGAAATGTTGATGTGTCAAGGGGTTTAGTGAAGACAACAGCTATTTGATTAGCTGTTGTGACATGTTTCACCTCAATCTTGCCTTTTTCATAGCAATCCCTGATGAAATGATATCTGATTTCTATATGTTTTGTCTTTGAAAACTGAACAGGGTTTTGAATTATGCTAATGGCAGATTTACTGTCTACTAAAAGTGGAGTATTGGTCTCTTTGATTCCATAATCAAGAAGTTGATATTGGAGCCATTGAATCTGTGAGGTGCAGCTTGCAGCAACAATGTATTCAGCTTTATCCATTATAAAGCACATATTATCAATAGTTTGACTATCTTCTTCATTGTCATAACCTGGATATGACCTTTCTGATGAGATCCCAGTGGTTATGTCAATGTAGTCAAAAGATCCAAAGTCAGTTGAACAAGAAGGTGAGTCTTGTCCTGAAAGTGATGTACTACCTGGAACATAGTCATCAGCTGTTTTGCCAGAATTTTGTAACTTTTTCTTTTGATTTATTTCTGTTTCAAAAGTTAACAATCTCCCATGTAATTTTGTAAGAGTGAGGGAGTTAAAATCTGGTCCAAATCTAAGGACTATAGCAGGCTGTAGCATTAAAACTTGAACAAGACTTTAAGCTAATTAATATAATACTAAACTGCTGAGATTAAAGGGCGGTTAGAATCTTCTAATGAAAGTGCTGATGAGTCTTCAGCAGTTCTTCAGATATTCTGTCTGGTTTATCTTCAGAACTTCTGATGTTTCTACTCTTCAGAACTTTACATGTTTTCTCTTCTTCAGCAGTTTCACAAAATGATGAGAGGATATAAGACTAAGGTTTATGCTGGCTTGTCAATCCTCTTTGACCCTACAACATTTAATGCAGTTTGTTTGTTAAGCAGCATTTGGTAACTCTACAAGACTCTACCTATTATTCACAATCAACATTGGTGTCAGCAAGCTCTTTTATGACATTTCCTAGGTTTTCTATCATGATTTTAATATGTGCTTGGGTTTCAATAGCATTATTAGTCAATTTAGAAATTTCTTTTGATTTTACAACAAGTTTTCTTTCTAAATCACATTTCATTTGAGTATATTTTCTCTCAGAGTCATTGGCTTTGCCTTGTAGGTGCACATTGGTCTCTCTTATGGGAGCAAAAGATTCTTTGCAAGAAGTTGAGCAAAGTTTTAACAAAGATTCCTTTGATACCTGAGATAAGGCAGATTTAGAGGAACATCCTTCAAAAGCCATTAAGGCAAAATTCTTTCTGCTATTATCAGGTTTTCCCAAGTTGATGTCACAGACTTTGTTGTCTGCATCTGGACTGCATTCAGATGTGTCAAAAGGAAGACTGCTCCAATCAACATACCCTAAAGTAAAAAGACTTTGTTGAGAGGGTTGTTAAGTTTGTGGAGGTTGTTGAGCAGCTGGAACAGGAGGCATCTGTCGTTGGCCCTGTTGTTGAGCAGGCATCTGTACATATTGTATTTGTGGCACATATTGAATTTGTGGAGCTTGTGCCTGTACAAAATGTGCACTCCCCTGTGTTCCAATATTCCTGTTATAACTGGAGTTTGACTAATTTCCAGACTGTGGTTGGTTATAGCTAGAGCTTCTACACCCTTTAGCAAAGTGTCCCAATTTCTGACACTTAAGACATCTCAGTTTTGATTTGTCAAAACCAACTTTTGTTGAACTGTTCAGTCCTGAATATTTCCTTCCTGGCCTTTCATAAAATTTGTTAGTTTTTATGCTTAACATGGCCAGTTGGTGTAAAATGTCCATTTCTTCCAAGTCATCACTACTGAAATTTTTTAAATCATCCATTATGAAACAAATGTTATCAGTATATAGTTTGACTGTTTTCTTCATTGTCATAAGCTGGATATGACCTTTCTGATGAGATCCCAGCAGTTATCTCAATGTAATCAAAGATCCAAAATCATTTAAATAAGAAGGTGAGTCTTGTCCT
The DNA here is from genome assembly GCA_030844895.1 of Ambrosia x helenae. NCBI lineage: Eukaryota > Viridiplantae > Streptophyta > Magnoliopsida > Asterales > Asteraceae > Ambrosia > Ambrosia x helenae. The sequence continues at coordinate 50,450 of JAUTDX010007364.1, forward strand.
AAAAGTGCTGTACTACCTGGAATATAGTCATCAGCAGTTTTGCCAGAGTTTTGTAACTTTTTCTTTTGATTGATTTCTCTTTCAAAAGTTAACAATCTCCCATGTAATTTTGTAAGAGTGAGGGAGTTAAAATCTGGTCTTGATCTGAGAACTATAGAATAAGTTTCCCATTTCTCTGGTAAAGACCTTAAAAATCTATGAAGCATAGATACATTTGTATAGGTCTGACCATTTAACTTTAACTCAGAGATTAATGAGGAGAATCTTTCAAATTGTTGTGTCAAAGTTTCCCCATTAATGTGAGTAAATGTTTCATATTGCTGAGCAAGAATTTTTCTGGTGTTAGCAATCACCTCACCAGTTCCTCCAAACTGTTCTTTTAGGCAATCCCAAAGCTCTTTGGCACTTTCACCATGTAAAAGTCCAGAGTAGATTTCATTTGGGAGAGCCATTGCCAACATAGAGAATGCCTTAGCATCAAGCTCAAGTTTTAGGAAATCTTCATCAGTGTAGTCTTTTGGTTCTTTTAGTCTTTCTACTTTAGTTTCTAAATTAATATTTACTGGTTTATGGGGGTCCATACATGACAGACCTCCAACAGCCAGTATTTTGCTGTGAAAGATTATGTGCCATCCTTTTTTTTCATATGTTATATTCATTTCTGACTAGCATAGGCGGCTTGTTGGCAGATGCAGTATTATGAGGATCCATTTTTAAGAAATATGATTTGTCAAGATTTTCTTAAAGTGATGGATGTTTTTGAAAAAGTGAACTTTTATCCTTTTTTGAATATCAATAAGAGCCTGTGTCTGATTCTCAATTTGTTAGATTAATATTTGATCAGATAAACCAATGCTTTGATACTAATTGTTGGATCAGTTTCTTATTTAACAGTTCTTATTCATGAACATTTGTGTAATAAATATATCAAAGCAGTTTGCACAGCGGAATAAGTAAAGTGTTCAAGTTAAAGTTTCACTTTTAACAGGAGTTATTACTCCCCCTCAATTAATGAACTAAGTAGAAAAATGAGAATCAATATCAGTAAATGAAAATAACAGTAAATGCAGAATGATTCTCAGATATATTGAAATGGTTAACTACTCAAAGTGTTGAAGGATTCGTTGTCTAAAATTGTGGGATTAACCCCTCTATTTATAGACAGACAATTACATACAGGCTAAGTAAACAAAAGATTATAATATTGTAAGATAATACTACAACAATCTGTAGTATTGAAACTTGAACAAAGACTTTATGAATACTAATATAATACTAAACTGCTGAAGATTAAGGGCGGTGGGAAGCTTCCAAACAAAGTGCTGATGAGTGACAAACTTCTGATGAGTATTCTTCAGGAGTTTGTCTTCAGGAGTTGTTCTTCAGATGTCTGTCTGGTTCATCTTTAGAACTTCTCTTTCTTTACTCTTCAGAACTTGTTATCAGCTTCTTTAAGGACTTGGTAATCTTCTACATCAGCAGTTTAAACAAAACATTTAGAGGATGTAAGACGAAGGTTCATAATGGCTTGTCAATCCTCTTTGACCCTACATTCAGGATGAAGCATCTGATGGTGATGTAATGAATGTTGAAGTTGTAGATAACTCTAACCTTGATGCATACTTGGATTCTTTGAGAACAAAGATTATTTATTGCTTAGGGATAATTACCAAAATAGACAATTAACCAACCAAAACAATTAAGACGTATGAGACTTTAAACTCAGGGACTTTAAAAATTAAGTCGTCTGAGACTTTAGACGCATGGACTTTAAAATTAAGATGTCTGATGACTTTAAACGTGTAATCGTCTGATTGGTAGACGTGAAAGAATGGCCGATCCCTAATGTTTAGACGCATCAGGTGTTTATTTTGGCTTTTTTGATTTGTTAGTTGTCCATTTTGGTGATTATCCTATTTGCTTATTGTTGGATTATAATTTCTATTAGGATGGAGGGTGTGGTCATGGGTACCAACCTCATGTAGTGTTAGGGTAGTGTAGAACAAATCTGATGTGGCAACATGTGGTTGAAGCTTGTTAGGGTACCTTTTATCACCACGTCCTCCACCCTTATGGTTGGTGAATATTATATATATATATATATATATATATATATATATATATATATATATATATATATATATATATATATATATATATATATCAATCGACAACACGTCTTTGCGACAAGGAGATTTCTGTTTTTTAATTTCTAACACAGTAGTTTCTTACTTTTGCTCTTGAACACCTAAGGCAAGGCTTTGGTGACTACTGCATGAGTGGTACCAAACTAGGCTTAGAGCATGGTGAACCATATGTGGGTAATGATTGTCTGATTGTGCATTGGTGATGGTTTCGTCCAAACAACGAACATATGCATCTTACAGGTTGTGTGCTTACGTATACGTTATTAAATTAGTAATTATTTTTAAAACTCTAATCCCATTATTGACAAAACACCAATTGATGCCTTCTATAATAACCAAATTGTTCTACTTTTTCCACAACTCCTGTCAAAAACATCTATTTCTTGGTAAGTAAGATAAAAATTAGCTGGTAACAAAAAGTTGTAGTCTAAAAGTGTCTTTAAATGTAATTCAAATGTAAATATCTAAACTAGTAATGCTCCAATACAGAAACATTTATTTTATAGTTAATATTCTTTTGATTTTGGGGATACTTACTTGTATTGTGCCTTGATAAGGTTAATAAGTTATGATAAAGTGTGTGTTATGAAACGTTTTTTGCAGCCATTATACAGAAGTTTCTATATCGACACGAAGGATGGGATGACACATCTTACCAGTAATAGCATCGGCAAGAGCATTGATTGATTGCTAATTGCCTCAAACCGCTCGCTTAATCCACTACCGTGATGTTTGCTATAGTTTAGCAACTATATTATCAGAGGCGTCTCTAAGGATTTACCTGCCATATCCGAGTCGTTAAAAAATATGCCCCTTAGGCTTCAACAAAACCCTCATTCGAAATATTTAAAAATTACCTAATTAAATAATTATACTAAATTTTAGAGCACAACAAAAACACCTAACTACAATAATAGTTCATGAATCCACTGACAAATATAAAAAACACAAAACCAAGTACCCAACAAAGTAATCACGCTCAATTAAAAGTTAAAAACAAACCATAAAAATAATCTTTAAACTTAAAATCTTACAGATTAAACTTAAAATTACAATCTAGATGGGTGGGATATGGCAGGTGGTAACCATAAAAAATGATAAACATTCAACTCACAATTGTAAATTGGAATTTTGAATCTTGATATTGTTCAGTAGGTGCCACCAAATAGAGCTAATAGGCAAATATTGTTGCTTCTTTCCTTTCAATTTTAGTAGGTTAAATAGGTATTGGGCTTATAAATATTATGGGCCTTGGATTAATAATTTATAGGTTTTAAATTGATTATGGGACCCAACTTTTATAAGTGTTAAATGGACTTTCTATTTTATAAATACACACACACACATATAGGAATTTTCTTTAAAAAAATGTGCCCCGCTAAAAATAGGCCAAGCCGGATGGCCTCCCTGGCTTGTGCTTTAGCCGGCCATGTATATTATGGACGCTTTATTGTTACTTATAAGGATATTTTTGTCAATCACCACATGATGTCATTAATATGTTTTTATTCCTTTTGTAGGACATAGCATTTCGCTTTCCGGTTTCACCATCAGCCACCTTTGTTGTATTTAAGATTTAGTAGAGAGGCTAATGATAGGATTCAACGGGTAGCTCTGTACGTGTGTTTCATAGTCACTTTTTTAGTGGTTTGAGTTCCTCACATTGGATATGCGGTTAGCATTTTTTATGCCATTCCAAGTATAAATTTTCATACATTGCGTTATAATTGTATGTCTACTGGATGTTGCCTCATCTTCAATGTCGTCGTACATGTCGCATCTCAAACACGACGCCTAACGTCTCATTGAAACACTATGTTGTGGTTCAGGTCTCTAGAGGTGTGCCTGGTCCCGCAGGTGATGGTTCAGCCAACGCATTTTAAACTATGTTGTATCAATTTAGAGGTGTATTTGTAATAGTTTAATTTAGTAGATATTCAACGTGTTCAATTTGTATCTTCAATCCACTAGTTAATATTTGTACATGTTTTTTTTCGAGTTTGCAAATGCTTATACCACCATAAATCACAATGACTCAATTCAAACTCCTGCTAATCCCCGATGCAACGCGCGGGATTGATACCACTAGTTGCATTTAATTATTTGAATCAAGTTTGAATGCATGATAAAGAAACGCAATGGATGCAGGTTTTGACAGAGTCGAGATTCATTGACCATACAGATACTTAATAAACCAGTTCATGAAAGATCAAGTAAATGATTGAACCGATCGATATGGAGGAAGTCTAGAGAACCGTTTTTGGTTTCCACTCGAAGTGGTTCAAGCTGTTGGAATCATGGTATCATATACGAAGCGGAAGCGGTTTATATTTATTGACAAATTGATTATATATACAATATATATGTGTGCCGATTTATATATATAAATATATATGTAATTATGTTAATCTGATTAATAAAATATTCCCAATCAGGATGCTGGTTAAACGCGTATAAACAAATAAATAACGAACAACCATAGGTGGTTTAGTAATCAACCTTTGACGACTACACTGGAATTGTAACATGCAGGTTACAACGAATCCTCGCTAGTAGAAGTTCACAACCGAGCACGAACCAACCGGAAGCAACACTTTGCAAGAGGAAGGCGGGACGACTTGTGGTTATCCGCCGAAACAAGGCAGCAGAGGGCGGCGGCCTGTTCCTTGGGTGGCAGCCAAAACTTGGAGAGGAAGGAGGGTTTTTGATTAAAAGTGTGATTAGGGTTTGCACCTTAATCCCCTTTTTATAAACTAGAACTTACATTAAGCCCACTTTGATTATACAATTATAATCCTCTTATTAATCTAATTAATATCAAGTCCCTCGAGTCTAAAATATTATTATTTCATAGATAATAATCCACCTACACGTGAACTTGTCTGATTCGTGTACCAATGTGTAACTCTTCGGATCGTACCGGGTTGGGTTATGTTGACCTCGACTTTAATTACATCGGACATACCATATATCCAATACAAGCTATCATAGAGGAGATAGAATGTGAGAGAGTTGGAATAAGGTTGTCTCTATTTGCCAACTACAACAAGTCAGGTGACTCGGATCCTCACTTGCTTGGCGTGGTCATGGCCGAGTCTCTGAGTCAGCTCAGTTTGGGAAAGTGAAGACTTGGGACAGTTTGGCGTCAATGAGGAAGGCGTTTAAAGGTACGTTCATGGTTGCGGGTGGGTACTATGAGCAAGACGAAGCTAATCGTGTGATAGAAGATGGCGAGGCGGATCTTGTAGCTTTCAGCCATGCATTTTTGGTCAACCCTGAATATTTACCTAAAAGGTTTAGGTTGAATGCACCATTAAACATGTATAATAGAAGTATATTTTATACTGATGATCCTGTTGTTGGATACACTGATTACCCGTTTCTTGATGACTAGGTTTTAATCATTATAGCAATGAGTCGTTTGACTATTGATTCTGATTACTATTTGGAAAATCACTAAAATAAACATTGACCTTCACAAATTACCAAAATAAACATGTATAACGGCTAAATTCTAGGGGGTTCACTTATTACAAGACTATGCCAATTTATTACATGTGTTCAATCGGCTAAACACTAGCTGTGATTCCAACAATCAAGAACCTACACTACACCATGTGCCTCTTCAACCTTTAGGGGCTAATATATAGGGGTCTGCCGCAAAGCATGCCTTGATAAGTATGGGGAACATGCGTTACATTGTAAGGAATTGCCAGGGTTTAAATATCGGCACGATTTTGTCCGGGATGCTTTGGCAGACATCCTTAGAAGAGTGGGGATCTCCGCAAGAAAAGAGGCGTCAGTTAATTTTCTCACAGACCCCGCGGAGGGGAGGTCCACCTTGCGCCCAGCAGACGTCTTAGTTTTTGGTTGGGAAGGTGGGAAACATGCGTGTGTTGATCTTACGGGGTGTCCCCCCTTGTTGGGCTTCGAGATAGTGGGTTTGTGGCCGGGCAAGCGGTCATGAGAGCTGAATCCAAGAAAGTGGAAAAGCATGCTAAAGCATGTGAGGATAATCAGCATGTTTTCGTTCCCTTGGCCTTCGACACGTTCGGTTCCTTGGCACCGGAGGCGGTGCGGTTTTTGGAGCGGGTTCAACGAGTAGTGGACATCAACTTTTCCACCCCCAATGGCGGGGTTTTGTTTTTAGCAGATTGGGATTTTCTATTCAAAAAGGGGTGGCGGCGCAGCTTGTTGCCCGCCTACCTACCATCCTTATGTAATTTACCCTTTTTTTTGTGGAAAAAAAAATTTATAAAAAAAAAATTGAAACGGTAAAGTTTTGTGAGTTTTATTGAAAATGGCTAATCTTTAGGGGGGTTAAATTTATTTTGGATTATTTTTTTTTATTGAAACTACTATATACTTTAGGGGTTAAATTATAAGGGTTAACATAGCTAAGGTTTAGGGGCTTCACCTTTAGTGGCTAATATATAGTGGTTAAATTTAGACTTTTTATTGAAATGGCTAAAGCTTTGAAGATTTTATTGAAAATGGCTAATCTTTAGTGGGCTAAATTTATTTTAGATTTTTTTTATTGAAACTGCTATACACTTTAGGAGGGACTAATATTATAAAGGCTAAACATGGCTAAGGTGGTTTAGGGGCTTGCTAAGGTTTCGTGTCACTTGTTTCAAATTGTGTAAAGTTTAAAGTTTTAGGCTAGATCTTAGCCGGTTAAAGTTTATAGTCGCAAAATATTAGTCATTTCAGAGTTTGGCATGTGTACATTTTTAATTGCTTTAAAGTTTGGGGCTTATAGTTTTAAACGGCTACAGTTTAGCCATTTAAGACAAGTGTCAATTACTAGTCTTATCGTTTTCCGTGAACCCTCTAGAATTTAGCCGTCAAACATGTTTATTTTGGTAATTAGAGGAGTTCAATGTTTATTGCAGTGATTTTGTTTAATGTTGATTTCATTGATTTTGTCCAATGTTTATTTCATTGATTTTCCCTTACTATTCACTTATAAACATAATACAATATATTTTGTGTAATATAATAGAATATGAAGATTAGTCAACTCATATGATACGCATATTGCTTGAAACGAGTCAAGCTTGAGCTTATGAGTTAAGTTTTGAAGATGTTGGTGATGCACATCTTAGAATCAAAGAAAAACGATTAACAGAGCTTGCAGGGGTATAAACAGAGGTATTGAAACATACAGGTTTTGTGGATTATATAATTTGCACCAGGAACATCTTGACAACATCCATGTTTGCATCGTCATTCCAGGATATCATAATGTATATTTTTTTCTGTTTAACTTGAATATTATTCTCTCAATGAATGGTCAAATCTAGATCTTCCTTTTAATTGCGAAAACAAAAACATAGAGAAAAAGATTGAAACTTGATGTTAATTCTAGTGTCTTTAAAATGGAAAAGTAGGCCGCCTCGCATTGCACGAGTTTATTACTAGGTAGAACATGATTTGATGGGGTGAGCGACGGGCGTACCTACCTTGTTAATATAAATACTGCAACCAAAACCATAAATACAAAGAAACACATTAATGGCCATACTTCGTGCCTATGCTTCCAGTCATGGTGACACAACCATTTTCCGCACTTGTAGCAAAATCGAATTCCGCATCTGCACAAACAAAAGCGTAAGAGTCTATCAAAGTTGATGTTACACATGTATATGGTTATGACATGCATTAAACAATTCATGTTTCTCGTTGTTTAGGTTATTATGATTGTGTGTAACGTAATGAAGGAAGGAGAACAAACTTGCAGTAAATAAGGTTGCAACCATCAACTTGTTCCACGCAACGCCCACAGCTGGGACACCTCTGCCACTTATTCTTCTTCCAAAGAACATCAAACGCGACGTCGTTTTCATCCCTCGTTTGTCTACAAGTAGAACCATCATGCCATGGAAACCTACACTTGAAACAAAAAGGCTTCTTGCAATTAGGGCACACGCATCTCTTGAGATTACGAGCACGACACTCGTTCAATATCAACTCGGAGCAGTCTTTGTTAGGGCAGTAAACCCTCCGAATGCCTAACACGGCGGATTCACATAACACATCACACCACTTGTCAAACAGATGGTTTGTGATCATGGGACGACATGAGAAGGGGTCGAGTATATGGTTGCAGGTAGTAGCTGGGCATCTTATGTCTGATTTAGTGTCTTCTAGCTTCATCTGGATGTACTTGATCATACAATCGGTGCAGAAGGGGTGATCAGCGCATTTGTTGTTGTTGAACTTGTCTTGGAGGGTAACGGGTTCAATGCAAATTTCACATGTGAATGTTTCTTCTTCTTGTTGTTGAATTTCTCCATGATCATGTTGTTGAGTGTCCTCTGAATTATGTTGGGGTTTCTGTGTTGGATTCTCCATTGTATGAAATAAAATTGTTTCTTGGTAGATGTGTTTATATATAGTATTGGATATTGGATATGCATTAGAATTGGAATGCAACTATTATACCTATATGTAACTTGATATATATAAATTTAAAAATATTTAAATTTTAAAAATATAATTACTAAATCTTTAACGCATCGTTTTTGTAGTATATCGTGGCCCGTAGAAGAATTCTAATCTTTTATAATTATTATATTATATTATCAACCATTTAAAGTCCACGGACGTTCATTATGGACCATAAAGATAGGGAACAATAGTATCAATCCATCCTATTTAGTTTGAATGAAATTTAAAGTTTATATGAGTATAATAATGATTTCATCCCAAAATTGTTCACATCCCCATCTTAGTACGAAAGCCGAAAACTGAGACATTCACCCGTTTTGATTGACCCTCCAAACTTCACAAGATAAAAACTAGAGAGAAAATAAATTATCAGGGTGTTTCACTAAAACATTTTCAACTTCATTGATTTACACCAATCATACACTGCCACATCACTTTACAAATTCATTTCATTAAAACCGTTTTCTGGAGAAAGCACTCCACTGATTATTTACTAAACAATCAATTATTTTTACACATAATAATAATAATAATAATCTATATCTATAACTTATAATAAAGAATTGAATATTGATGAGGTGGCATTCAATGGAGGCCTCAACCCTCCTTTGAATGTGCCACGTGGCACGTTGAGGTGAGAGTTTTTAATTAATTTTTTTATTTTGTTTTCATCCATTCTCCTACACTTATCTAACCCTAATCTCTTTAAGAATTTAAAAACAAATTTAGATTTTTCTCTCTAATGTTTCCTCCGATCATTTTTAAACGTTAATATATTTTATATACGAGATTTTTTAAAGAAAAAAATTACACTAAATTAACGAGCGTTTTATTATCTTTCCAACGAGTACCATAGTGCTATATAATAAACGGAGAAAAAAACGACTATTTTTTATGGGGTTTTGTTCATACAGGAAAAAAACACGAAGCGTTCAGGTTATGCATTAATCATGTTTTTTCTTTTAAACCAGGTTCTTATATACAATGTTGAAATTTAGCCCAATCGCCATACTATCATTGGAATTTTAGTCTTCTAAAGATGGATAGGTATACTTCATCAAGAGAAGCTAGGAGAAAGAATCGCGCAACACTGCAACACATGGTGTCACCTTATAGCAAGGTTATTTTTTTATTTATTTAATTACAAGAGTAATAATTATTACTATTAGTATTAGTATTATTATAATGGTTATATTTTTCAAACCCAGGACACTCCCGGGATAAAAGCTATATATTAATATTCCAAAGGAATATATCCTACATGGCACTTAAAGAGGTCATTCTCTCCCTTGAGAGTGCCATGTAGGATCTATGTGGCTTCAATAAAATATTAAAAAAACAAATAAAGCATAAATAATCTGACCTAATTATTCTCTATTATTCTGACCTAATTCATCTACTTTCCTGTTAAACGATTTCGTCTTCCTTCGACGTCCTCCGTCGTCGATTATGGCTTCAATAAAATATTAAAGAAAACAAATAAAGCATAAATAATCTGACCTAATTATCCTCTATTATTCTAACCTAATTCATCTACTTTCCTATTCAACGATTTCGTCTTCCTTCGACGTCCTCCGTCGTCGATTATTCTGAACTAATTGTATTCCTGTTGTTCGTGTCGATTGTCGCCGCCGTCATCTTTCTTCTTCCTTGGACGTCCTCAATAGTGTTCCTCTCAATTATCTCCTCTGTTCTCTGCGGTATGTTTTGATTTTGGTTATATTTACAAAATTAATTTTTATTATTGCAGATCGGATTGTTATATACGTCATATAGAATTCCGACTACTCTGTTTGTCTGGTATATTTGGTTTATTTTATTCTTTTAATGAATGGTCAAATCTAGATCTTCCTTTTAATTGCGAAAAAATAAAGAAAAAGATTGAAACTTGATGTTAATTCTACCGTCTTTAAAATGGAAAATTAGGCCGACGTCGAATTGCACGAGTTTATTACTAGTGTGTGTATATATTGTGTAGCTGCAAACTAGGTAGAACATGATTTGATGGGGTGAGCGGCGGGCGTGTTGAAGAATAATTCAAACTCTCATGCATGCATGTGCATGGATGGTCTTGGCTCTCTAATTCAGTTCCTACTTTCCTGGATGATCCAGTCTTCTAGTTTGAATAAACGCCGTTGGTGAATAACCGTTGTTGATCCAAGTTTTTAGCTTTAAGTTGTTTGTTTCCTCTCTATAAATTGTAGGTTCAAGTTCATTGTTATGTACTTCATTTTTGTATCACTTTCCAGTTCATTAAATAATATTAAGAGTCAAGCTTTGGTACTTTGTGTTCTTGTGTGAGTTTAAATTCCAACAGAGTGGTATCAGAGCACAGGCGGTGCTCTTTCTAAGTGTCTAGTAACAAAAGCAATCACTCCGTTCGTTCAAATGGCAGAACAAGTTAACCCTATGCCAATGGCTCCATCTCCAATCCCTGTTTTCAAGGGAGAAGGTTATGAACATTGGAGTATTAGGGTGAAGACAATTTTAAAGTCCAGAGATCCGTGGGACCTCGTAGAAACTGGTGTTAATGAAGCTGATGCTGATCAAGGCAGATTAAAGACCAACAGAAAGAAAGATGCTCATGCTCAGGCTGTGATTCAACAGGCTGTGCATGACCAGTTGTTTTCAAGAATAGCTGCTGCAACATCTGCCAAGGAAACCTGGGATATCCTAAAAATGGAATTTCAAGGAGATGCTCAAGTCAAATCTATTATGCTTCAAGGCTTAAGGAGACACTTTGAAAACTTGAGCATGAAGGAGAATGAATCAATTGGAGACTATTTCTCAAGAGTGATGGGAATATTGAGTCAGCAGAGATCTTATGGTGAAATGATAGTTGATCGACTAATTGTTGAGAAGATATTAAGGAGCATAACCCCAAAGTTTGATTACATCGTAACCTCAATTGAAGTGTCATATGATCTGTCCACTCTTACACAAGTGAGACTTATGGGATCTTTACAATCCCAGGAGGAAAGAATAAACAGTAGGAGTACTGTGGTTGTGGCTGACAAAGTTGAAAGGGCAGATGAACAAGCCCTTCAAGTGTTCAATGAAACAGGAGCAGGAATAGGTGCTCAGTTCAACACAAGAGGAAGAGGAAGGACCTACACAAGAGGAAGGGGCAGAGATAGATCTGGAGATAGAATAGAGGTCCACAATGCTATGTTTGCAACAGGTATGGCCATGTTAAAAGGGATTGTTGGTACAATGATGAGAATCATGCTAATGTTGCTGAGAATGAGGGACAAGAATCTGATGCAGTAGAAGAACCTCATATTTTCATGATTTACACACCAACAAAAAGGTTTGCCCTCATGACACACTCAGGTAACAATCACAAATCTACCTAGCTTTGGTTCTTGATTCTGGTTGCTCCAACCACATGACAGGAAACAAAGACAGATTTACAAAGATTGATAACTCTTTCAAATTAGTAGTTAGATTGGGTGATAAGAAAGGATTACATGTAGAAGGAAAGGGGACAGTAAGAATAGATCTAAGTAATGGAGGGTATAGATTGTTAGATGATGTCTATTATGCCCCTAGCCTAGAGTATAACCTTTTGAGTGTGGGACAGTTAATGAGGAAAGGTTACTCACTGTTTTTTTATGAAGATAAGTGTGTTATTAAGAACCGAAACACTGGTGCTACAATGATGATTGTGAATGTGGCCACCAACAACATGTTCTTGTTTGATGCCTCAACTGCATAATCAACAAGTCCTGTCAAAATTGCCCCTGAAGTATGGTCACTACAACTCCAATGCTTTAAAAGTTTTGAATGATAAAAGGATGGTGTTGGGTATGCCACGAATTAAATCTTTTGGTGAATGTAATGGATGCACATTTGGTAAACAAACCATGTCTCCTTTTAGTTCTAAGTTATGGAGAGCTAAGAGGAAACTTGAGCTAGTATATGTTGATGTTTGTGGTCCAATGCAAGTGCCTAGTCTAGGTGGAAGTCTCTATTATTTGCTGTTCATAGATGACTTCACTAGGATGTGTTGGGTGTACTTTATTAACAAAAGTCAGAAGTTTTTGGTAAATTCAAGATTTTTAAGGCAAAAGTTGAAAAAGAAGCTGAGTGCCCAATTAAAACTTTCAAAACTGATAGGGGAGGTGAGTTCTGCTCTAATGAATTCAATCAGTTCTGTGAGCTCCATGGGATCAAAAGATAACTCACTCCTCCATATACACCTTAAAACAATTGTGTAGTGGAAAGAAAGAATAGAACTGTAATGGGCATGAGTAGAAGTATGATAAAACAGAAGCAACTTCCCAATTTTTTTTTGGCTGAAGCAGTGGCAACTGCTGTGTATTTGATCAATATTTCTCTGACTAAGGCAGTTAACAATAAGACACCTTATCAGGCTTGGTTCAACTATAAGCCAAAAGTTGATCATTTGAAAGTTTTTGGAAGTATGGCCTATGTTGTTACACCATCTCAGGGGAGAAGGAAGTTGGATGATAGGTCTGAATCATCAATTCTCATTAGTTACATTAATGAGACTGATGGATATAGATTCTATGATCCAACTAGCAAGAAGATCTTTACAAGAAGAGATGTGCAGATAAGAGAGAATGAAAAGTGGGAATGGAAAGACAATGTGAGTAAAGAAAGTTATGAAGCTAATTACATTGATCCTTTTCCTGTGTTTTTGAATGACAGCTATGAAGATAATAACATTGAAGGTGTACAAGCCCAGTCAAATGAAGCTGCTCAAACACAGACAAATGAAGTGTCAATTCAGTCTAGTCACAATGAAGCCAGTAGCAGTGGGACCAGCAGTGGAAGTTCACATGGTTACACTCAAGATTCTGATCAGTCCTCACCCTCTCCAGTGCTCAAATCATTAAGTGACATATACTCCAAAGCCAAGAAAGTGACTTCCAACTATGAAACACATAGTATTCATGATGATGATCCTGCTACCTGTCAATTTGCCTTAAGTGCTGCTGATCCAATTGATTATCCTGAAGTTGTCTGAAAAGAAGAATGGAAGGCAGCTATGAAAGAAGAGATTAAAGCCATAGAAAAGAACAATACATGGAGTTTAGTGAAGCTGCCAACTGGAAAGAACTTGGTAGGGCTAAACTGGCTTTTCAAGACCAAGATGGGACCTGATTGTGAGGTGTTGAAACACAAAGCAAGGCTGGTTGCTAAGGGATACTCACAACAGCAGGGGTTAGATTATCAGGAAACTTTTGCTCCTGTAGCACATTTTGAAACAATTAGAATCATTATATGTGTTGCTGCTCAACTTGGATGGGAACTACATCAGCTGGATGTAAAATCAACTTTTTTGAATGGTGATCTGAATGAAGAAATTTATGTACAGCAGCCAGAGGGTTTTGAGGTTCAAGGGCAGGAAGAAAAGGTGTATAAGCTAAGGAAGGCCTTGTATGGTCTCAAGCAGGCTCCTAGAGCCTGGTACTCTAAGATTGATGGGCATTTTGTGAAGAATGGATTTAAAAGAAGCAACAATGAACCAACTCTGTATGTGAAAAGGTTTGATGATGATCATATTATCTATGTGTGTATGATGTTGATGATATCATAGGCACAAGTTCCAGTCCCAAGTTGATAGCAGAGTTTAAAGAAGTGATGAAGAATGAATATGAAATGTCTGATATGGGGCTGCTTCAATATTTTCTTGGCTTAGAGATCAAGCAGGCAAAAGATGGTATTTTTCTATCACAAGAGAAATATGCAAAAGAGTTATTAAAGAAGTTTGGTCTTAGTGAATGCAATCCAGAAAATATTCCTATGTGTGTTAGTGAAAAGTTCCAAGTGGAGGATTTATTTGCTTATTCAGTGGGCATAGTGTCAAGATTCATGCAAGTCCCATCCAAGGTACACTGGGGAGCTGAAAAAAGAATACTTAAATATGTTGCAGGGACAGTCAAATTTGGTGTGTGGTACAAAAAAGGAAAGAAGGTCTAGTTGACAGGATACACAGATAGTGACTGGGCAAGCAGTGTGGTATGACCGAAAAAGCATTTCAGTTCATGTGTTTACATTGGGCAGTGGGTCAATTACATGGAGTTCAAAGAAGCAGCAGACTGTGGCTTTATCAAGCACAGAGGCAGAATATGTAGCAGCTGCAGCTGCAACATGTCAAGGTGTGTGGATCAGACGAATTTTGGAAGAACTTGGTTTGGTTCAAGATCAACCTAGTATGATTTATTGTGATAACAACTCCACTATCAACCTGAGCAAGAATCTAGTTATGCATAGTAGATCAAAACACATAGAGTTAAAGTATCATTTTTTTTAAGAGAAATGGTTGCACAAGAGCAGGTTACATTGAAGTTTTGTTCTACACAAGAACAGTTGGCTGATGTTCTCACTAAGGCTCTTAATCATGAAAGATTTGCAATGCTCGGGCATAGGTTAGGAGTTGTGGAGTTTGAATTAAGGGGAGGTGTTGAAGAATAATTCAAACTCTCATGCATGCACGTGCATGGATGGTCTTGGCTCTCTAATTCAGTTCCTACTTTCCTGGATGATCCAGTCTTCTAGTTTGAATAAAAGTCATTGGTGAATAACCGTTGGTGATCCAAGTTTTTAGCTTTAAGTTGTTTGTTTCCTCTCTATAAAATGTAGGTTCAAGTTCATTGTTATGTACTTCATTTTTGTATCACTTTCCACACTACAAGAAAACAGAGCAATAGCGGCGACTGTCGCCGCTATTTGTCTTGTCGCTATTGCCTTGACGCTATTGCTCCTTGTGTGGCCGCTATTGCTTTTTGTCGCCGCTATTTCTTGTGCCACGTCACTACATGGTCATATTATTAGCGGCGACATGTCACCGCTAATAACCTTTTTTTGTACCTGTTGATTTTAACCTACTAGTGATATTTAAATACTGGAAAACCGAAAAAAGCATAAAATATTTTACATACGCATCCCAAATTCGAATATGTCATCCTAAAATCGTTTACATGAACCATACTAAACACATAATATCGCACCTACATATCATAATCATCATCGGTGTTATCATTCCCTTGATCTTCTTCATGGTTTTGGTTTCCCAAGTCCGGTGTTGCAGTATCTGAAAGAATCGCCCGGATGATTCCACTGGATGTACTTGTCTTCTATCATCAGGGAAGGTAGTAGCAGGGCATCTTATGTTTGATTTATTGTCTTCTATCATCATCTGGATGTACTTGATAATACAATCGGTGCACTAGGGGTGATCAATGCGTTTGTTGTTCTTGACTTATCTTGGAGGGTAATGGGTTCAATGCAAATTTCATATGTGAATGTTTCTTCTTCTTGTTGATTTTCTCCATGATCAACTTGTTGAGGTTTCTGTGTTGGATTCCCCATTGTATGAAATAAAATTGTTTGTGAAAACTAACTAGTTAGTCGATGGGTTTTATATTACTTTTGATCATTCAAGAAACCCCCAAGGCCTGCTGCTGCCAAGAAAAAGCCAAAGGAACCAGTCAAAACAACAAACATCAAAATGGTCCTACTAGAAGGAAACACAGTGGTACATGATGACTTTGTTGTTGAAGAAAAGCCTCTGCTTACACAATTCAGGGATCCTTATACGTTTGCCTATCAACTACAACAAAACATAATAGAAAAACAGCATACCAAGGTAATCACTGAACATCATCTTCCTACTCCTAGTGATCAACCTGATATTGCTAACATTGAAAAGAGAAGGAAATCCCACTTGATGGTCACTGAAATAGAAGATACACCACAACCAGGTTTAAACCAAGAAAAAGGCATTGTCCTTTTTACTTTAGACTTTGACCAATCTAAAGTAAACATTGTGAAAGGGTCCTTCACTGATACAAACTCAGTGATGGTGACAAGAAGAGATCGTTCAAGCAAGTCTTTAAAAACACAACAGAACTGAAGAATCTATCTACCAAAGACCTTCTCACAATTCAACATCTTGAACCTACAAGAGGATCTCTTACTGAACAACAAGCTCACCATCTCAAGGTCTCAATGGTTGCAGAAATATGGAGAATCCTTGAAGAAAGTGAAAACACAAATAAGGATTAGATAAGGTTTTGGCTTCATCAATCCAGGGGGAGATTGTAAGCACAAAGAGGATTGACGAAACCACTTTTGATACCTTAGTCTAATTCATATTTTGCAATAATATTATAAGTATAGAAACTGCTGAAGAAGAAGACTGAAAGTACTGAAGAAGAAGATATCAAGTACTGAAGAGTAAAGATCAGAAGTTCTGAAGACGAACCAGACAAAGTCTCTGAGGAACTACTGAAGACAAACTACTCATCAGTAGTTTGTCACTCATCAGCTGTTTTGATAGAAGCTTCCCACCGCCCTTATACTTCAATAGTTTAGTATGATATTAATATTCTTAAAGTCTTTGTACAAGTTCCAATACTACAGCATGTGGTAGTATTATCTTACAGTATTATAATCTTTTGTATACACAACTTGTATGTAATTGACTGTCTATAAATAGAGGGGTTAATCCCACTATTTTAGACAACGAATCCTTCAAGACTTTTGTAGTTCACCATTTTAATATATCTGAGAATCATTATGCATTTACTGTTATATTCTTTACTGTTTTTATTCTCATTTACTACTTAGTTTATTGATTGAGGGGGAG
The DNA here is from genome assembly GCA_030844895.1 of Ambrosia x helenae. Taxonomy (NCBI): domain Eukaryota; kingdom Viridiplantae; phylum Streptophyta; class Magnoliopsida; order Asterales; family Asteraceae; genus Ambrosia; species Ambrosia x helenae. The sequence continues at coordinate 67,670 of JAUTDX010007364.1, forward strand.
TAATAACTCCTGTTAAAAGTGAATCTTTAACTTGCTACACTTGTATTAATTCCGCTGTGCAAATATACTTTGATAGATCTAAACAAGTGTTCATAAATAAGAACTGTTAAAAGAAACTGATCCAACAAATAATATTAATAACATACTGTATGAGGAAGAGGATGAAGATAGGTGATTAAAGAGAGGATCTACGTGTGTGAATTGGGTAAGGAGAAGAGGAGGAGGCAGCGACGGCAGGAGGAGGCGACGGCAGTGGTGGCAGTGGGGAAAGGGAAAGGATGGGTTTTAGGGTTCGCGGGAGGAGAAGAATGTTATATATGATTTAATAAAGAAATATTTAATTTATTAAAAAAACTAAAAAATTTAAAAAATTTCACATTGTGCCACTTGGCGCATTCAAAGGAAGAATTGCACCAATGAGTGCCATGTCATCACATCAGCTTTCCTTTATATATATATATATATATATATATATATATATATAGAGGATCCTGTAGGAAAATTGGTTTGTGTGAGAAGTGTAGGAAGGATTAAGAATTGACATGTAGCCATCATGTTTTTGATTTTGGAATGATGTTTTGGGTTGTTTTAGCTTGAAAAACACTTAACACAACAATATAAAAAAATTTAAAACACAATCCAATGTATCATAGTCATTAAATTTAAATTACAGATAAAACACCTAGTAATTACTTAAAACACTCTGCTAAAGTGTTATTGACATAGTGTTTTAAGTTTTAAGCCTAAAATACATTGTTTTCGGTTATTAATTGTTATGTTTGTTGTTTTTCTAAGCAAACAATCCAAAACATCATGAATGCGTCCAAAAAATGATGCATACGTCCAAAAAAATGATGCATACATATCAATTTTTAATTCTTCCTACACCTCTCACAAAAACCAATTTTCCTACAGGAACCCTACCCTATATATATATATATATATATATATATATATATATATTGATCAATGGTCCTTGATTAATCCTATATTATAATATAAAGCAAGTTGGATTATGTGGTTATAAATGAGAGCAAGGGTAATAGTGTCATTAACCATTCATTGTCTGTGTAACTGACATGCATATCATGTCATACCTCTCTCCTTTCTTCAAAACAAATTCAAAAACACAGTCCCTCAAACGATCCACTCTCTCTCTCTCTCTCTCTCTTAACCAGTGTCTTCACCCCTTTCAAAACCCAAATAATCTAGAAGCAACAAAGGAAGATGACACCCTTTAGCCTTTCTCCCCTCTGGTGGCGACGACGACGGAAAAGCAATAAAGCTTCCACAAAAAAATCATCAAAAAGGTGTGTAGATCGTTATTACTATGTCAGGATTGTTAGGGTTTGTCAGTGTGGTTGTTAAATTATTTGTATATATTGTTTAATTATATTAGTTACAGTAATGAGTCATAAATAATATTCTGGAAATTTAAACCCCTAACAGTGTATGATTATTTTATTCAGGAATAAAAAACGTTCTGATCATAATGTAGGTGTTGTGTCTGATGACTCTACACATGAAATGATTGTTTTAAAGGATCATGGGCCGTCTCAGACTCCACATACAGAAACGAGACGTACATTAGGTATGAAAAACCTTATTGGCATAATCAATAGACAGTTTAAGTGCATTAAAGAGTATGTTTGTTTTTGTTTGCTATTTTGGAATGTTATATTCTGATATTTGTTTTTGTTTGCTATTTTGTAAGAATATGATTCTGACACCCCTTTAAGTGCATTAAAGAGGAAAAGGATAGGTAATATATTGTTGTTGTTTTTTTTTCACTTTTTAAGTATGTATGGTATAGATATTAATGAAATGTGTTCTGTTGTGTTGGCTGATGTGTTTGATATGTATAAAGGTGGCAGTGCAAAGGCAACGGTTAGGCCAACAGATGCTAGGACATCCAGAAAGCATAAAGGTTTGTTTTGTTTGTTTGCATATGAATATATTTGATTATGTGGTCCTACATTTGTTTATGACACCGATTTATGTGAAGGCAAAGAGTCAGTAATTGTGGTGAGCAGCAACACACCTACGAAAAAGAATAAAGGTACCAATCGCTTTATATATGTTAACATGTTTTAGGATACTGGTAACATGTGTTAAGCAACGCCTGTCCTGTGTTTTTTTAACTGAGTCATTCGCGTGTGGCAGGTAGAACGAGGGCAACTGGCATAGATCCTATTAGCGGGTCAGTTAGGGTAACATGGTCTGGGTCGAGGGTAGTTGACAGTTCCACCACGCCAGTTGCGAAGAAAACAGGAATCAGGGAGTCACAGGCAGGGACCGCTGTTAAGCGGAAACGGACTGAAAATGTGGAGAGGCAGGGGGTTGAAGCCATTACACAATGTAAGAGGTCAAAAAAGAATGAATGGAATGGAATACGGACTAGGTCATCGCCTATTCAATTTGCTAGGTGCGTGGAAGTGTTAAGTGAAGAACAACGATTGGTTGTGAAGGAATTGGGTTTCAGGAAGTTGCTAAACTTTAAGATGGACGGTATACCAACCAAGTTGGGCCATTATGTGGTTGATAATTTCAACCCTGATATGCTAGAGATGACATTCCCTTGTGGGAAAATTATTGTAGATGAAAAGTAGCTGAGAAGATACTTGGCATTCCACGTGGGGGGGGGGGGGGGGGTTCCATTCAATTCATTTGACCGGTTGCCAAAGTATGACGAAGGAGTAGCAAAGTGGCGTAAGAGGTACCCGGAAAACAAGTACGTTACGCCGAAACAGATGGTGGATATGATCCAGAATGAGTCAGAAGGGGCTGATAGCTTTGAGTTTCGTCTAGATTTTCTGATGTGCTTCTATGCTGTGATGGTTGAATGCCACAAACAAGGTAGTTTGAAGGATTCAACAGTTGAGTATCTAAGGGATACTACGGACTGGTGAGGCATCTTAGTTAACAAGTTGAGGACTTGCAAAAATGGATGGAATAGAGATTCTCAACAGACACCATTTGCTGGCCCCTCGCTTTGCTGACGGTAACTCTGTCAATTAATATCCCTTTATCTGATTTTACGCATTGTGAGTTTATATCATGTGTTACTGTGTTTGACTAACATCTGTTAACCTGCAGCTTGTGTATGTTGATTGCGTTACTTGCGAAGGGATTGACGTTGATGATTCGGTGTATCCAATTACGTTTTGGAATTTCCAACGGCTGAGAGAGAGGGAAAAGTTAGATATAAAAATGGTGTATTCGGAACAGGTAGGTTTAGGGGATTGTCAGCGTGTGAAAATGTGAAGACTGGAACAGACGAACCAAGCATTCAGGTTTTTTAGTCCTTGTTTCCATAAAAAGTACACTTTATGTACGATATTAATAATAGGACAATCATTCTTTAGTTTGATATTTAAGCCCCCTCCCCCTACTTTACAGGAAAAGGTCTTGGCAGTTGATAAGTTAGTAGAACTTGTTATGAAGACAAAGAAACGGATTGAGTCGTCAATTGGCAAGTTATATGATGAGCATCTTGATAGGGCAGATGTGGTTGCAGTGAAAGCGAAGTATGAGAGCGTGGCGGTGGAGTTACCTAAGTGGAAGAATACAGAAGTTCAAGCCCGCAATACGGTATCATGCAGCATAGAAGGCGTACTGGGAGATTTGGCAAAAATGCCGGTAGATACTGATGGTGTCAAATCGGTTGCAGCAGACGTTCAGACAGTTAAGGGGGATGTTGTTCTATAGGTTGCATCAGACATTCCTGCCGTTCAAGAGGTTGCATCAGACAAACCTGGTAAGCCAGTGCGGATTTTATTAACATTGACAATAAAATAAGATAGTCTGATGTCTGTGCATTGCATCATAAACCAAATACAGGTGCTGCAATCGAATTTGAACTTCCTGGTGGACTAGATGACTTAAGCATGGGGACGCAGAAGTCGCCATTAACAACACCTATACAGGCTCATAAGAAAACCATGTTGGGAAATGATGACGTTAGCGATGCTAGTCCAGTGGACAGCCAATACCGAAAGATCCTGCATGAAGCTGAGAAGCGCAAGTTGGTTGACAAAGATCTGGATACTGATATGGCAGTGCCCGGTGGAATGACATGTGAGGAAGTGGACCATGTGGTATCCATTGTCGATGCACGCAGCAAGGGTAAGTTCTTATATAAATATGTATCACCCTTGAATGGTTTTAAAAATACACATGTTACTGAACATTTTGTCGATGACACAAGTTGGAGGCATAGGGTCCGTTGTGGATGAACCGAGCAGTGATAAGGTGGCCATGGATGCGGGAGAGGTACATTCAAATGAACCAAAATCTGGTGTTTTTACGAAGACGAGGAGCAAGTCGAGGGCAGGTGTGAAATCCAGGGGTAAAAGGGATAACAAATCTGGGGTAAATGATGCTGCTTTGGTGGAGAAAGGAAGCGACGAAATCCAAGGTTAGTTTGGCTTGTTTAAAAAAAACTGTTGTTCGGTGGTTGCTAACATGTGTTAATACTAACCCTTGTGACACCCATCAATTTGGGATTGTTAGAAAACCTACCATGACATGGATTGTTAGTTTTTATTAAAGTAGGCAAGGTGATGGAAGACGAGAAGGCTGTTGTTGATGTCGGCACTAGTAGTGTTCACGTGACTGACAAGGATGGTGGCTTGTATATGGGACATGCCGGGGCACCGGTAACAGCAGATGTGCAACCCGAATCGACGGAAAGTAAGTTGTTCGATCATGCTTGTACTATGTTGTGTTAGTGGTATTCACTAGCATATGTTAAGTCTTTGTTCATTTCCCCTTTGTTCTTAAAAATTTAGATGTTAATGCGCGGGATGTTTGTTTTTTTTAAAATAGGCAATCCAACAAATGAGAAGCCAGCTGCTGACCCGGTTGCTAGTCCATCTGATGTCAGCGCTGGTGCAAACGTCCTAAATACGCAGCATGAGACAACGTGTGTTATTGACACCCACAAAGACGCAAGCTTGTCAACGGGATATACCGCGGCCCCGGTCATAGCAGATATGCAAACAAATTCTCCAAAAAGTAAGTTCTGCCCCCAACCATATATGTACTAACATGTGTTATTGGTAGTCACTAGCATGTGTTAGGCTTGGTTGTTTATTTTTTACATGTTAATGTCCGCGATGCGTTTTCTTTTGACATGTTAATAGGCAATCCCACAGATGAGAAGGCCGCTGCTGACCCAGAAAGTTGTCGGTCTGATATTAGTGCTGCTGCAAACACCCAAGATACCGAGAAGAAGACGACGTGCGGTCCAGTTCATGCCGGTAGACAAACAGGCCCGGGTACGCTGGTGAAAGAAACTAACAGTAAGTTGTCCGCGTTTTTTTCAGAGGAATAAAGTCTGGATGGATATACTATTTCTTTTCATAATGAGTGTAATATTTGGCCAAAGCAGATGAGGTTGCCGAAGTCCTATGGTGGGCGCCATACGCGATAGCGGATGACACAGCGCCTAATCCAGGTGGGCATGATGATGTCGGAGCATCGGTCGGGCAATTAGGATAGGTGCAACCAAAACAAACTGCGCCGGTTGTTGACTACGAAATGCCAAGTTTTAGTGTTGGCCTGACGCAATTGGAACAGGATGCCCACAGAACCAGCAATGAGAAAGAAGGTGGTCAAGCCATGAATGTTCCTCTACACGGTACGCTATATGTTTCCTATGTTAGTCTGATTGTTTCATATACGAGTTTGTATGGTTTGTATGTTAGTTTATATGTTTGTTGAATGTGTGGTGAGGGTAACTGAAAACACTATATTTATTTAATAAAAAAACAGCGTGCTCATCGTCTAAGAAAGCTGTGGAAACACCCTTGCCTTTCCCAATGGTTTTCCCTGTCAGTTCCTATGACGCCAATAGTGGAGCATACAAGGAATATGGCGTTGGGGGGTCGGAACCTCAGGATGAAGACAATCTAACATTGGCCGAAAGGAAGAAAATGATTGCAGATTTGGACAAGACAAAGAGAAATCCACATCGGGAAAACAGCGTGACGTACGTGGACAAATCGCCCTTCATCATACGTGGTGTAAACCTGCTTGAGGGTCTGACCAAGAATGACGAAGATTTGTGGGAGTACCTATGCATAAATGAAACTTTGATCCATCAGCTGCATGGCAGTTTTGCTAGGAGGAAAGTTGCAGCAGATCTGTAAGTTAACGGTTCAACTACTATAGTGATCCTATCCTGATTAATAACATTAAAAGCATAACTATGTTTGTTGTGATGCAGGGCTGGGGGAGGCAAACAACCTAGTGAAATGGCTGATGACGATCCTCATACGCTGTCTAGGTAAGTTGCGCAATGCTGCTTTTTATTTATATTTCTATCAGAAATGTTAATATCATATTAAACATATGTAGGGAGGTGTTGTTTAGAAGTAGTTCTAATGTGGAAGCCACACGGGGTTTGTTAAAGTCGTTAAAGCCAGGTGAGTGGGTTGGTGACAGCATAATCGATTGTTGGGTTGAGGTCCTCAATTATGAAGAAACTTTAAAGTCAGATGACGCTTACCTTCGCCTGTTTATAGGAACCAAAGTTGTGGTAACTACTAGTGACTATTAGTTTGTATGTTGTGTTATGATGTGAATATTGCACTAACGGATTATGCATTTCTTGATCAAACAGATTCCATGGATGCTAAACGATAAGAAATGTGACCCCCCAACAAGGCAGGAAAAGTTTGCATCCGCATGTATGCCGCTATCCCAAGTTAACAAAAGATCTCAGACTTCAGGAAATATGACATCATCCAGTTCCCTGTGCTTGAGAGAGGGCATTTCTACTTGTTGGTTTTTGAGTTGCGCAATGTCGCGATACTTCTTATTGACAATGATAAGAAGAGAGGCCGTCATGGGTTCCGAGACAGCAGCGACTTCCACAAGAAGGATGTGCCATATAAATACGTAAGTTTGTTGCTTCTGTCTTGAATATTCAGGGTGTTTTGCATGGCACTAACATATGTAAAAATAACTGCAGAAACACATGTTTGTAAACTTCCTGATGGAGATTCAGCACCCAAAGGTGAAAGCGATTGAGGCTGCAACAATACAGAGGCTTGATGTGGCTTGGGGAACAGCAGGGAATGGAACGGACTGCGGCGTTTTTCTGATGCGACATATGGAGAGATTCATGGGGATGCATGTGCCGTTTGAGTGCGACCTCAGTTCACAATGGAGGAAAAAAGAAGGGGAGTTGAACAGGCTACGCAAAAAGTTTGCAGCCCACATCCTCGGCTCTCCAATTAATACCATGAAGGCGAAGGTTGCGAAGCAAGCGTTGAGGAAGGGTTAGATGACAGGGTTGCGATGGTGGGCATGTGGTGGTTTTTTTTATGCTTGTTGTTTGTCGCTTTAAGACATGTACTTTTAATTATGCCCCAAACCAAAACTTTATTTTGGTAAGCTAGTTGTAGGTTTAATTAGACATTACCAGGATCACTAAATGTGGTGTGACTAACGTACGTAATATAAGTAGTATTAATGATGGCCATGTAAGCATGACATGTTTTCCCTTATTACCAAAAAGGCTTATGAGTTATTATTATAATACTAAAAAAATACAAAAAGGAAAAGTTCAAAAAAAAAACCTAAAGTAAATAAATAATAGTGAATAGTTATTGTACTATCACAAATACACAAAAGAATAAATTTAAAAATAGATTATGACATCTATCACCTTTTTAGATTTTGATTTGACAAAAAGCTTGTTCTCTCTCCACCACATAATAGCCTTATTTTTTATTTGTCATCAAGTTGCATTTAAAAAATTATAAAAATTACCTTACACCTATCACCTTTTTAATATGCCTTAATTGTATTAACCTACCCTCTCTACCACTCTTCTATTAATACAACAAGTTTCAACACATTCATACACACTTCTAAGATAAATCACCCACACACACACACTACGTGATGACATTTCCATCATCCACCCCTCCTCCAAAACGTCAAAAAGTTGAAGAAGCAAAGGAAAGCTCACCCAAAGATGTTGCCATGCGTGATGTTGGAAATGCCATTGTCGAGTACCCTACTCAAGAAGTTGGCGTTGATCCGAAACAAGCAAAAAAGGACACCGGTAATGAAGAAGGCCAAGAAATTTCTAATGATGTGATGATGGCGGTTGAAGCTCACCCGAGAGCGTGACCTCGGTTGTGCCAGGCGCACCTTGCACTTGTAAAAGGTGTGCCTCGGATTTCGTGTGCCCGGGTATAGACGGTGACCATGAGTATTGTGGGTGTCCTTTATGCCCGAACTCACCAAACACACTTGCAAGGTGGGCTAGCCATAACCCGTGGGAAGGAGAGGAGACTACTTCACCCTCCGAGTTTAGCTTTGAAACCGAGCATGGCAAGTTTTCCCCATGATAGGGGAGGAGGGTTGTGTGGTTTGAATGTGGGTGTTAGCGTTGGCTGTTAGTGTCTTTTGGTTAGCTGCGCATGTTTTTAATAAATAAAGTAATGTAGGATCTTTAAATCTATCCCTGTGTAATAGTTTAGTATGTTTTAATGTATGATATCGTGGTGTTTATGAAGTAATCCTTCTTAGATATGGACATAATACACGCGCAGAACCGTTACTGCTGACCTGTTGTGAGCGTGATCTATGACTCTGATAGCACATGTTATGAAAAGTAACACACATGTGTTAGTGACATGGTGTTTATGTTTTCACAACACTAGCACATGTAATTAATGGACAAACATAATAACACATGATAAGCATTACCCTTTAACATGTGTAATTTGTGTTGGTTATGCATGTGTTAGTGACACGGTGTTAACACATGTTATCATGTCACTAATGCATGTTATTGATGGACAACATAATAACACATGATAAGCAGTAACCTTTAACATGTGTAATTGTGTGTGCATGCATGTGTTAGTGACATGTATTACACATGTCAGCAATATAGAGCATATGTGCAATGTGTTATGCCTGCATATGTTAGTGACATGTCACTAACACATGTCAACATTGACTAACACATGTGATCTGTTGATTACTGTTGATAACACATATAAGAGAGTTGGTTACACGTGTTAGTTGAAACATAATAACACAAGTACAAAGACAGTTTTTTTCTAGATGTCGACTGTCGTTTGATGTGTTATGGGAAACATGGCAAAAATGCAGCAGATAGCATAAGATGAAAAACAAAAAGCCGAAACATGTAAAGGCTTCATAAGTGGCATGTCATAAAATATATAAAACTACATTAAAGTTTGAAACCATGTCTTTTCAAAAACAACCACCATACATAGAAAACCATAGAAACATAGCATAAAAATAACCCATATATAATAAGTCTGCGCACCGCCTAAGAACTTACGTAGTTGAACACAACTGTGTTACGGCCATAACAAGATAGTTGAAGCGCACACTAGGAAATGTTATCAAGCATGTAACACAGTTCAAAAAGTGCTACTTATTTATACACATACCGCTTAGGCGTAATGCGTGGCTTTGTCAAGCTATGGTGGCACAACAGCCGAGCTACATGCTTCCTTGGCCTTCTTCATTGCAGCGACCTTCTCACAGTTTCTTGAGTCGTGATCCACCACATACTTCTTACACTTGGCACATAAACGTGGTGCCTTCTGCACCTTCTGCACCTTGGGTGCTTTCGTTAATGCCTGCTGACCTGGACCAATGATGCGCCTAGTTTTCCCACGTCCCTTGTTTCGGACCACATCCGGTTAGCAACAACCACTTCGCAGTCAATGGGTTGACCAATTATGTCTTCCACGAAAGCTTCGTCTGACTCCGGTACAGGTGGTGAAAATGGCTGCTTGGTTAACAGGTTAAGCTTCATCAAGCGTAGTTGTTCAGCTAAATCAGTAAGTGACCTCTCATTGGTCCTTGCAACGTCCACGCATTCGGTCACTAGTTCAAGGATTTCATTCCCCAGGATCGATTCTGGGTGGCTGTCAACACCATAACAACTAGCAATTGAGAAAACTTTTATTGGAAGCAGATCACGCATCCACCTCTTTGCAATGTATTTGTCGGGGATACGGTCAACCTTTTGTACTATGTACACAGCGAAAACATGACGACACAATAAACCAATGCGGATAAAACCCCTGCATGAGCATTCAGCCGTGTGATCTGATGCATCGAATCGGACCTGTATTGGTTAAAAAAATACATCAGCAAAACTGACCAGGGTCGAAAATACCGAGGCACGTAGAAAAATACATGTGTTAGTGGAGTGATAATACAGTTTATTACTAACAGAAAAGGTGCAGTTATAATACTTGGTATATGTTAGTAACATCACGACGACGGTCCAAGTGTGTGACATCAAAAACAGTGACACCCTCCTGCGGAGTGGTGTTGGAAATGTAGCAAGCAAACCTACCCTTTGTAATCTCCTTATGGACCTCCTTAAACAAGTTTTGCGTATACAAACTGAAAGCGTGTTACTCGATTGGCAAGTCCAGGGTACCAACAAAAACAGTAGACGAAGTCTTGTACTCAGCCACCCTTTGGGGATAACGTTGGCTGTCAACCCTCGATTCAAAACATAGCATAAACTGCACAAGCGTGTCGGCGCTCGTAGAAGTCACCTTGAAAGTTGCATTCGAACTCTCGCTTCTTGAGGTGGTTTCATTAGGCAGCACATTGGAATCTCCCTGAAATAAGCTGGAATCCATAACTCCTTAATGGCAAACATGTCCTTCAACCATTGATTATCACCTACTCCAAACGTATCAAGAAGTTCCTGCCAGCGAGTCTCAAAGGTCGATGGTTTTATGTATATGTTCCACACCAACCGCTGGATGCAAGCACGGAAATCTGTTTTACCCAGCAGATCCCCCGACACCTGAGATGCAATTAATAATTGAGTAGGTTTATAACAAATATACCCCCATACGGTGGATATGGATTTAATTCGGGTGGTTTAATAACAATTAATAATCGTATTACAAACCTTGAACGGCAGTTTCTTCATAACATGCCAGATGCATAGTCTGTGACGAGACTCTGTGAAAACTTGGGTATGGCTTGCAACATGGCCGGGTCCTGATCACATAACACTAGCGCGGGCTGAGCACCATGGGCTTTTAAGAAAGCTTGTAACAGCCAAACATATGATTCAATTGTTTCATTTGTTATCAACCCAGCCCCAAACGTAAGGCATTGCTTATGATGATCGAGACCGGTAAAGGGGACAAATATCATGTTGTACCTACATGGGGGCACAGACAAAACATAAAATTGGTGTTGATTTTCTGTGTAAGTAACATGTGTTAGACATGTATGTACCAGACATGCTGCCAATTCACACACAATTCAAAATACGCTACAGGTTCCATATACCTAACTAACATGTGTTAGACATCATATATGTGTTTTCTTAAAAATGATACAGCGCATAAAAAACCCTTAGTTCTGTGGCTGATGTCTGGTACATTTTTTAGTATATACACCAAATCATGTTAAAACCGAATTATATTGGGAAAAAAGCCTTTCTTGTTGGTGTGGTAAGTTGCATCAAGCGAAAGAACGTCGCCGAAAAACTTGTAATTAAGTTTGGATATCTCATCCGCCCAGAACACAGAATGTAGTTTGCCCTCTTTAACAACAAAATCAAAATAGAAATCGGGCAAGTTGTCAAAGCGATCATGCAAGCGTTCCAGGAAGAGCGTGGAGTCACGATCGCCAATAAATATTCTTAAATGTTTGCTGAAGTTCTTGAAATCTACAACAGTTCCGTGGACATAATGGTGCCCTCCCTTTAGCGACACAAGATACCAGTGTGCTTTGACAGGTCCTATCCGATTCAAGCTCATGTTGTGTATAAACTGTTTGGTGGCGTATGATAGTTTCCTTGAAACCTTTCTGAGATCACGGTTATGTGAATCCAACAACGCGTGGTTATGAACATCATTGAAACCTCTAACCGTATAACAAGAACATTCACCACTGATAGCAAGTAACAAATGAGCTTTGCAGTTAGAGAGCGTGAAAGAACTGCTGCGTATCCTTAGCGACACTTCATCTAAAGTGTCGAAGGTTCTCTTTATCTGAGGGTTCCCATACTTTGCACAACGTAAGTACTTATGGGTTGGAATGCCCATCCACACCTTCGTTTGCCCTTTCTTAACACAAAAGCCAGCTTGATCAGCATAGTCCTTGTACATCGCCAACGCATCTTTGAAAGTTGTGAACGACTGGCCTTGTTCCGTATCAACCTCGGGCTAACATTAGGTATCCAAAACTGGGTCCCATTAGGTGTTGAAATCACATAATGCTGGGGGCCTTATGTATCACCTACATTTAACATAATTGCGCAACAAAAAAAAACAATTTTAGCTATAAAAACAACAATCATCACCATGATCATCATCACGATCAATACGGTATATTCATAGATGCACAAGGTGTAAAAAAAAATTACACAAACCTTCATTACCACCATGATCAGTGGCTGTCTGATGGACTGGGCTAAAAAAGGGTTAGCCAGAAGACGATCCTTCTCCTGCATCAGTTGGAACCCCCATAAAAACACCACCACAACTTTTATCCTGTGAAACTCCATGCTTGTATGGTGCCTTGCCTTATTAAAACACAACCAAATAAAAACACAAAACTCTAAAAAAATTAAAACAACAGAATATATATATATATATATATGCTTGCTTAAACACTCTACTTTCCTAATACCTAACATAAAAACAGAACAAAATGTTGGTTTAATCGAAAAATCCAAACATACCGTCTAATTCAGATGATTCGAGGTCACTTACAGCCTGAACTGTCATATTGAGATCCCTTGCATCGGAATCAGCATCATCGGACATTAAATAATCTGAGGATTCTAGGTTAGATTCCATCGCATTTACTAAGGGTAGGTGATTTAATGAAGGGGATTAATGGAGAATGGAGGACATTGTTGTTAATGGAGAATGGAGAAGAAGGTGATAATAATAATAGAGAGATAAGAGGGAAAGTACAATGCAAGTGGGATTTGATAGCTTGACTTTGCTATCAATATGACAGATATTGAAATGAACAAAATGACTATACTAACCTTGACAATATAATATAGAGTGATAGTGGATGGGATGATTTGGCACAATATGGGCCAAGGGTTGGGCTTTTTGGGGTTTCTTCATTTAGGAGGGTTTCCTCCATATACTTTGCCTATATATATATATATATATATACTAGGTGAAATCCTATGCGATGCAAGGGAAGACTATGTCATTTTTTAAAGTCTGTTTACTAAAGACCAAATCAAGAAGTCAAACATTTATAGAAAGCAAAGTCTGTTTACTAAGTTCTGTTCTAGAGCAGTGGGTCTGTTAAAGAGATCAGTGTGAAACAGTTGTTGCTTCAAACAGATGTTGCTTTAACAGTTTACTTCAAACAACTGTTGCAATCAATCTGTTGAAGCATCATCTGTTTGAAGCAACAACTGTTTCAGACAAATCTCCTTAACGGACCCACTGCTCGGGAACAGACCTTAGTAAACAGACTTTGCTTGCAACAGATGTTTTACTTCTTGATTTGGAAAGATAATAAAATGCTCGTTTTTTTTCGTGTTTTGTATAGTACTATGGTACTCGTTGGAAAGATAATAAAAAAATCGTTAATTTGGTGTAATTTTTCTAAAAAAATGTCATTTATAAAGTTATTAACGTTTAAAAAATCATGAGGGAAAGTGCATGTGCTATGCACATGAGAGAGAGAATAATTTAATAGTAGATGGAGTATCCATTACCCATTTAATTGACCCGGTAAAATCAGCGGGAAAAACTTAGTTAGATGGCCTGAGAATATGCCATGTGTCCCATTATGCTCCCATATGATGACATATGTCCTAACTTTGCTTTCATTTATATAGTAGATATATATATATATATACACATATTAATAGATTAATAACCATTTAAATTCTATGGACGTTCATTATGTACCATAAAGATAGGGAACAATAGTATCAAAATGTGGTTTGTTTGACCCCCACAGTTCACAAGATAAAAACTAGAGAGAAAGAGTAAATTGCTAAAATCTTCTATATGGTTTGTTTCAAAATGTCACTTTCATGTAAACTTTTGGTTTTTGTTATAATCGTCCTATGGTTTCAATTTTTTGTCACTCCCGTCCCTGACACTAACTCCATCTAGTCAGTACCAGTTAAGTTAAATCAGGGACAAGTTTGTCAACTCATGTTTTAAAGTGTCATTTGGGTAATCATCCCACTCTATTTTTCACAATTTAAAATTAAAAAATTAAAAGAAATATAATTAATATTTAAAAATTAAGCAAGTAATTAATTGTTGAAGAGTTATTCTCTCTAAAATGGGGGCTGACAACCAGAAACCCATTCCAGTCAATATTCAAAAAAGGTTAACAAAAATCTTCGTCTCCAATCTTCCAGATCGTTGTAGCGGGAATGACATAGCAACTTTTGTAAGGGCTTATGCAGAGATTTACGACATTTATATCGCAAGAAAGAGGGATAAGATGGGAAACCGTTTTGGATTTGTGTCTCTACTCGATGTGAAGAATACAAGGGAGATGGAGAAGACATTATCAGACATTCGTATGGGTGAGTTCAAACTTAATTTCAATGTGGCAAGGTTTACGCTGGAGAATGGAGAGATCAATAATAGACAAACAGAGACTGCAAGACTGAAGGCCCCAACCAGTGAGGTGCAGAATACTATTATGGGGACGTCAAAGGTCGTAAATCAGGAGAAGACTATTGTGGTACCGGATGATTTTCAAGCCCATGATCACGTAATGGGGAAGGAGGTGATTGTTAGGATGGCTGACTTTAAGGCTTTGAAATCAGTAGAGAAGGTGGTTAAGGAATTGATTGCAGGAGGAGGAGTCGTTCAATACTTGGGTGGCAAGTATATCATTGTTTCGTTCCTCACCGGAGATGATGTTGATCGTTTTCTAAGTATCGCTTTGGAGAAGGACATCTTTCTATCGGTGGGGATGTGGATAGGGAAATCTCTTCCATTCAAAAGGATTTCTTGGCTTCATATTTAGGGCGTTCCGTTGAATTTGCTTGATAATGAGGTGATCAATCGTATAGGGGAGTGCTTTGGTAAAGTCATACAAGTTCGACAACATGACTGTTGGGACCTAGACTTATCGTATAACTACGTCGGAAATTTGATAGATGTTGGCAAAAGGATTCAAGAGGAGGTGGTCGTGCAATGGAAGGGGCGAACGCGTTTGGGTGGCAGAAGAGATCGGGGATTGGGAGCCTGATTTTCTGAGTAAGTCTAGAAGGGAAAAACCGGTAACAAGTCATCAGAATTCTACTCTGCCGGTGAATATCCGAACAATTCAAATTCCTTTGCTGAACACGAAAGCCAGCAAAATATGGAAGGAATTAAGGAAGGTATGAATATTAGTCAAGATGGGAGTAATGGGGATTCGGAAGTTTCTAAGAATATTGGAGACTTGAATGTTTTTTCGATTGATAATATTACTGGGATAGATTATTCTGAAATTAATAAAGTTGACCTGGAAACAAGGAAGTCAAATAATTATGGTAAAAAATATTCTAAGAAGGGGGAAGGAAGCAGGCTGGCCCATTTCAGAATAAGTTTATTTCTGTCGATATTAGGCATAGTTCAAAAAAAAAAAAAAAAAAACCAAGGCTTGAGTTGCCCCGGATAATTTAAATCCTTTTGGGCTGGATACTATATTGGGAATTAATCAAAACAAACATGAAGTGAATGATATAAATAAAGGGGGAACTGAGGAAGATTCAAAGCCAGTACAAGATAATATTTCTCTAGCTTAAAACAGTGTCGAGCCTGAAAATTTATGGATCAGCAAAATTATCGTGGACAGGGGGCGAGCTCTGATGTTTATTCGGCTCAACAGAATATTCAAAAGGAAATGGAAGGTACGATACATATGGGTTCTTTGGTGGGTGCCCAAATTGATAATTACAAAGATTTGGGGGTCGAAGTATTGGAAGAAGAAGGTTTACAAGTAGGTAATAAATGATTTTTTTGTCCATTAACGTTAGGGGATTGGGTATTTCTGGGAAGCAGGGGTGGGTGAAGAGTCTAAGAAACAAGAATGGGGTTGATTTTGTTGTGTTACAAGAAACTAAGGTCACGGATAAAAGTAGGTTTGATGGGAGTATATGTTGGGGAAGAGGTGATTTCGATTTTGGTATGGTGGAATCTTCGGGCAGATCAGGGGGCTGATAAATATGTGGAATAAGAAGGTATTCAGGAAGGATTCAACGGTTATGGATCTGAATTACTTGCTTACGTCTGGGTTCCTGGAAGAAGATGGGTCGCGGCTAAACGTCTTGAATGTTTATGCCCCTCAAAAAGTTGTTGCTAAAAGGATTTTATGGGATAAATTAAAGGATGTAATTGGGAGTTTTTCAAGGTATGTAGGTAGTTTTGGGTGACTTTCATGCTGTTCGTTATTCAGAAGAAAGGAAGAATTCTCGGTTTAATGTTACGAGTGCTTGGGACTTTAATGGTTTTATTGACGAGGCCGGTCTCCATGAATATTATATGAGGGGCAATAAATTTACTTTTGTGGTAGGAAATACCGGGATATCAAGATCCGTAAGATTGATAGAATATTTGTATGTCAATGTTTTTTTAATAGATGGCCTTTGGCATGTCTTAGGGCCCTTTCGAAAGAATTGTCCGATCATACTTCGTTACTTTTTAACACTGGTTGATTCCAATTCGGGGTATAAACCCTTCAGATGGTTTAACTCTTGGTTGGAGAGAGAAGGTTGTCAAGAGGTATAAGGCGTTTGGTGATTGTTTTTTAAGGAAATCTGAATATTGTAATAATGAAGAAATTAAAATATGTGCGAGATGTGATTAGGAAATGGTGGGTTGATGCTATTGAAAAGGAAGGGGAAGAGTTACAAAACTACAAGAATGAGCTTCAAAGATTCAAGCGTATGATGGAAGAGAGGGTATTGGGAGAAGATGATATTTGGGTGTGGGAAGAATGTAAGAAAGGGATTCACCATTCTAATCAGCTGAAATGTAGAGACTTACAATAGAAATCTCGGGTGAGGTGGGCTTCTAAGGGTGATGATAACTCTGCGTTTTTTCATCCGGTTGTGAATGGGAGGAAGGCGTCGAATGCGATACCGGGGCTTTTGGTGGATGGCCAGTGGATTAATAAACCTACGTTGATTAAGAGAGAAGTTTTGAAAGTCTTTCTGGGATCATTTTTATGATAAGCATAGTATTCGGCTTGATCTAATATGTGACAACATCAATAAAGTTCCACCGGAAGACGTTGATAAGTTGGTGCAGGCTTTTTCAAAAGAGGAGATAAATGAAGCAGTATTTGATTGCGGATCTGATGGAGCCCCGGGACTGGATGAGTTTATTAAACATTTTTGGAGTGATTTGGAAGATGATTTTCACAAGTTGTTCAGTAACTTTCATGACACCGGAGTTATAAGTAGAGGTTGTAGTACCTCTTTTATTACTCGTATTCCCAAGGTTAAAATGCCAATAGGTTTGAAAGAATATCGGCCGATTAATTTAGTAGGGGTTATTAGTAAAATTATATCTAATGTTTTGGCTCTGAGGGTGAAGGAGGTTATGGATAAAATTATATCTAATTCTCAAACAACGTTTATTAAAGGTAGATTCATATTGGATGGACCACTTATGATAAACGAGATGTTTGGCTGGGTAAAAAAGTCAGGGAAGAAAGCCTTTTTGCTAAAATATGATTTTGAAAAACGTATGATAATGTGAACCGAGGGTTTCGTATTTCGGTGATGGGCCAAATGGGGTTTCCTAACGAGTGGTGTCTATGGGTTAAGGGCATTCTAGAGTCCGCTAGATTCGCTGTGTTGGTCAATGGCTCTCCTACTTATGATTTTCAATTCCAAAAAGGGATTAGACAAGGAGACCCATTGTCCCCGTTTTTGTTTCTTATTGTGATGGAGGCCATCTCATTTATTGTTACTAAAACTTATGCCTTGGGGGAGATTAAGGATATTCGAGTTTGCAACGGGGGCCCAAATATATCTCCTTTGTTGTATGCCGATGATGCATTGATAATGGGGGAGTGGTCAAAAGAAAACATTGAAAAGACCGCCAGGTTGCTTAGAGTGTTTTATATGTGTTCCGGCTTGAAGCTTAACATTCAGAAATCTCATTTGTTTGGAATTAGTGTCGATAAAGAGGAGGTGTGTGATATGGCGGATATTTTGGGGTGTAGAGTAGGGGAATTTCCTTTTGATTATTTGGGGATTAAGGTTGGAGCGAACATGAATAAGAGTTGTCATTGGCATTCGGTCATTGAAACGATTCAAAGGCGTTTAGCTTCATGGAAGGCAAATACGTTATCTATGGGTGGGAGGTTAACTCTAGTAAAGTCGGTGCTTGCTAGTTTACCAGTTTACTATTTTTCTTTATATAAGGCCCCGATTAAGGTGACCGAACAAATTGAAAAAATGATGCGAAAATTTCTTTGGGGAGGCTCTAATGATGAAAAGAAACTGAATTGGGTTTAATGCAGGACCTTGAAAAAATGATGCGGAAATTTATCGGATATGCAGGACCTTGTTTTTCTTCTTAGCAAATTTTCTTTTACAGGTAACCAAGATCGATGGCGTTGGGGAGAAGATGACAAAGCTACCTTCTCAGTGGCTCAAGTTAAAATAATTATCCGAGAAGACAAGGAGGTTCACAGAGACCATAGTATGTAGTGGGAAACTTGGGTTCTTATAAAGGTTAATCTATTCTTTTGGTGAGCCGATATGGAGCGTATCCCTACGAAATTGGCATTGATCAGAAGAAAGATTAGTGTTCCTGATGCATTTTGCAGTCTATGTGATGTGGTTGAAAAGGATGTGACTCATTTATTTACAGGTTGCGGCTTTTCGTTCGGTGTTCCTGATGCATTTTGCAGTCAAATATTGGCCTTCGACTTCAAAGATCTTTTGACCATACACAATCAAGTGCAAGGTGGCAAATGGGCCAAGAAAACAGTTAAAGGGATTACTGTAATCATGGGTTGGGCTTTATGGAAGGTTAGGAACAAAAAAGTTTTCGACAGGATTGAACCAAAGGTTATTGAAGTTGTAGCGATGGTCAAGTCTTTATCTTTTTTGTGGTTGAAAAACAGGTCTAGGTTTACCTCCATTCAATATAAGGAGTGGGTAGTTGACCCGTTGTATATGTTGTAAATGTTTATTCTTGGCGGTCCTCAGTTTGAGGACGCGATCCTTTTTTAATGAAGTTCCCTTTTTAAAAAAAAAAAAAAATGTCTCGCCATTTTTATCTTCTCTACTCTAACCTACCCGCCACCCATCTCCACTTTTCACCGCCACCACCACCGCCACAACCACAACACATTCCTGCCATTAACGATATAATCCATCTTCTTTACAAATAAATATGAAGTCAAATGTTTTTTTTTTTTAATCAGACATAACAATAATACGTCATTTACTGACTAGTAGTCAATATTTTGTTATTCCACACAAGGCGTTGACCTGTGGCTCCCTTGTTTATTTCTCAGCAAGTTCTTGCAATCATACACACCTTTATAAACATAAAGACCATCCGCCATTAACGATATAATCCATGTTCTTGGCATAAAATATGTAGTTATTTCATGCTTACCTACATTTACTCTTCCTTTCATTAACAACAACACCACCTACACTTGCAAATTAAGGACGCCAAAAAAGGGTGCAGCGGGGTGGTGCAGCGGGGTTGAAACGGTGGTGGTTCAGTTGGGGTAGGTGGACGATCAATGTCTTTGTCATCGTTTCTTCTCTCTTTGGAATCACAGTCATGGCGTCATGAGGAAGGTGGTGGTGGTGGAGATTCGTTTGGTGACGTTGGTTATGGTGATAGTGGCTATGGTTGGGTGCAGTGAGGTGAAGGGTGGGGATATGGTGGGTTTGGAGTGGTGGTTGTGGTGGGTGATGGTGGTGAAAAGTGGATATAGGTGGTGTGCGGGTTAGGGTGGAGGAGATGAAATGGGTTGGGTAGTGGTGGGAACCACTTAAAATTTTAAATTTAAAATTTTTAAATTTGGAAGAGTGACGATTTTGGCAATTAAAACTATAAAATAGCAAATAGACGAAATTATCCGTCACTTAACTGACACTAGGTGGATGGAGTTGGTGCCATTGACGATTTAGACAAATAATTGAAATCATAGGACTATTATGAGAAAAAAAACCAAAAGTTTGTATAAAGTGGCATTTTGAACCAAACCACAGATACAATTTTGGCAATTTACTTATAGAGAAATTTAATTTCTTTTTGCAAACTTATGAGATGCATGCGATTTTTAAATTAAATTTTCGTTTTCATAATAGCCACATTAAGTATTTTTTTTTCTTTCTTAACATTGAAGAGATATGGTCTTGGAACAACCACTCCCTAGAACCGGATACAAGAAATCATCTGCTAATGTCGCCCGCCATGTTGTAGTGTGCCAACACGAATGAGACATAGTATAAAGGGACAATACAGCTAATCACAACCCGATCATTGTACCAGGTGTCTTTCCACTAGAGGTTGTCACAGAAGGGACATGAGGTACAAATGACAGCGACACCTGACCAATCATAGTGCGTAAATCACTATACCAGGTGTCTCTACCCATGATTCTTGGACAGATTTAGGTGATATGATTATTATATCTATTATCCCCTCAACCGAAATTGCCGTAGACCCAAGACATAGCATTTCCCACAAAATTCTCGAATTGTAGATTACAACAAATAATTAAAAACATTGCCACAGTTGAATGTATAAATAAAGGCCTGATGAAATAATCCCATACGTTGCAATAATAAAAATATATTATAATGAGTACAACTTCAATAACCATAGCGCATGCTTAGCCAAGTCTATAATGCAAAGTCAAATTTCACAATATTAGTAAGCTTGCTCATACACTCCACTATTTAAAAAAAAAGAACTCTAAACATTCCCTTGTTTATAGTACATCAGTTCAATGTCTTGTCCTACTCCTAGCTGGTCTAAGGCATGGCATAACAGCAGTGCCCGAAAGTGGTGGTGTCTTGTGTGTGACTTCTTACTTCAAGTGGCTTTCGATTTTTCCAACGCTTTCCTACTCATTTCCCCTACCATCTAATCCAAAACACACATTCATCATCGTGAAATCACTTAGCTCCAAGTAGTCAAGCAAGTTTTAAATAATTCTAGCATTTTTGTTGGAATATTTTCCACCTTGTTGCTTAAGGCAATACATTACTATAAAAAACTCTTTTTTTGCAAGATCCGGTCTGAGTTTGGGAGTCTCTTATCATCCGTGTTGATTATCTTTGCATACTAATAAAATCAAATCAAGCAAGCTCATTTGTTAACACAGCAAATATTATTGTACCATACTTCAACTTTCCCAATTGCAGAGGCGCAATAGTTTGCCTATTGCAGGCGTATTATTTGTTGAGTAGGTTCGTTTTCCTAGATCTGAACAAATATTTCTCTGATGGCCATGTCGGTAAATTCTTGTGGCTTATCACCATCACACCTTTAGTGGTGTCAAGACATTTGCTTATTTTCTTAAGCCTTAGAGTTGGTCAATCGAAATAAGTTGAAGTTGACAAAGATATTAGTAAATTTTACTTGATTGGTGCCTCTATAGCTACCTTGGTAATTTTCATCTTCTCGGTTATCACAACGGGGGATGTTAGTGACTACCTTGTCTTTTTTGGGGTTACACACCCTCTTATATACCAACTATTGAAAACAACTACTAAAGATGACTCAATTGTCTTGGCTAATGTTTCTGCCTCCGCCCGTGATGCCGCCAATGCCACTGCAGCTGCAGTAGCCGGTGAAAATGACGGTATTGTTGGTTCTCTTGGAGCTTTGTTGGCGCAGATGCTGAAATTTTGGTTTTGGGCTTTTGTTGTTGCATGCGTGTTTACAGTGGCTTCGAAAGAGTACTTCATGGACAACATCATGAATTCGATAAGACCATTAAGGTTTCTGAACAAGAAATAAAGAACCTACTCAACTTATCGGCCACTTGCGGCTTCATGACATGTTTAGCTTTTGGGTTGTATAGCAATGTGGCGCTGAGAAAATTCTGATAGGTTAGACCATGGTTTTTCGCTTTATGCGGAACTATTATTGCTACTGGACAAGCGATATGCATTAAAGAGGTACTTTTTTGTAGGTGCGCCTATTTTGGCGGAAGGGTAGGTGAGCCTTTAGGCCTCAAAGCACATAGTGGTTGGAGAAGGTACATTAGAAAAATGAAAATATTGAATATTAAGTTGGTTGTATTTACCAACAATGTTGCATGTGTTAGTGAGAAAATCGTATTACGTTTGTGTTAGTTGACCCTTTTTGCGGATCAAGTCAAACGAATTTTAAAGCGTAGAAAGACGTCGCGAAGATTGGCATTAGTGATTAGCCTAATAGTAGACGTAGACATGAGGAAACATAAAGAAACCACACCCCATTTCACGGGAGGACTCACTAGCTGGCCTGTTGAGTTGTTTTCTAATTTGTACGCCGGCTGGCTGCAACATAATAAGGTCAGATGACCTGTTAATATGAAAAGAAAAGAAAGTCAGCATAACATAAGTTGACTATTCTTCAAATATAGTTCGACTCGAGTTTCCTATTTTACACTGCATTGTTTAAACTTTGAACAATTGTATGAAACCAATAATTATATATTTATTTATTTAAGTGATACAAGCCGCTGATAAGAGGTGTGGCGGAAAATGTGAACTAATAGGGAGACCAAGTGTAAGTATGCAAATTAAATATAATCTATTTGATACCTGAACCGCAAACCAAGAGCCTGGACGTCCCGGTAATGGCTGGAATGGTATAAAGCGTAGCCGGAAAAATGATAGAAAGAGTGGTTTTATAGTGTATTTTTGTTGTGGATATGTGATTAATACAAGATCTAATCCAAAGTTAAGATGTTGTGTAGCAGATCTCGACAGAAGCAAAGATCAACGACTTGCACTTCGACATAATTAGCTAGAGCCGGAGATGGAAATATGTAGTCCGAGAAGATGTGGAGATATATATATTAGTGAATTTTAGTGGGTTGTTTCAAATGACATATAACAGACAAAGTGATAATAGGTGAAACACTTTTTATCTTTTATAATACAATTGTTACTCCTTGTAGATATACTTTAATATTTCTTAATATATTACGCTACCATTTTATTTAGTTACTCAATCGAGTACATATTTTTATTAACGTATTGTATATCTAAATTAATTTGTAGTGTTTTTATGTTTATCTATAAATTATAATTGGGAAGATATATTGTATAAAGTCTCGTAAAATAAGATGCATAAGAAGCAATCTGGACCATTAGATTTCAAAGTGATCAGATCATATAACCATAGGCATTTAAATCAAACCAGGGGTAAACTAGTCATTAGAAAATTTAAACGCGTTTTAAAAAAATAAAAATTAAAAACGCGAATTCAAAACCCACTAAATTCATAAACAAAATCATCAACCATCATTTAATTAGGGTTTATTACACCTCCAAATCAATCAAAACACACACACACGAATCAAAACACCCAGATTGACGAAGAACAACAAAAAACAGAGCATAATGTTTTCAAAACGTTCAGGTGCATTTTATCATTAAATTATCACTTTTTTCTGTCATTTTTTCATTCTCGTTTTTAAAATGCAATCAGACAAACAAAGAAGTTGCTAAGAATTTGGAAGTTGATATTAAAAAGATGAAGCAGCAGTTGAAGAAACAAAAACAACCTGCTGAAAATCAAACAGACGCACTTTATAAACAAAAACAGACGCACCTTATAACCAAAAAAATCAAACAGACGCACCTTATAAACAAAAACAGACCAACAGTTGAAGAAACAAAAACAACCTGCTGAAAAATCAAAACAGACGCACTTTATAAACAAAAACAGACGCACCTTATAACCAAAAATCAAACAGACGCACCTTATAGACAAAAACAGGCGCACCTTATAACAAAAACAGACGCACCTTGAACTGTAAAAATCAAACACTGGTAAGCTAAAAAACAGAACGTCATGTAATCGATATTTAAAATTGTGTATGATTGATGGAATCCTTACTTGATTATATGTTCGATGTTCGTTCGAATGATGAATTGAACCGATTAGTTGAATTCATCAAATGATATTATTAAAATAAAATCAAACAATGTTCGATAAAAAAAACAGAGCATCATGTAATCGAGATTTAAAATTGTGTTTAATTGATGGAATCATTACTTGATTATATGTTCGATGTTCGTTCGAATGATGAATTGAAACTGATTAGTTGAATTCCATAGTATTAATTGGAACGTGATTGAATAAACGTAGAAGATTAAATTACCATTTTAATCAACCAGGATTAGGTTAATTAAACTTAACCATAGTTTACAGGTGGCATAATTTTGGTGGCTTCTTATGCTTCTCACATTAACAGACTTTATACCGTATACTTTCTCATTATAAATTAGTTGAAATGTTATCCGGTTTATAATCCAGTCTAACAGGTTTAACCGGTCTAACCAGTTATCCATTAAGATGTTTGGTTCGATATCGGTCCGATTATGGAAACATTGGTTGTCATTGTATACAAGTTCGATTTCTTTATCCACCTTTTTACCAGGTTGTTTTATTTAGTAACATATAGCATATGTATATACAGGTTGGGTTATTTTGAGAACCTTGTTGAGTTGAGAGAACCATGAGAACCATTGTCAACCATTGATCTTGTGGAATGAATGGTTGAGATCAAAAGATTCTTGATTTGTCTTTTATGAGCCAACTTGGAGGTTTATGTATTTTTTTAATGAGGTAAAGTACAATTAGGGGTATTAGTGACATTTTAATCACACACAAGTTGCACACTCTCTCTCCTCCTTGTTTCTCTCCCTACTAACATCTGATGTCATTATAAATGTATTTTATTTTTTTAAATCCTTTAATTTTTTACAAAAAAATAATAACATAGATCTGACGAAACTAATTTACACTGGTGTAATATTTACACCAGTGTAATTCTACCGTGATTAACACTGGTGTAATTATTTACACCGGTGTAATTCTACCATACAAAACCTACTACACAAAAAACACTAGTGTAAAAACGAAGTCAAAACATCTGTACATTCATATTACACCAATGTAAACTACCATACCAAAATCAAACATCCATACATTGTGTAAAAAATACATTGTACCATCCAGTGTAACCACATAAATCAAAAGGTTTTTACACTAATGTTTTATCTACCTTACAAAAAAATACATTACACCCACTCCAAAAAAATACATAAATCAAAAGGTTTTTACACTATTGTTTTATTTACCTTACAAAAAAAAAAAAAAAAAAAAAAAAAAAAACCTTCATCTGCAAAAAAAACTTCATCATCAACAACACATCATCATCTTCAACAAATAATAATAATAATAATAATAATAATAATAATAATAATAATAATAATAATAATAAAAACAATAAAAAAAAAAAAAAAACCTGTTCAGAAACCCCCCCCCCCCCACCACCAACAACCATCGCCTCCACCACCACCATTACCATCTTCGAAGCATCAACATCCCACCACCATCTGCATCACCGAACCACCATCCACACCACCTTCACCATCGCCAACAGCACCACAGTCCCCCCCTCCACCGTCTTCATCTATACCTCCACCATCCATATCCCACACCACCACCCCCATACCACCACCATCCATATCCCACACCACCGCCCCCCATACCACCACAATCCATTTTTTTCAGATCCACCATCACCATCAACATCAACGAAACACCATTCAGATCCACCCCCCATCATCGAATATACCATCATCTTCAAAGAACCCCCCATCTTTCAGATCCCACCACCATCACCATCAACAAAACGCCATTTCAGATATACCCCCACCCCCATCACCGAACCATCATATCTGTTCACAAAAAAACCCATGACAAAAAATTAATAATAATAATAATAAGAAAAGAAACTAATAATAATAATAATAATAATAATAATAATAAAAACATACCTGTTCACCGCCCCCCATACCACCACCATTCAGATCTTTCACCGCCGACCACCGACCGCCGCCCAAGACCCACCATCGGACCCCCAACCATCTCCCTCCATCCTCTACCTCCACAGCCACGAACCACCGCCCCATACCACCACCACCATTCAGATCCCAACACCACCATCATCATCTATAGAGAGAGAGAGAGAGAGAGACGTATGAGGAAGAGAGAGAGAGAGTCGTGTGAGAGAAGAGAGAGAGAGGAGTGTGTGAGAGAGAGAAGACAGAGAGAGTAATGTGTGTGTGAGTGTGTTTTTTGAAAAAAAAAAGAATATAAAGTTGTTGAGTGGGGGTGGGGTGGGGTGGGGTGGGGTTAAATTACTATGATACCCTTTAATAATTTAATGGTAATAGGTATATGTGTCATCATATTATTGGTTTAGAGTGGTTCTCAAGTTCTCACAACTGGAAGGGGTTCTCAAATGAACCCAATCCTGTATATACATATGTATATATATTTATAATATATATATCCGGTCTAACCAGTGGATCGATAAAGAGACCAGTTCAACCTCCTATCCAGTCTTAAAAAATTGGTTCTTTATCAACATTTTTTTGTAACCGGACCTTTATAATTACAAGTGATGTGATACAAGGGTTAGGATCAAATACACAATCAAAGAAAAATAGGAAGTCGTAGGAAGGGTATCAAACGGACTCCGATTGAAGTCATTCAAGCGGCATTGGAACCGTCTTATCGAACCCTACGACGCTAGTTTTTAGGTCTTTGTTTTTGGGGTTTAGCTTGTAGTTTTTTAGAATATGTCTTATATCATTGTGTCTTTTATGTATTATTGTGTCTTTTCTTATTTTCATCATTGTGTCTTTTTTTTAATTCATTGTATCTTTTTTCTTCAAGCATTGTGTTATATTTTTTGGCACTGTGTTTATTTTTTGTGGTTTATTGGTGTCATATTTCATGATCTAATTTTGTTTTTTTGTATCTTTCTCTCACCCTTCTCATTTTTGTTACACTGTGTAGAATAACTTCACCAAAATAATCAAACAACGATGTTGATCTAACAATTGTACATCATAAATTAAGGTGATCCCTGTTTCTTTCATCCATTTAATTACACTTGCCAGAAAGAAAAGCTATTAATAGTGTCATAAACCCCAAGTCAGGATGCAACTAAATGTTGGGAAAAAAAAATTAAGAAACGGGTAGGAAGTATGAAATTAAATACAACTGTAATATTAATAGATTTTGATACGGGGTTCAATAGCACCACTCCTTCCTTATTCACAACAATGTAAATGTAAAA
>JAUTDX010007365.1:0-120300 GCA_030844895.1 Ambrosia x helenae
CAGTCCTTAACCAAGTGTACAAACGGTGACGATTTGTAGGATCGTCAGGACATACGGAACGTACGAGTCTCGAGTCCCGGAATTGGTGAACGAGTGTAAATATGTGAATTTACTTGTGTTATGTGTTTACAATCATTATATGACTTGTCGGTATATTAATATGTGTTAACATATGTTAAAAACGGGGTTTAACGCGCAAAACGCACCAAACCAGCCCCTATAGGCGATTAGGGAGGCCTAATCGCCTATAAGGGAGGCGAGTAGGCATCAATAGGGCGAGTAGGAGCCAATCGTGTGATGTTAAAGGGCGATTAGGCCCACTCACATGCACATTCATGAGCGATTAGCAGCCCTAATCGCATGAAACTGCTGCACAATCGCTAGTTACGGGCTGGACGACTAGAAACGCCTATAAATACAATGCTTAACCTCCTAAACTTCCTAATATCAACCCTAGTCGTCCCATAACCGCCCCAAACACATAAACAACCTCTGGAAGGCGATTTTGATCAAAAACACAAGTTTTCAAGGTCTAATCATCATTCTTTCATAATCCTAAGGTTTGATTCTCATCCATAACACTTTGTAAAAACGTTTTTAATAAATCCCTAATGGTCCAACCTGTTCATAAACGAAAAAGCTTTCTGAAAATCGTCAATAAGGGTTGTAATCGGATTATAACTAATATACATGCGTTATGGGTGTGTATATTAGAAAGATAGGATTTTTATGATTCTTGATGATGATTTGATGTGTTATCATGCTAGGTCAGAATTGATATTGATGAAATGATGATATAGAAACCACAGTAATTGTATAATAGGGTTTATGAATACATGTGTTTGTTTGATGTTGCATGCTATGTGAATGTGTTTGGATTGCTTTGGTTGCATGCGGACTGATTATAACGAGGTTGAACGAAGGGTTTCGGGTTAAACATGTTTAGGATAGTGTTTTTGGGATGATATTGGGTAGTTACACACGTTCTGGATCTGATTTGGAGTGTTAAACGCGCGAAAAACCGGAACAGCATGGTTACAGGCGAGTAGCAATGCTAATCGCCTATAACTCATGCGATTGGGGTGCTAATCGCCAATAATATCATGTGATTAGCCCCAATCGCCTATAATTTCAGGTGATTAGCCCCAATTGCTAGTAAGTTCATGTGATTAGCCCCAATGCTAGTAAGTTCATGTGATTAGCCCTAAATGCTAAAATTTCATATGGTATAGCCCATCGCCTATAATATGGCGATTAGGATTCCTAATTGCTAGTTGACCAACCTAAATGCTAGTTGACTTTTCCTAATCGCGTGTACTGCTGCAGTAAAGTGTAAATTAGCATTCCGAGGACCGATTTGACATGTAGAAACATGCTAGGAACCCCGTAACATGTCTAATAACTTGGTAACATATATTTGGATGTATTTCGGTGATACGTGAACTATGTGCTATAACTTGTTGTGCGTTAACGTATGTTAAGTGTACTGCGTTATTGTATGTTTTGGAGCGTAAACATAACACGGGGAGTCCGCGGGTCACCAATGGATGTCGAGTCTGTTACTTTGGGTCGTTTAAACAGTCACGGTGTTTTTCAAACGAACTTGTTATGGTCTGACATCTAGGGACTAATTAGCCTGCGGTTATTAGTCAAGTACTTGTAACTGTCGTATGTTATGGTCGCCGCTTTACGGACTAGCATAGCAGCTGAGTTTACTCGGGTAAAGGAGTAACGGAACTTAAGTGAGGAAGTTTAACGAGCCCCTCTTTAAAACTGTTTCATATTTTCTCGGGAGAAACATGTGGTAAAACGATTATATTTGGTAACTACTGTCATACTAAGGGTTTCTATTGCGTACTACAACGCTCTTTGGAAGTCCCGGGGGGAACCATGAATGTGCGGGTTTGCACAACGGGGAAATGTGAATAGCCTATTGGGAGTGACCAACCCCGCTCGTCGACTTGGAGGGTCGGCGGGTGCATATTGTCTCAAACAGGAACAACAGAACAACAGAACATACATCGGGCATACTTTTGTATATCGCGTTAGTAATGGATTTCCAATCGTGGTAGTAACAAAACGTACGCCTAGCTAGCGTATACTGGTTCTCTATTTGTTATAGTATGGACAGGTGGACTCGGTACATGGATACAAAACCTGTAAACTCACCAGCATTTTGTGCTGACGTAAACTTTTACATGTTTTCTCAGGTCGCTAAGGTAGCACGAATGAACTAGGGCGCACGCGTCTGCACGGCGTCTAGCTAAGTTGCATGATTTACAAACATTGAACATTGGTTTATTATTGAATAATTGTTTTTGAATAAGCTTCCGCTGTAAACGGGGATTTTAAACTATGTTTTGAAATTGCATTTATATTCATTTAGACTTGTTTATTGTGATCGTTGGTTTGGATCCTGTTTGTCATGCGCCTCGCGGTAAAACTCCGCAAGTGGATTTGAGGGTGTGACATGTATGGTCAGTGGTTTGACCTTCTGACGAAGAAGACCAAGCACGCCTACGCCCCATCAACTCGCCGATTATGGATTCTCCAACGAGGTCGTAACACCCCTCGGAGAAATATCCTTCCCTCTCACTTTGGGTGCGCAAAGGCGGTCGCGAACAGAAGAAGTTTACCTTTCTTGTCATTCCAATCCAAGTCCAAATACGATATCATCCTGGGCAGGGACTCTATGGCTTCATACAACATGGTCACCTCCACGGTCCACAGCGCGATCGGTTTTCCCACCCCAAACGGGGTGGCAATCGTATGGGCTAATAGAGAGTGCGCCATGACCACAGAGTCCCACCCAGCCAAAATTTTAAAGCCGTGCCCACGCACAGAACCAGAAAAGTGGATCTTGAACCCAAAGTTCCCTGAACAGCCCATCACAATAGGACCAAGAAATTTCTGAAAACATCAGGGACCATTTGAAGCAGCTCCTCCGCAAGAACATCGACGTTTTCGCATGGCAGCCGTCAGATATGATCGGCGTTCCACGCGAACTCGCCCAACACAAGCTTAACACATACCGCTCTGTAGAGCCCATCGCGCAGAAGCGCAGAAGCATGGGCGCTGAAAAAACTCAAGCGATGATGTGAGCAAGTCGTCGGAGAATTGTTGAAAGCAGGAATCTTGAGAGAGACACGATACCAGACCTGGGTTGCTAACCCGGTGTATGGTAAAGAAAAGCAATGGTGGATGGAGGATGTGTGTAGACTACACCGACCTCAACAAAGCATGCCCAAAGATTGCTATCCTCTGCCAGAAATTGATTTAAAGATAGACTCTCTAGCCCCGTTCCGCTTCAAGTGCTTTCTGGACGCCTACAAAGGCTACCACCCAAATCCAAATGGCACTTGAAGATGAAGATAAAACTGCTTTCCGCACAGATAAAGGGGTTTTCTGCTACACAAAGATGCCATTTGGCCTAAAAAACGCCGGAGCCACGTATCAACGACTGATGGACCGCGCATTCACCAAGCAGATCGGGAGAAACCTAGAAGTCTATGTGGATGACCTAGTCATCAAGAGAAAAGAAGAGGATCAGATGCTGAAAGACATTGAAGAAACCTTCAAGCACTTAAAAGCAATCCGCATGAAGCTAAACCCAGGCAAATGCGCTTTTGGGATGGAAGAAGGCAAGTTTCTTGGGGTTGTAGTCACCAAAGATGGATTCAGACCAAATCCTGAAAAGATACAAGCCATTGCGCAAATGCCCTCCCCATCCACCCTAAAAGAAGTTCAAACCCTGAACGGGCGCCTTGTAGCAATCAACCGCTTTCTGTCACACCATGCAAGCAAATCCATTCCATTCATCGAAACACTGAAAAGCTGTTTGAAAAAGAACCAGTTTAAATGGACGACAGAGGCAGAGAAGGCTTTTCAAGAGATGAAAGAATGTTTGATGGACTTACCAACGCTCACCGCTCCACTCCCTAGGGAGCCCTTAACGATGTATCTTTGCGCCACAGAGCAGGCGGTGAGCGCGGTACTAATGGTAGACAGGAAGCTGGTCCAAACGCCTATCTACTACGTCAGCAGGGTGTTAACAGACGCAGAGTCCAGGTACACCACCATGGAGAAGCTAGTTTAGCCCTCGTTCACGCATCAAGAAGATTGCGCCGCTATTTCCAGGGCCACCCCATCAACGTGCTGAGCGATTACAAGCTAAACAATGTCCTATCAAAGCCAGAAGTCTCTGGGAGATTAGCAAAGTGGGCGATTGAGCTGGGTGAACACACCATCTACTACAAGACACGCCCGACAATAAAAGGACAAGTACTAGCTGACTTCATAGCGGAGGTACCAAAAGAAAAAAATCGAAGAATGCAAAGCCGAACAAGACCCCCGCAACCAACGGACGATGAAAAGGCCATCTGGAACCTCTACACAGATGGAGCCTCAAACGAAGACGGCGTCGGCGCGGGAATACGCTTGGTTAATCCGGAAGGAGCAGAATTCACTTACGCGATAAGGCTCGAATTCAAAGCCACCAACAATGAGGCTGAATACGAGGCATTCCTCGCCGGCCTACGCATCGCGCACAAGCTGGCGCAAAGCACATCTTCGCGCACGTCGACTCAATGTTGGTTGCCGGTCAAATCACTGGGAAATATGAGGCAAAAGAGCCCCCAATGATCATGTATCTCCAACGCGCCAAAGAGCTCATGGCTACTTTCCCCAGCTGCACCATCGACCACATCAAACGCAGTCAGAACAAGCCGGCAGACGCTCTAAGCAAAATGACTTCTACAACCTTCAGCCATCTAGCAAAAGAGGTCCGAATCGAAACGCTAAGCGAACGTCTGTGCCACCCAAGGAGGTCAACGTTATCCAAACGGGTGCTGACAGCTGGATGACTCCGATGACATCCTATCTGACCACCGGCGCCCTGCCCGAAACAACGCGCCGAGGCCAGAAAGATACAGCACAAAGCCCTGCAGTACCAAATTCAAGACGGAGTGCTCTATCGGAAGTCATACCTCGGGCCATTGCTGCGGTGCGTGATGCAGTTGACGCGGATTATTTGGTGCGGGAGATACATGAAGGAATCTGTGGATACACGCGGGGCCACGAATGGTGGTCGCAAAGATTATGAATGCGGGATACTATTGGCCAGGCATGCACTTAGACGCCTTAAAAATCATCCGCAAATGCGACTCATGCCAGCGACACGCCCCCAACACCCTGCGTCCTAAGAACGAGCTCATCCCAGTGACTTCAGCATGGCCATTTCAGAAATGGGCCATCGACCTGGTGGGACCATTCCCAATGACGACAGGCAAAAGGAAATTCCTGATAGTCGCCATTGACTACTTCACCAAATGGGTCGAAGCCAAGCCGCTCGCTGAAATCACGGCCAACCACGTGAAGAAGTTCATTTGGGAATTCATCATTTGCCGCTTTGGGCTGCCCATGTCGATCGTCACAGACAATGGGACTCAATTTGCGGACAAGGGGTTGCTGAAATGGTACGCGGACTTGCACATCCAACCAATCTTCACCTCGGTCGCGCACCCGCAGGGCAACGGCCAGGTCGAACGTGCAAACCGCAGCATCGTAGAGGGCATCAAATCCAGGTTGGGAACAAAAGGAAAGGCTTGGGCAGAAGAATTACCGAGCGTGCTATGGGCCAATCGCACACTAACCAAAACGAGCACCGGTGAAACCCCGTTCAGCCTCACATACGGCTCTGAAGCCATGATACCTGCGGAAATTGGATGCCCATCCCCAAGAGTGATTTCGGCAACCACAGCTGACAACGATCGAGAGCTACGCACAAACCTCGACTTAACAGAAATACGCCGCGAAGGAGCAGCAATAAGAGAGGCAAATTACAAGCAACAGCTCGAGCGCTACTACAATGCGAAGGTCAAACCCCAAACGTTGAGAGCCGGAGATTTTGTCTTGCGGAACAATGAGGCCAGCGGCGCCCTCCCCAAAGGAAAGTTAACCCCAACTTGGGAAGGGCCATATCGCATACAAGAAGTCCTTGGCAAAGGAGCCTACAAGCTATCAACGTTAGAAGCAAAGCCGGTTCCCCGAACATGGAACGCGGCACAATTGAGAAAATGTTATATGTAATTCCGAACCACAATGTAACAAAGGCCAATGCACCGTTTAAATGAAATGAAATGCAACACTTTCTTCAGCTTCTATGCACTTTGTCTCTTAAAACTAAAATCGCAATGTTAATTTGCCACTTCCTTAAACCTGCTGCGCGACTGCATGGTTAAGATACACCGCGCAAGCTTAAACATTGTATGGTTAAGATACAATGTCATAAACCTAGAAATTGCATTGAGAAAATCAGCAATTTCCCTAAAAATGCGCGTTGCATGGTTAAGATGCAACGCGCACCCTAAACATTGTATGGTTAAGATACAATGTCATAAACTTAGAAATTGCATTGAGAAAATCTGCAATTTCCCTAAAAATGCGCGTTGCATAGTTAAGATGCAACGCGCATCCTAAACATTGTATGGTTAAGATACAATGTCATAAACCTAGAAATTGCATTGAGAAAATCTCTGCAATTTCCCTAAAAATGCGCGTTGCATGGTTAAGATGCAACGCGCACCCTAAACATTGTATGGTTAAGATACAATGTCATAAACTTAGAAATTGCATTGAGAAAATCTGCAATTTCCCTAAAAATGCGCGTTGCATGGTTAAGATGCAACGCGCATCCTAAACATTGTATGGTTAAGATACAATGTCATAAACCTAGAAATTGCATTGAGAAAATCTGCAGTTTCCCTAAACATGCGCGTTGCATGGTTAAGATGCAACGCGCATCCTAAACATTGTATGGTTAAGATACAATGTCATAAACTGAAGTTGCACTGTTAACTTGCAACCTCCTCAAAACTGCCGCGCGGCTGTATGGTTAAGATACACCGCGCAGGCTCAAACATTGTATGGTTAAGATACAATGTCATAAACTGAAATTGCACTGTTAATTTGCAATTTCCCTAAACTGCCGCGCGGCTGTATGGTTAAGATACACCGCACAGGCTTAAACATTGTATGTTTAAGATACAATGTCATAAATTGTACCTGCACTACTAATTTGCGATTCCCCGACAATACTGCGCGGTCGTATAGTTAAGATACACCGCGCAGGCTTAAACATGATATGTTCAAAATCTTATGTCTAATCTGAAGTTGCACTATTAATTTGCAACTCCATTAAAATCCTGCGCGGGTCGTATGGTTAAAGATATCACGCGCAGGCTAAAACTATAAAGCTATGATGAGACATATGAACATTAACCCAAAGCGGGAACCAATTAAACTGCCATTGACGAAATCAAAATGTACAAACATACTTACAAAAGTAAAAACATTCATATTGATTAAGCAGGTCAAAGGTGGAATTACAAGACATAAGAAAAGTACAAATGCAAACAAAAATAAACAAGGAGCACCAGCTTCACTTCTTGGACATTGAGGACGTATCACTGAAATCATCGTCATCTGACCCGGACAAGCTCAATCGCTCATCGCCCTCCGCCTGGTTCTCAGTCGCCAAATCAACCGCCTTCAACTTGGCATATTCATGACGCGTATGCACCAGGCCCGCCTTGTCAAATGACTCCTTGAGCTCAAAGCAGCTTGGCCGATCACGGTGACCTACGACAAAGTCGACCAGCTCGTACTTTAGCTCGTCAAACTCGGCGGCTTTCTTGGCGAACACAGCGTCCAAGTCCTGCTTATACAAAGGGAATTGGTATAAAGGCATCCCATCCTGCGCGTGCTGGTACCCTTCAATGAAACCAGCTTTACGGCCCACAAGCTTCGCGGCAGCATTCACCGCAGCCACAGCCTGGCGCGTCTGCGCACAGTTCTTCACATGATAGGCAACCTGCAAAATATTCAGGAAACACATTCAGTAAACGCAAACATAAAAATAGCGAGAAGACATAAAAACAAAGAGGGGCACATACCTCAGGGACGCAACAACCAAGCACCCAGGCGCGATCCTCCTCCGCCACGTCCTTCTCAATCTGGGCGTCAAGCAGTTGCCCTTCCAGCTCAAGAATTTTCCGGTGAAGGGACAAGTTTTCCTTGTCCAACCCGTCATGCGCCTCGCGCAGCTCAGTGATTTCCTTGTCCTTCTCCTTGAAGAGCTCGCGGGCCTCAATCAGTTTATCCTTATGCTGCTTCACCAGCCGCCCCTTCACGTCCAATTCCTTGTACAACTCCTCCCTCTGAGCTTCAACCTCGCTGATGCGCTTCTTGGACGCCTCCATCTTCGCATTTTACTTTGCACAAGCAACCCTCCATTGCTCTTCTCTCTCAGAGATGTGCTCACGAAGTTTGTCACGCTCCTCACGGAACGTGACGGCGTCCCACTTAGCACGCTTCAGCTCCGCGTGCATGCGGTCGCGCTCTTCCGTCACACGCTGCAAGTCCTGATGAAACTTGTGACGGTCGTGCGCCATGGACCCCCACTCCCGCACTATCTCAGCAGAAGTGGACAACATGTTGGCCACACTTAGAATGTGGTCATCCATGAGGTCCCCACGCGGACGCGTGGCCTGGTGCTCGCGCTCACCTGGAGGGATAACATTCGCCAAGAACTGGCGACACTCTTCCACGCTCAAGAAACGGGCAGCCGGCGTCAACGTCCAGTTGGGCACAAATATGCCACTGGACGACTCACCGCCCCCAACAGGGTGCGCACTTGAAGAACTGGGCCTCGGCTCTGTCGTCACCCGTTTCTCGTTCTCGTCGTCGTCGTCAACGGTCATGTCAACGCCATGGCCATACCCCTCGCTGACATCCGGCGGCGACAACCTCCCCTCATTATCCTCCGATCATTTTGCAGAGGAGTGGAGAGTTGCACAGGTGTTGGCGACCGCGGAGGCGTAGGCAAACGCGGCGGCGTTGACCCCCGCACGGGGAAGGCTGCCGAAGAGGCGGCGACTGACGAACCAGTAAAGAAGTGGCCAAAACGGTGTCCTGTGCATCGATATGCACAGGTTCCTCAACCCGCTCAACAGAAGACATTGGCCTGATGGGCCCAACATCAAACTCTTTGTTGATAGGAGCAGTCGATACATCCTCGGCGCAGTGGTGCGCAACAGCGAAGCTGCAAAAAGCACAAGGCCACTAGTCAGTAAGAAGAAAAAAGTTAAACTTCATAAAAAAAGAGGGGGGGAAACTTGTAAACTTACCCAACAGATCTTCCTCCGCAGACTGGACAAGAGTGTCCAACTTCACCCTTTTTTCAGCGGGCGACGTCAACTCCCCGCTGACCTTCTTCTCCTTGCCTGATCGCCTGGACCGCTTCTTCTGACGGGGCACGTTGACAGGAACGGGTCCACCCTCGGATGGCCCCGCGGTGACAGGCTTCGTTAACAGCGCGCCCTAGACCTCTTCGGTCAGCTTCAGCACAGACTCCCCTTGCACGAACGCATCTGAAAGTTCAACGTAGCTTCGTTCAAAAGGCTGATAATTTTCAAAATATCTGTTAACCAATTCGTGTTTAAAACAAAAAAATAGTCTTCACCTCTGGTCACGCCCGCTTGCGGATTCGAGATGCGACGCACAAGGGAGTCATCTTCATCAGTCGCCTCGCTATCATCCTCGGCGCGCATAGGAGATTGCTGCGCGTCCTGACCCCCTGCAGACGACGTAACCGGCGAAAGCAGAGACGAGTCAGAAGACTCATCACTAGATATCACAAGTAAAGGTAAGCCCGTCCGCATGAACATGTTGACGGGCGATGGATTCTCATAAGGCGGCGAGGACTCACCTGCTTCAGTAATGAGCGGCTGGGAAGTCACAAGCTCCCGCGACACCCCATCCAATTTAGGACGGATGAGTGTGTCCCAAGCTTTCTCCAAAATGTAGAGTTCGTTGTCTGCCAACTTCCTAAAAGCAAACCCCATGTTGTCCCCGCCTAACAGCATGCTATAAAGGCAATCTACATCTGCAAACAACAAAGCATACAGAAATAAATAAATCAACAACAACATAATAAACCCCGCGCGGGCGCAGAGGCAAAAAGCAATCAACTATTGACCTTTGCCATCTTCAGTCAGGTGTGGATTGCGACCCTCCACATCATACTTTATGCTCATCCCCGCCATCACAAGGCCAGTCTCAGGGATCTCGCATAAGTCAACAGATGGCTGGTCAAGGTGTTGTACCACGCCTGATCCTTATACTCAATAAGCTCCATCTTGCCCAATCCTTCCGCCGGGTCTAACCTACCCATCTCAATAGGGATCACCCCCTGGTTGACCCAGAAAAATCTTGGCTTCCACTCCCTGAAGCTCTTAACTCCAGCCCCTGCACAAGGGGAACCCCAGAACGCGGCCTACATGAGAGCCAGCTCTCCACAAAGCTTAAACTGTAAAACACCAGAAACATATCCACCAAAGGCTCGATTTTGTTGGCACGGCAACAAAACTCGAAGAACATCAGCCTGGACATCAGACCGGGGTGGATCTGGTTAATATGAACCCCAATCGCCCGAATAAAGGTACCGAGAAACTGGGTAATCGGAACCCTAAAATTGCAATCTCGGAAATAGCAAGCATACAATCCCACCTTCCCAACAGGGGGCTCCAATATAGTTTTATCCGGAGCAGGAGCCTCCACCCCATACGAAGAAGGGAACCCAACTCCCTTCCTGAACTTCTTGAACTCCCCTTTACCCCAAACTGCTGTCACCTCCCCAGCATGGGGCGGCCTCTTCTTCGAACCATCATCTCCCCTCTTCGATCCACGCTTCTTCCTAGGAATGTTAGAAATGTGATCCATGGCTCACAAAGACGACGGATTTTCTGAAGAATAATAAAGGAAAATGAAATTGCAAGAGAAGAAAACCGGAGGATTTGAGAGTAAATTATGAGGAAAGTGAAAGGATTAGAGAAGGGAGAGGGTTTAAATAGGGAAACCACACGTGGAAGACACGTGGCACGACGGTTTTCGAATTCGAAAAGCCCACCAACCAGCGAACGACACGTCACAGCAAGAGAGAGAAAAAGCGACTCGAACGGGCCACGGGGGCCCACCACGCCTCTGACATTGTACAACCGTCAGAGACTTTTCGGCTACCAACCTGTCGTGTCGCACACGCGGACTGACAAAACTGATGTGCACATTAATTACGAGACGTCCGCACCTCCTCCACTTGCACAGCACCGCGCAGGAGCTCCATCCGCCTAATCAACGCGCAAAAAACACCTCGCACGGACTACGTCAATAAACTGAGTCCAGCGTCTCGCATGCTACGCATACAACACACTGGACTAGGGGGACTTGAAGAGATATGTTGTGACACCCGGCAAATTCTGGTTAACAACGTTATCTAGATTAAAGTCTACCTTAGCGAGTCACGCGTATATTATACTTAACGAGGGTTAGCTAGATAGCTAGATAGGACATACGTGCATTGTTGTGAGTTTCACTACTCTTTTCTCAAAAGCATGCGTCTCGGGTTTGAGACAACTTACAAAACGTTTTCTAGTCCGGTTTTGGGACTACTTTCACATCTCGGGTTATGAGATGCTTTGACTCCTTGTGTGGGTCGGGTTCTGACTCCTTGTGTGAGTTAACATGTGATTTCATGATTAGTGAACCTCGGACGTTGGTGAATAACAAACTTATGTGTCTCGGTGATATCTGACAAACTTATGTGAAAACCATACGTGATTATGTGAACCTAAACCGAACACGTTAATAAAAATTATTAAAAGTGGAGCGTGAGGTTGATTAGGGTCTTAACGCATGGGGTTACACTTGTTACGGTCCGAAATAACAAAAACGTCGATGGATAACGCGTCGGGAGGCTAAACGAAGCAAAAACGCGCGCCCCGGACCTGTGAGCGGCCGCTCACAGGCTCCGAGCGGCCGCTCGAAACTACCTGACGGGTTTAAACCGCCTCAAACTCATATTTAAACATCCTTAACCCCCATGCAACCCCCATACTCAACCCTAATCGCCCCCTTACTGCCCCACACGAATATTTCACTCCAAAAACTCCTGCTAAGGCTCAAGATCATCAATTGGGAGGCTCCAAGGCGCGCGATTGATTGATTTGAAGAGCTAAGGGTATAACTCATGATTTCTTACTCTTTTTACTTTATGTTTTATTGTAAAAATCATATAACAAGTTTGTCCAGGTCTGAATGGGTTTAATAAACATTAAAACATGAGTCTTTTTGAAGATTAAACGGATTAAACCTATTAATAAACGCGTAGTAACATCATAGGATGCTTGTTGTGCAAGTTATTGGTGTTTTGATCCTAAAAGCTTTGATCTTGACATGTTTGATAATAGGATCTGATGGGAATAGGTATTAGGAAAGTTGTATGATGATTATTAGGTGTTATTGATTGATAATATGCAACTAGGGTTTGATATAATTGATAATATTGCACGATTAGAATCTGGACAGATTCTGAATGTCGACTTGTAGGGTCTGTTTCGTGGCTTGAAAATAATTGGTTTGATCGATTCTTTGCATGATTGTAACGTACAAGGTCTTAGCTTTTCATAATGGGCAAAACCATCGAATTTGGACATCGTTTGAGTCGTTTTTGGAATTTTAATTGATTAGGGTCATATCAGATTTTCGGATTTGTAAACTGGGCTAACTTTAAATGGTCATAACTTGAGATTTACAAGGAATTAGATTATGAAATTTTTCCAGTAGGTCAATACTGGAAAAATAGAGCTTTTCCAAGTGGATTCATCTCGTTTGGATGAATACACAATTTTTAAGAATTTTCCTACTAAACTGACCTGTTGAGGAGATTTTCTGGACATAGCTGTGTTGTACGAATTTTCATAATTTTTGTGTTTGGAATTAAGACAAAACAAAAATAGGTATTGTCGAGTGAATCCCAAAGAAAATTCAGTAAAAATTTGGGAGGTTAACTCACTGAATTGCTATTTTAAATAAATTCGTTTTGATGGCGCACAATCTGTCCTGAAAACACAGATTGTGTATTATGTGCTTCTGTGATTAATTGAGGTCTTAGGTGGTATGGAATTGACATGTAACTGAAGTACACTTGTCTGAGACACATACGGAATGTAGAAACTAATTGTAACCAACGTATTCACCAACAGGTCCGTAGGGTTTACTATTGCATGTAGAATCACTAGGCGTCGCATACACACTTTTGAACATTTAAAACGCCTTGGACAAACGAGTTATATGGGTAATGATATTACGCCTATACTCACTGAGCGACACTGTTATTAGGGTGTCGGTAGCATATATTGCTTGCTGTTCGGATTCTTTGCTTGCACGTTAAGGTGAGTTTACGGCCCCTCTTTTAAACTGGTTTCATATTTTCGGGGGAGAAAACATGTGTTAAAACGATTATTTGGTAACTACTGTCATACTATGGGTTTCTATTGTGTACTACACGATCTTTGGAAGTCCCGGGGGGAACCATGAATGTGCGGGTTTGCACAACGGGGAAATGTGAATAGCGCTATTGGGAGTGACCAACCCCGCTCGTCGGCTTGGAGGGCCGGGCGAGTGCATATTGTCTCAAACAGGAACAACAGGAACAACTGGTTTACTTTTCGGGCACAACATCTGGTATTCGAGTTAGTAATGGTTTTCCAATCGTGGTAGTAACAAAACATACGCCTAGCTAGCGTACACTGGTTTTCGATTTGTTATAGTATGGACAGGTGGACTTGGTACTTGGATACAAAACCTGTAAACTCACAAGCATTTTTGTGCTGACGTAAACTTTTACATGTTTTCTCAGGTCGCTAAGGTAGCACAATGGAACTAGGGCGCACGCGTCTGCACGGCGTCTAGTTAGAGTTGCATGGTTTACAAACGTTGAACATTGGTTTACTATTGAATATTGTTTTGAATAAGCTTCCGCTGTAAACGGAAATTTTAAACATTGTTTTGAAATTGCATTATGTTCATTTTAGACTTGTTTATTGTGATCGTTGGTTTGGATCCTGGTTTGTCATGCGCCTCGCGGTAAAACTCCGCAAGTGGATTTTGAGGGTGTGACATATGTACCCGCGCATGCGCAGGAAAGAAGCCCGCATACACGTCAACGCAGCAGTGTGACGTGGCATTCTAGAAGACAGCGCTTACGACTACAAAAAGGACAGGTGTCACCCGACAGGAGCAGAGCCAACAGCCAATCAGAGGCCCAAATACCCTGCTCCATGATCACCTGCCAGTACGAGGTACGAGAAAGGACAAAAAGGACGATGTCAGGACACGTGGACCAATCAAAGGAGGACAACGCAGGAAATGACAACGGCCACAATCGTACAAGACAGCTGCCATTCTCCTCACAGCCAATCATAGGCCACCTGAGAAGCCTATAAATACCCCCCTTCGTCATCAGAAGAGGGGATCGAATACCATTACAAAGAATTCACATAGCAAGCTGTGAGAGATAGATTATAGTCGAAACTCTGTAATAATCATATAACAGTGTCTTGTATCTTGTCCTGATAAATATATAAAGCTCGTCGTTTGCATTATTAATACATTATCGTTGTTATACTTGATTATTAGATTGGTGTTTCTTCAGATACTATGTTTTTCTCTTGGAATAAGCTCCTCGGCTGGAGTTCAAAGATACAACACACTATCATCGAAGCAACATAAAACTAGAGTATTGGGCTCCTAGCCTCTTGTCCACACTACAACAAAGCTATGATGGACTATGGTGCTTCTACATGAGCTTTAGATTACACTACATAGTCTACTCACCTTATGGTGTGACAATATTGGTCCCACATGTCTTGTAACTACTTCAATCTTTCACTAACAACCAAGCATTTGGAAATTGATTTGCACTCGATACATGGTGTTGCTCGAAGTCTTCGTGTTCACTACATACACTCATCTTTAGATTGCCCATTTATTGCCCAAAGGGCTATATGTTGCACAATTTGATTCTCTTCGACCCAAACTTAACATTGAAAGTCTCATTCAACTTGCAAGGGCATATTAGCCGGTTATTATCCAATCATTATTTATTATCGTTGTTGTTTGGTTTATCATGCACTGATATGTTATTCAAATCTTAAACGTTATTGATTTTTTTCATAATTATTTTGTATCACTTCAATATATAAATATTGAGGATATGTCTCTTAAATCATTAATGAGAAAACCCTAGTCTCTCTAGCCTAGGGATGAGCATATGCTACCGAATATCGGTACCGTACTGTACCGGTAACGTACCGAAAGATTCGGTAAAGTATTTAGTACCTGCTTTTATGAAAATTTGGTATCAGTACCGGTCTGCTACCAAGTACCATAAATACCAAATATAAAGAGAACATTTTTTTTTTTTTTGAAAGGTAAGTTTTATTCAACACACCACCGCCCCTATACCTTCATGACGAAGACATAGAGAACGGAGAAAAAATTATACAACCTCAAATTTACACCAATCTTCCCAAGAAACCACAAACTTTTTAAATCTACATCTAACCCAAAGGAAACTTAACGATTTAATCTCGGCTACCAACTCCATGACTTGAAGCTCTTTATCTTCAAAGATACGCCTGTTTCGCTCTCGCCATATACTCCACATCCCTATAAACAGAATACCATGAATCAATTCTTTCTTAACACCCTTCAGCCCCAACATATTATGCTGATGTACTAAGTCTCG
Source organism: Ambrosia x helenae (assembly GCA_030844895.1). Classification (NCBI taxonomy): domain Eukaryota; kingdom Viridiplantae; phylum Streptophyta; class Magnoliopsida; order Asterales; family Asteraceae; genus Ambrosia; species Ambrosia x helenae. The sequence continues at coordinate 15,644 of JAUTDX010007365.1, forward strand.
AGTGGAAAAAAATAAAGAAACTTTGTAATCTGCACCATCTTTCAATCGCCAACCATACACCATGCGTGAATATACAACCTGAAAACAGATGGTTATTTGTTTCTGGGCTGCAACCACAGAAAACGCAGCCCGACGAGTTCACTGTAATATTCCGTCTATTCAGGGCCTCCACTGTAGCAATCCGGTCCATCTCTGCTCGCCAAACGAAAATGTTTATCTTGTCTGGAATCCATTTAGACCACTCCAAAACGAAATCAGCATTAGACTCATGTTGTCGTAACCAATCTTTTGCAGCTTTGACTGTAAACAAGCCCGAAGTACCCCCTGCCAAACCCATTTATCTGCAGCGTTCACCAGCTGAGCCGAAGCAATCAGTCCTCTAAGTTCTGCCAATTCCAATAACACATTTCCAGCCATCACTGTTTCATGTTGCTTCCAAATACTATTACCTTCTTGCACATCCCGAAGCGATATCATACATTTAGTAACAAATATCGGTACCATAACGAACCGATATCATACCGTTACGATACAGTTCAGTTCAATACCAATCTCATCCCTACTCTAGCCCAAAATTTTGAGTCTAGTTTCGAGACAATGAAGTTTCTAGTTATAGCATTTATAAAACTTTGACTTTGATCACTCTGGATTTAGTAACATTCACTTTGATTTTGCACGATCACCAACTGTAGGTGTATTAATAACATTAAAATTAAAATTTTAAACTTTATCTATTAAATTAAAACCCCCATAATTATTTATATATTTATTTATTCTAAACATGTCTTATATCATAGTTTAAGCGAAATATTCCAATTTAATTATACAAAATGTCAAACTTTTATTCCATTATAAGCAGTTTTGTAAAACTCGGTTTGGCCTTGTACTCGGCGACATACCCTGGAGCGAGTACTCGGACTAATCGGGGGAATACTCGGGGGTCAAGTCGGCCTATGCGGGGAGTACTCGGAGTAATCGGCCAACTCGGCTATACTCGGCGACCTACCCTGGAGCGAGTACTCGCGGAGTAATCGGTCAACTCGGCCTTGTTTTGCAAGAGAGATTATAAGTATTATTTTACCGTCATTAGTTTGCCAACACAAGTTTGACTATCATCCTTAATAGTTTACAAAAACAACGTGTTCAATCCTTTTAACTGCACGGCTTGATCTGGTTCAACTCTCCTGCGTACGGAAATCACCTGAAAGCACATACAAATATAACTACTAGTTAGCTTTCGCTAAATGAGTGTACATTAGATCACCATTTCGCCTAACTACAATAATGACACACAACAAATTGGAACCATAAAACTCCCATGTGGATTAAAATCGCGAAACTCCCACACGATTATTTATTGGATTAGAAAACACACATATGACCAATAGTCCACATCGCTAACTCCTTGCGATCTTATGTTAAATCAGAAACCCCCGTCAGATTCAACATATACTAATATATGTGATCAAATAAGAACTATAATATCACCCATACAGTTCTAACACGCAATCAGTACATATTGTATATACTTTCAAAGATATGTAGCACTCACCTATTCGTGTAGTTTCCTTTGTAAGCTTAACACCCCAAGCTCAATATACGTCCGTCCACCTATTAAAGTTGTAATATTTAGACTACTCGGAGTGGGGGGAGGGGGATGAAGCACCATATGGCACTTGTGGGACCCTTGTGGGGGTGGGGGGGGGAATTGTGGGGAGTGGAAGGGGGGAAGTGACATGTGACATTTTTTTTTTATTTTTTTAAGTAATTAAAATAACATTTTTAATTAATAAAAACCTAGAAAAATACAAAAATTAAAAACCTAGAAAATTAAAAAAACGTAAAAAAATAAAAAATCCGAAATAAAAAAAACTAAAAACTAACAAATTAGTTAATATTATATTTTTCCATAAGGTCACGCTTCATTTGTAGCTTCATCTCTAACTCTGGCCCATGAATATGATCGGTGTTCATGGCGATAAATTTCATATCTTCGCGTTTTTCGCGTTGTTCTTTGATACTCAACTTTCTCTCTTTCATACTCAACTTTTTTTCAAACGCTTCGCGAATGTTTTTTTTCTCCTCGAGCATTTTTTTCTTGAATCGTATTGAACTGAATCATGGTGGAATTTAAATCTTGCAAGTCAGCGCTCTAGGTGCCGGTTGATCCAGAACCCGAACCCGAAGCAGTAGATTTTTGCTACCTCTTTTTTGACTTATCTCGACCGGGTGGGCGACTCAATTCCTCTTCGAACTCGTCTTCATCCAAATTAACGGCTTCTACGTTTTCAGGATCAATTGAACGGTTTCTTGACGAATTTGTTTTCGACCTTTTTGCGGAGTTGGTTGCGGCGGTGTTACCCACACCCCCCCCCCCCCTCCGGGCACTCTTATGAGACTATAAGTAAACATCTTTGTACCTTATGATACTTTATCTCATGAATCCACTTGGTTATTTATTTTATTACTAACCCAAATTAACTCTTACCTTTACTTATCAATATCCATAACCTTAATAACTTATATAATATATCACCTTGTTATATCCCAATTACTACATTTTATAAAAAAAATATTTTAAGAGGTAACAAAAAAAATTGTTTTAGAGGTAACATTTTATAAAAATACCTTAAAAAATATTTTTTTTTCACTTCGCCAGGATAATTGAGGGTAACATACGTCCCCTGGTTTAAAGTTGTATCCGCCCCTGTGTAAAACATAACTCTATACTTTGGGTTAAGGAGTGGTACCTTGCGATTAGATATCAGTCGCTCTGGTTACAGAAGAAGACTTGTTAATTATTAAGATGAAACTGTTACAACACCGAGTTATACTGCCATACATGCCATTGCCATCAAAGCACTGCACTCTCCATCACCCTATTTCTCTTGATTACTTTGTATTTAATATTTTCTTCCCACTCTCTTTGTATATTATGGTTTCATGAATTCAGTATAATACCTTTGTTTTCTTTATCTAGAACTCCCCATGTACATATATATATATATATATATATGTATGTATGTATTTTGAGATATGTATGAAATTTGGATGACCTCAGTTTTCTCCACAGTTGGCAAAGCATTTTGATACGTGGCATATTGGAGAGCTAGAGCTAAATGTTATAGACACATGTATCCATGTGCAATTTGAAAAGATAAAAGGTCCATATTTCTTTACTACTAAGTTTCCTAAATACATATAATAATTAGATGGTTTGGTGTGAAGTCGGGAAGGCTTCGGTAAGGTGGCACCTCCCCCTTCGGTAACATCGCCCCCGAGGTTTATTCGGTGGCCTCGGTTTGAAGGAGGGAAGAAGGAAAAATATGTGATACTGATGTGGCATTTAAAGGAATCGGGGAAAAAAGGTGTCACACCAAATAGCCTAAGTTAATAATACTTTCACCGTTAATTTAAATGTCTAGTATTATTAAATTCTCTATAACACATCTTTGGAACTTTTCAAATATATATCTATTTATTTAGGGTGTTACATAAATACAAATTGGTAATTCAACGTCACCCACTCGAGGTGTCTTAAGTCTTAACCCCGGACAACCAATATTTCTAAAGGTAAATACTAAATATATGGGTGTACGTGAGTCGTAAATTGATTTGTGTGAAAGACATCAATCTTAACTTAACCTGACGCACCTACTTGAAATCATTTCTCTCAACGAATTGAATACGATGACAAATTGTAAATGACTTACAATGAAGTCGTAAACATGTATATAAGTTGGTTAAGTTGTAATAAAAAAGTTAAATAGGTCACAAACATGCCTATTAAATTAGGAGAATTGAAATTAAATAATCCTAACTGTATCGGGTTAAAAGACAATAATCCCAACTTGAAAATTGGAATCTAAAAGTAACTTGTCTTGGTTTTTATTTCACTAGACAAAAAATAACAGGGGTTAACCCAGTTAGTTTTCAGCATACGTGGCATGCCATGTTGGCAGATGACGTCTAAAAAAATATCATGTTTGGCAAAAAAAAAAAAAAAAAAAACAGGCAGAATACTAACTGGGTTAACCTAAGTTAGTGTTGGTCTAGTGAAATCATGGGTGAAACTTCTTTAGGGCCTGAGGGGCCCTGACCCTCACCGATTTTTGGTGTAGTGGTGGAATTTTGCGATTTTCGTATGTAAATTGAGTCCAGCCCCCACCGATTTGATCTTTCGGCAACTACCAATCGAAAAAATTGAGTTCGGCCCCCACCGATTCGAGAACCAAGCTTCGCCACTGAGTAAAATAAAAACCAAGACAAGTTAGGCTTGTTAGATTCTAATTTTCAAGTTGGGATTATTGTCTTTCAACCCAACAAAGTTAGGATTATTTAATTCCAATTCCTCATTAAATTAACATGTAAAAATAAACATAAGCAGGTCAATTCAAACACGAAGTTTGTTTATTAAACTAGAAATGACAAACCAATATTGTCATAGATTACATAAAAATTATTTCACCAAATTAACAACATAACATACAATCCAAATCCATAAAGGATACTAAACAACATAATCATAAAACTCAATATGTGATGTATGATCCATAGTATGACTAGGAATCTTATCATGTTTAACTGGATTACCTTTCTCACCAATCAACTTAGCAGGGTTCCCAACTGCAGTAGTTCTTGCAGGCACATCCTTCACCACAACTGACCCTGCCCCTATCTTTGCCCCTTCACCAATCCTAACATTACCTAAAACACAAGTCCCTGCCCCTATCAACACCCCATCACCCACCTTCGGATGGCGGTCCCCACCGCTCTTTCCGGTCCCTCCAAGTGTCACATTATGCAATATGGACACATTGTCCCCTACAACTGCTGTCTCTCCTATCACAACTCCTGTAGCATGATCAAGTAACAACCCGTTTCCGATTTTCGCTCCTGGATGGATATCCACAGCGAAAACCTCGGAAACGCGGTTTTGGATCATTATGGCTAATATTTTTCTGTTTTGTAACCATAGTTTGTGTGCAACTCTATGTGCTTGACATGCAAGAAACCCTTTAAAGTTTAGGAAACAATGGACATAACTTAAACAAGCTGGGTCCCTCTCTTTAACTGCTTTTAGATCATGTTTGACTGCTTTTATAATATCTTGATCACCTGTGAGCACATCCATGATAAGCTCATGTAGGGTTGCACTTGGTAGGGTTAAGTTACAAAGCTTTGATGACAAGTGATGAGATAGAGCACTCTCTATGGTGTTATGAGATAAGATAGAGGTATAATAATAGCTTTTTAAGATGGGTTCTTGGTCAAGATCAGATCTTGCTTCATCTTTCATGATCAACCACACATCATCAAGATCATCATCAAGATCAAGATTATTAGCATGATCATGTGTTGGGGTTGTTTCTGTGTGAATCTTGGAGATGGGTATGAAAGAATTTTGATAAAGATTGATGGGTTTGATAGTTTGGATGGATTCAAGAACATGTGATGATTCATTGTGTTGTTTGGGTGAAGGTTTTAGAAGTGTTTGTGGGTATGATGAGGGGGAAAAATGAGGTAAGGATCCAAGAAATTTGTGTGATTTAGGATGAAGATGATGATGGAAAAGAGAGGTCAAAGTAACGAACTTTTTTGTCTTCATGGTGGAATAGAAAAAAAAGTTAAGAATTTGAACAAAATAAAGGGTTTTTGAAGGTAGGGGGGTGGGGATGTCGGCTAAATGAATTCAAAGGAAAAGTAAACATGAGTGAGAGAGGTTGAAAGTGAGTTGCTAGACTGTGACATATCTGTTTTATACTTTTATATACTAAATAAATTAGTGTTTATATAGTTTATATGGTTATCTATTTAAAATTGGTTATGTATTAAATCTTTTATAAGTAGTTTTTGATTTACGGGCGTTGCCCCGCAGACTCGTATTTAATCCGGTCAGGATAAATATGGCTGGGAAAAAATGTCGACCGTGGGACTCGAACCCATGACAGCGTGGTTACTTCTTAGCAAACATGTAAGAAAAATGATGGCCGACGTACGATTTGTAAAACACGTTACCCAAAATATAGTTACAAAAAAGTGTAAAACACAATGTATAAAAATGTTGATGCCAAGATTTAAATCTAAGATCTTATACATACAAAGGAATGCGCAAACGGCCAAGAATTTGTACTTAGAATTCAACGTGAAATTGTGAAAATGTGCGTATAAAGAAAAAACGGGGACAATAGCTTGAAGAAGTGGAACCCAAGACCATGGAGTTACGCGAACACATGTTAAGCAACAAGGAACAAAAAACATGTCGAACGAAGACGGAAAAAAATAGGAAAAAACTAAGACACAGACATGAATCGAACTCAAGAGCCTTCGGGTAAAGACACACACCAACCACCCGAGCTCTAAAACAGAAAAAAAAAATATTCAACCAACTTTGACCATAAAAGAAAATAGGTTTGACCGTAGAGGGGAATAGTCAGGCCAACCAAAGTTGACCAGAGAACCCAGGTTTGACCGTAGAGCAGAGGGAAAAAGTCCGGCCAACCAAAGTTGACCAAGCAAAGACAAAAAAAAATTGCACCGACATTACGATTTTACTTTAAACAAGTATATGATAGGTGAAATAACTAATCAAAGTGTGAAATTTTAAACAAGCATCTAAAATGATTTAGTTTATATCCATTTGAAGATTAAGAAAATAAATAAGTTGGATACCCCAATAATTAATACATATCTATATTAGAATTAATTATACTAGTTTATATATACCCTGGGAGCGTCCCGGGTTGAGAAATCTAAGTAAAGTGAATAAAATTAAAAGTATTTAAACTATAAAAATGGCATCTGCCAATATATGATTAATGAATATTATTATTATTATTATTTTAAACAAATCTCTGCCATAAGTTATCATATTCTAATATAAAAAAAAAGGTAATTGGGTCGGGTATCACCTAATCCCAGGCCCGACCCAAACCCACATTTTTTTAAACTAATTTCAAATCTGACACAATACCTGTCGGGTTACAAAAAATAGTCGGTTTTTTTCTCCGTTTTTTATATAACACTATGGTACTCGTTGAAAAGATAATAAAACGCTCGTTAATTTGGTGTAATTTTTTTCTTTAAGAAATCTCGTATATAAAAGATATTAACAATTAAATAAAAAAAAGTTGAGTAAATTTAAGGGGAAAAATGTGTAAGTATTGTATAAAAGATATATTTGCCCTCAAAAAGTAGTTAACATATGCATTGTGTGTTGTACTCTAAGGAATTATGTTTGTAAAACTTAAATTTTAAAAGGTCCTTGTGAAATGTATTATAAGATAGTATAGATATTAGGGGGGAGGGCACTACCCCCAAACATTTTCAACTTCCCTGATTTCTATCAATCCTGTACTGTCGCATCACTTGACTGATTCTCTTTACTGAAACCGTTTTTTGGAGACAACACTCCACTGATTATTTACCCAATAATAATAATAATAATAATAATAATAATAATAATAATAATAATAATTGTTATTAAATAAAAATAGAAAACAAAAATAAAATAATTGTTATAGGGTGAGGGTGAATAAGAAAACAAAAACTACATAAAATAATAAAACATTAATTTTTAATTCTTGTCTTTCTTCTTCTACACTCCCCTGTTCTTTTCTTTCTTTCATTCCTTTCTTTCTTTTCTTCATTTTTTTAATCCAACCATTTCACAGTTACCGTATATACAGATTCAGGGATGAAAAGAAAAGTTTGATAATATATAGTTGATATATATTATTATTGAGGACGAATAAAAAATATGAAAGAGAGACAGAGAGAGAAATCACAGTTACCAGCACGGTAACTAGAACCAGAATTTAATTCACAGGACCACTACCAGCATGAGTGGCGGTGGTGTTACCATGTTGATAGTGGGATACCCGTGACCAAATCGATAGGCGTCCCGTCCCCCCCTTACACTTGTTGATTTTGTGATCACTATTGTTATCTTAGTGTCATCTGTTCGGAAGTTTCTTATGTGTTGGATTGGTTGACAAATTTAGAGCATCCCCAATGGTTGATCAAACAAACCACTACAAATCGTCACGTAATTATGTTACATCATTTCAAACCATCTCAAATTAAATATCACTTTTTTCCTCCAACCCCAAACCATTTCAAACATCCACCTCATCACCTACTTTTCCTTTTATTTAATCTATTCCTCTCTCTCTCACACACACACACAAAAAAAAAACTCTTTTACTTTAGCATTTTTTTTTAAATCTAAAAATATTTTTTATAACAATTTAATATTATATGAATTTAGTACCTTAAATTATTTTTTTTTGAAGGGCTACTTTCATTAATAAAAACAAAACCGGAAATCTCCAAAGAGAAGATTACCGGAACAACCAACAAAACAAGTTACATTACATCAAAATTGAAAATTTGCCAATCCTTCCATCCCACCCGATCATGATTGCCTCTGTTGTTATACCATAAGAAACTACACGATGTGATATCCGAAATAGCTTGGGTAATAGAAGCGTTTTTCGCCTTGAAGATCTTCTCATTCCTCGTCTTCCATATTTGCCAATACGTGATAATCATTATACCAAGCACAATATCTTTTTTAACAACCGGGAACCTCAACTGTTCGACCACCTCTTTAACATCCTTAAGCGAAAATAGAATAATCGGAGGAATACGGCACCATCGGGCAATCCTGTACCAAACCTCATTCGCAAACATACAAGCCGAGAATAAATGATCCACCGTTTCTTCCGCATCGCCACACAAAACACATGTGTTATCATTCACCCCAATATGTCTTTTTGATAACGCTATCTTTGTAGGAATACGATCTAAATACGTTCGCCACATGAAAATACCACATTTTACTGGGATCCATCTGCACAAGTGAATAGACTAAGACGATCAATGACTCGACGCCACAAAAAAGGTCATATCTTTGATTATGGTAAAGTTATAATTATACTTTAATAATAAGAAGAATTGTGTAGATGGAGCCATGAATGATTGATTGAATGTTGGTCATTTAGCTTTGACGTGTATTATATAATCAAATCATCCAATGGCACGACAATCTCTAGGGATATTCCGCATCAGATTCCACTATTAAAAATAGGCTTAGGTGTTGTTTGTTTTTTCTGCAGAAAAAGGTCTGCAGTCTGCGGACCACATATGCAGACATCTGTAGAAGAAGATGCGGAGCAAAGATCTGCAGTCTGCAAGAAGAAGACTGTTTGTTTGTTAATGTCTGCAGCTGCTAAAATAAACTGAAATTTAAATAAACTAAAATTTAAATAAACTGATTTTTTACAGCAGTTTGGTGGTAGACGGTGGTGGTGGTAGTGGACGATGGTGGTGGACGGCGGTGGTGGTGGATGGTGGTGGACCGTGGTGGTGGTGGATCGTGGTGGTGGTGGACGGTGGTGGTGGTGGGTGGTGGTGGTGGTGGACCGTGGTGGTGGTGTGGACCGTGGTGGTGGTGGACGGTGGTAGGTGGTGGTGGACCGTGGTGGTGGGTGGTGGGCGGTGGACGGTGGTGGTGGACAGTGGTGGTGGTGGGTGGTAGTGGACGTTGGTGGTGGGTGGTGGTGGTGGACGGTCGTGGTGGATGGTGGTGGACCGTGGTAGGTGGTGGTGGTGGTGGACGGTGGTAGGTGGTGGTGGACGGTGGTGGTGGACCGTGGTTGGTGGTGGTGGTGGTTGATCGTGATTGGTGGTGGTGGTGGTAGACGGTGGTGGTGGTGGACCGTGGTGGTGGTGGACGGTGGTGGTGAATGTAACACCCCAACCGATGGCGGAAACATCGAGATGTCACTTATTGATGATTGTTCAGTAGCTCATGGTAAACAATAAATTTCATTATATGATTTAAATAAATTACATACAATTGTTCTACAAGAATTCGTACATCAAATTGAATAAAACTATGCACACATCTTCAGCATTAGTTCAAATCTTCAAGCAAGTAGAACCTGAAACATGTTAAGTTGAAAATATTTTGGGTCAACAAAATGTTGGTGAGAATACATAGGTTTTTGAATATAGTTGATAACAATAGTTTGTACAACAATCATAGTTGTATGATGATAGAGTATGATTCCGACATGTAACAATGCGTCTTTGTACAACCAAACCTTGTGTCGACTGATGACTAACTCGCAAGTTAGTTAAATGTTGTTACTGTTATCGATCATCCCTGAATTTATGCGGGGGGTGGGTTTGTCAGACCTATAGCGCTATAATCTAAACTGGCGGCTTGATCATTGTTAATGATTGTACTGTGTCTTTTTGTTACAGTCAAATGATAGAATGATGATGTAATTGAATCACAAGTAAATATGAGTAAATGATAGTATAAAATGTTTAAACATGTTTCACCCCAAAAATAGTGAAAATAGAGAAAATGGGCTATGTAAACTCACCTTAGCAAAATGTTATTTCTGTTGAAAAATTGAATAGTGGTGTTGCCCAAATGTGTCAAGTATCACCCTATAATAAGGTAATAAATATGTCTAAGTTTATCTAGTCTACCAATATATATATTCTAGAGCTTCGAATTGGGGATAAATGCTCGTTTGATTAATAATAAAAATGTTTGATAATTAAGAGAAATTTAATAAATAAATAAACAAAAATCTTTTTATAAAATTTGAATTTAAGATGGTCACAATAATGAGTTTAAAGTATAAAAATAATTTTTATAAAATTATTTTCTTTAAAATAGAATATTAAACCTATTTATTACAAATTGTCAAAATTTAACTTTAATATTTAAAAATACTAAAATTAAAGAATTATTAGTTTAAAAATTATATTTCTGTTCCAAATAATCAGAAATAATTTATATAAAAATTTGGTGCAAAATATTAAAAATTGGATTTATTATGATTTAATTATGATTAAAACTAACAAAAATTGATTAAAAATATTAAATAAATGATTTTTCAGAAATAAAAATCATTTCAGAAAAGTTTATTGTCATAAAAACTCAGAATAATTTTTGTGGAAATTTATAAAATTGTTTTGATATTTTAATAGAATTTTATAAAGATAATAGAATAAACATGATTTATTTATTATATATATTAAATAAATAAATTTTTTGAAAACTAAAAATTGTATGTTAAACTTTTTCATTAGATTAACACAAAATAATTTTTGTAGAATTATTAAAAGAGTTTTAGTATTTTAAAACTAATTTTAAAATACTAGTAATTATATATATATATATATATATATATATATATATTAGTTTATTTGTTTTTAAAGTAAAACAAACAAAAAAGAAAAAGGTTGCCACAGCCGGGGATCGAACCCGTGTGGCTTGGTCAGAGGGCACCAGACACAACCACTTGGTCCAGACCAGTGGTTGTGTTGGGTTTCAGTTCATTTAAAATAAATAACCTAAGTGAAATCAGTGTTCTTCCCCAATTTGATTACACGAGCCCTAGATTTTCCAATTGGACAAAATACACAACATTAACCCAATTAATCTTAGGGTTAATGTTGTGTATATGCCGAATATCAAAACCCATCAACAAAAACTGACTTACAAACACGATTGGATACTGGATTGATCAATCAAATGCCGAAGTCAATGCACGATCAGAAATCCAAGTTGTTAAGAGAAATTGGGGATTGAGAAAGATTGAGTGGCGAGTTGTGATGTTCCAGAGGTGTCCAATTTATAGGGTAGTGGTTCGAATCATCGAATTGGCAAGGTTGACTTTGTCTTTAATGGTTGACGCGTCAAAACGTATAATTGGTAAGAATTGATTGGTAATTGGACGTCTAATGACTCACAACAGGCCGGTAATCACGATGCAATATCAATCCTCAATCAATTACGAGTTAATTGCTTGATTATGGTAAGTCGTTGATCTCAGTTGACTTTCCAAGTCAACTGATATGATTTCGAATTCGTGATATATGTGAAACGCGTTGGTTTTAAACCAACAAGGATGTGTAGAGCAGGTGGTAAGGCTGCTTGAGGTTGTGACCCGACTAAGGGTTCGGGTTCGAGTCCCGGCCCCAGCATATTATTATTATTATTATTATTATTTTGTAATAAAACTATATATATATGTATATTATATATAAATAATATAGTATTAGGGTTCCAAAAACGCCACAATAATAATTAAATACGAATAATAATAATAGAACTTGACGTTTTTACTCAAATTATACGTAACGTACAATTATTAAACGCGAAATGTTACAGTCTCCCCTACTTTTAGGAACTTCGTCCCGAAGTTAAAAGAAAAACACCAGGTTTACAATTGGTCGACTACCGAAAACCTTGATAAAATTTCTCACTACCTTAACGTACCTGTAAATTCATGATTACGTTCCGGACCGTAATTACCAATTTACCTTACATTAGGGTTTTGCGTCCTTTTATGACTCTACCGATTGTTGCGCAGGTTCGCTAGTCCCCCACCAGTCGTTGAGCAGGTTGTAGAGCCTCTCCCGACTGTTGGAAAGACATGATGACCTCTACCAATCGTTGAGTAGGTTGTTTGGTAGTCAACTAATTGTTGTATAAGTAAGCAAGTATGATTTAAATATAGATATAGCAATCAGTTCACATTCAAACAAGCATGCACTCAGATGTTATGATAATACTAGAATTTATTACTTGAATTAAAAACGTAAATACATAGAATTAAAAAGCAGAGCACTCAGATGGTGGGGTTTGTTGTTAATTAGCTGGAGGGTCTTGATCTCTGTTTAGTTTAGGGCATCGATTACGGAAGTGATTTGGGTCTCCACATTCATAGCATTGACCATAGTTGTATCGATTAGGATTAGCAGCCTGAGCAGGGTTGGTGGGTTGGTTGGCATTAGGATTTGGGGTCTCACGACACGTGTTGACCAGGTGGCCATACTTTCCACAATTGGTGCACAAGCGACACGCTGAAGCAGTGGGATGATGTCGGTTGCATGTGTTACACAATGGATAGTTTCCTATATAGGGTTTCTTGTTAGAAGCTTGTGTAGTGAGGTTGACATCAGGATCCCTGGCCTTACGCTTCTGGTTCTCAGTAGTTACCGCGGCTACAATACTTGCTTTCTCGCTTTTCCGAACCAAGGTACCGTTCTTTACGTGATTATCAGTTAGGGTAGCTGCTAGTCGTTTGGCCTCTTCGAGGGTAGCAGGGTTCCTTCCCCATACCGTGTCTTGAATCTGCATCGGTAAGCCACCAATGTATTTCTCAATGGCCACAGGTAGTGAAGTGACCTTATGGGGCAACAACAGACTGAGCTCATGGAAGCGGGTATTATAAGCAAGGTTTTCCCCACTATCCTGAGCAAGGGTGTGGAACTCGTCCTCTAATTTCTTGACCTCGTTACGTGGGCAAAATTCATCTTTCATTATCTCCTTGACTTGATCCCAGGTCATAGTAAGTGCAACTTCAGCTCCTCGGGTGCGCTTTTCCTCATTCCACCAAGTGAGTGCTCGTTTGTGGAGAACACTCATGGCGTAACGAACCTTAAAGTTGTCGGGGCATTCACTGTTGATGAAGGTATTCTCAATACCCTCAAACCATTGTAGGAGTCCTGTAGTTCCTTCTTCTCCACTGAATTTTGGGGATTACAAGAATTAAAGTGCTTAAGGGTACAGGCTGGGAGACCATTCCCGTTTCCGTTGTGGTTTCCATTTCCATTACCATTGCCGTTACCGTTCCCGTTGCCGTTACCGTTCCCGTTGCCGTTCATCTGGATGACTTGAGCTAGTAGATTAGGAACCAGAGTCGCGATTTGCTGCGCCATTTGTTGAGAAATGATCACAGCCAGTTGGGCATCGACACCATTGTTGTTGTTGTTGTGGTTAGAGCTGTGGTTATGGTTATGGTTGTCGCCACCTTCCTCGTGGTTCTCACCATTGTTATTGCGAGTGTTGCGACGTGGAGACATGATCTGTAAGAGACACAATGAAATGAATGAGGTTATATAAGGAATGTAATCATTTATTCATTAATTAAAACGAATAAACGAAAACGTTGACTTATCAAAGATTCTAAATTCTAATAACATATGAAGACATGCTTTAGCCTATAAGTGAACACTCATCCTGAGAATTCCCAGGTAGGCATCCGGGTCCCTCGTCTGATTGGGATATATGCGCAATGCCAGCCTAGACAGAAGACTCAGAATACAGGCGTTCACCCTTCCATATTGCACGTGTTCGTTATTAAAATCTAGAACTTCGACGAGATCTCAAGGTGGTTCAGGTTAAACCTGAGGATTTTGTCTTATTAGTCTAAGAGTGGATCCAGTGATGGAGAGCAACTTTCTTGTAAGGATGAAAGTAGGGATAAGAAGTAGGAGGGAGATAGAGAATAGCAAGTAAAAGAAGCAAGTACTAGTTAAATCCTATGGTTATAGACTAGATTATTTTTCTAATAACCTAATTCCCTATAACCATGGCTCTGATACCAATCTGTAACACCCCAACCGATGGCGGAAACATCGGGATGTCACTTATTGATGATTGTTCAGTAGCTCATGGTAAACAATAAATTTCATTATATGATTTAAATAAATTACATACAATTGTTCTACAAGAATTCGTACATCAAATTGAATAAAACTATGCACACATCTTCAGCATTAGTTCAAATCTTCAAGCAAGTAGAACCTGAAACATGTTAAGTTGAAAATATTTTGGGTCAACAAAATGTTGGTGAGAATACATAGGTTTTTGAATATAGTTGATAACAATAGTTTGTACAACAATCATAGTTGTATGATGATAGAGTATGATTCCGACATGTAACAATGCGTCTTTGTACAACCAAACCTTGTGTCGACTGATGACTAACTCGCAAGTTAGTTAAATGTTGTTACTGTTATCGATCATCCCTGAATTTATGCGGGGGTGGGTTTGTCAGACCTATAGCGCTATAATCTAAACAGGCGGCTTGATCATTGTTAATGATTGTACTGTGTCTTTTTGTTACAGTCAAATGATAGAATGATGATGTAATTGAATCACAAGTAAATATGAGTAAATGATAGTATAAAATGTTTAAACATGTTTCACCCCAAAAATAGTGAAAATAGAGAAAATGGGCTATGTAAACTCACCTTAGCAAAATGTTATTTCTGTTGAAAAATTGAATAGTGGTGTTGCCCAAATGTGTCAAGTATCACCCTATAATAAGGTAATAAATATGTCTAAGTTTATCTAGTCTACCAATATATATATTTTAGGGCTTCGAATTGGGGATAAATGCTCGTTTGATTAATAATAAAAATGTTTGATAATTGAGAGAAATTTAATAAATAAATAAACAAAAATCTTTTTATAAAATTTGAATTTAAGATGGTCACAATAATGAGTTTAAAGTAAAAAAATAATTTTTATAAAATTATTTTCTTTAAAATAGAATATTAAACCTATTTATTACAAATTGTCAAAATTTAACTTTAATATTTAAAAATACTAAAATTAAAGAATTATTAGTTAAAAAATTATATTTCTGTTCCAAATAATCAGAAATAATTTTTATAAAATTTTGGTGCAAAAATATTAAAAATTGGATTTATTATGATTTAATTATGATTAAAACTAACAAAAATTGATTAAAAATATTAAATAAATGATTTTTCAGAAATAAAAATCATTTCAGAAAAGTTTATTGTCATAAAAACTCAGAATAATTTTTGTGGAAATTTATAAAATTGTTTTGATATTTTAATAGAATTTTATAAATATAATAGAATAAACTTGATTTATGTATTATATATATTAAATAAATAAATTTTTGAAAACTAAAAATTGTATGTTAAACTTTTTCATTAGATTAACACAAAATAATTTTTGTAGAATTATTAAAAGAGTTTTAGTATTTTAAAACTAATTTTTCATTAGATTAACACAAAATAATTTTTGTAGCTTGAGGTTGTGACCCGCTGAGGGCTCGGGTTCGAGTCCCGGCCCCAGCATATTATTATTATTATTATTTTGTAATAAAACTATATATATGTATATTATATATAAATAATATAGTATTAGGGTTCCAAAAACGCCACAATAATAATTAAATACGAATAATAATAATAGAACTTGACGCTTTTACTCAAATTATACGTAACGTACAATTATTAAACGCGAAATGTTACAGTGAACGGTGGTGGTGGTGGGTGGTGGTGGTGGTGAACGGTGGTGGTGGTGGACGGTTGTGGTGGATGGTGGTGGACAGTGGTGGTGGATGGTGGTGGACCGTGGTAGGTGGTGGTGGACCGTGGTGGTGGACCGTGGTGGTGGTCAGTGGCGGATCTAGACTAAAACTTCAGGGTAACATATTTTTTACCGTACTAACATTCTGTTTCAAAGTTTCATTTAGCAGTGGAATTGAAAGGAATGAAAGAAAAAGTGTGTTCCAGAGTTTTTGTATAGAGAGAAAGGAAGGGAAGAGGAGGGAAATAGTGGAGTTTTTAGGCATAAATCATGTCTTTCCAATTTGGAAGAAACACGAGAGAAAGGAAGGAGAGAAAGATAAGGAGTGATTCCTTTCTCTTCCCCCTTAAATGAAACTCTGAAACAGAGCGTAAGTACTTTCATACAATGTAAACGAAACAAAAATAAAAACACGATAATAAATAATCAAATTTTTTTTACCATACTTTCATAACCAATATATTTTTTCTTGATTAGCGCTATATTCTAACCAATAATTTGTCAAAACATTTAACATCACCGGGCTTGAGCTCGACCTTGGCTCGTTGGTAGTTTCATATGTTCGAGCTAGGCTCGTTTATTATTTATTACTTAATATATAAAATAAAAATAATATAAATAATAGACTCGTTTAGGCTTGCAAGCACGATAGGTGAAAAGCTCGGCTTGGCTCGTTGGTAGTTTCTCAAGCTTGAGCTCGACTCGTTTAATATTTATTAGTAAATATATTAAATAAAAATAATATAACTAATAGACTCATTTAGGCTAGCAAGCTCGATAAGTGAAAAGCTCGGCTCGACTCGTTTACTAAACAACTTTAAATTAACGGTTAATAATATAAAATATTAATAAAAACTAATTATTATAAGCCTGACGAGCTTTACATGCCAGGCTCATGCTTGGGCTTGAAAAATAATCGAGCTTTGTTTTAAGGTCAAGCTCGTCTCGGGCTCAATAAGGCTCGGCTCGTTTCAAATTTTTATTAAGCCGATGTCGACTAGCTTATGAATTGTTCGGCTCATTTGCACTCCTATTCAATACTTTAACCATGGTCAGTGAGCTTGTATATTTTAATTAATAAATTACAAATGGAATGGGTTATGGCCTATAAGTTTCTATCTATTTTTATGTTAGGCTTATATTAAAAACTTTGAGGGTGTGCTGGGTTTTAAAAAAATCGAGAGGTAACGTTACATAATCTTCAGGGGTAACGTAATACAAAAAACATAAAAATACGAAAAAATTTACACTACGCAATAAAAGTTGAGGGGTAACGAACGCCACCCCTCGTTATATGTAACGACCCTGGCTGATGTGGCCGGGTTGTCGGGTCGGGTTATCGGAGTTACACAGCGGAATCCAGGGTTATAACAGTCTTGTAGTCTTCCAGGATCCACGTCATCATTTCTGTTGGGTTACCTGAACACATGTCAAAAATAGTTTCTGTCAACATAAAGTTGTGTGAGGTCTCGTATTTTATAAAGTGAATGGCCAGTTCGTTATTTATAATTCTTTTATAAATATCTTTTATAAATATGCTTTACAATTCTATATTCTGGAGGGGAACTAGATATTCTATTAATTCGATTATATTTCTATTATTTCGATTAGATTCTATAAGTTGCCATTCCTTTCTATGGTATCACTCTGCTTGTGATAATATATGATTATTTTACCCTCTACTCGGGTAAACTGGTTCTTGTCCTCTAGTTAGACAAGAAAGGAGATGGCGATACCGTCCAGTACTGTCCTCGTTGTTTCTATTGCCCCTTTCTATAGCTTCTATAAATCGTTATTCTTTTATGTAAAGCATTATGTTTTCTAAATGACATGTATTTCCCCTAAAACACTTAATAAAACGGTAAAAGAGGGGAGTTCACGATACTCACAGGTTTGCGTTATATCTTCAGCTAATCTTCCTATTACAATTATATTTCATATATATATCGATACGTTTAACGCGTGGGACTTGTTAGATTGTAATACTTAGGATATATATCATATATACAATTTATATATATGGAATCCGGTATATATTAGATAGTCCTAAACTCGGGGTTTGGTCAATCTAGGCGAAAAGAAACAAAGCTGGCCTTTACAGCTTGGCACGCGAACCTAATAAGAACTCTAGACATTCTTACCCGAGCTTAGTATATCGTTTTATATATCGAATCTTATATATAAACGTATATAGTTTATATATAATTATTAATCTCTTATTATTATTATCAAGTCCGTACGTTACTCGTATTATATATATATATTCGTATAATTCTAATAATATTCCTTGTCTAGTTATGAACCGGGTTCTATTCCGGTGTTGACCGAGTCACTGAGTCGACTCGGCGACGACTCGTATTCACCAACTTGATTATCGGTACCTCGCACAATCATAACCATTATATTAATATCCGATTATTAGATTGTGTAACCAATCAATCAATATGAAATAGTGACCGAATCTTACCGAATAACTAGCGGAACATAGTCGGGAGTTGATCGGGATTTAACCGGGTGTCGGACCCGTCATCCGTATTGGCACCTATAATAATTAACATAACAATATGTCAATAATCATTCCCAATAAACAACCATAAACGGGTCATGAAGCGGAGAGGATTCAACATCCGACGACAGTCACCGGTTATAATACCTCACCTAATAGTATATCTGGGTGAGTTCCGGATTATTTGTCGGATAGTTATTAGGACCCGTCAGTTTACAAGACTCGATCCGAGGGTTAATTCCATCTAACAATCACCGGAATCCGGTGACTATTCCGGGGACTTACCACGTCGGACCACCATAACAGAGTAATAGGTTCCATGATCGTTCGAAAGCGTTGACAGTCACCATAGCTTTGATGACTGTCCGGTTATAAGATGAGAACTATTTATCTGGTTTAATGATTGAATTCAGCGATGACAGATCTGAGCTGAAAGATGGTTCGGGATTATTAGCGGTGACAGTGGCTTTCGTGGTGACAGTCACCCGATGAACCGGTGATTACCCGGTTAATCGGAACAACACCGGTCACCGTTCATCCTGGAAACAAGGGTGCCAAAGCTTTACGACAGTCACCAAAACTCGGTGACTGTCTGATTTAGATAACAAAGACTCGGGTCTATCCCGATCCTATTATAAACAGAGGTTTACCGGTCAGAGATAGGAGAATAGAGGGGTTCGGGGCTGCTTACCGGAGGAAGGAGATGGATTCAGGCGGCCGGAGGTTGGATAGCGATGGTGCCGTGGTGCCGGAGACAGAGGCGGCAATCGCCGGCCATGTTGCTCCGGTTAAGGCTTCTTTATCACACACATGTGTGTGTGAGATGTGTACAGAGAAAGAGAGCGAGATGAGAGCAGAGAGGGGTTTTTATAGAAGATTAATAATAGAGGGTGTTTGGCTACGGGGATAAATACTGAGACTCGCGATAATTGGTAACGGTTATAACAATCAAACGAAAGACGTTGGACAACGGGTTATTAGCAGATTAGGAGCGTTTAACCGTAATAATAATAATTCAATAATTATTATTTATATATCCGGTTAAAACGGTTTGTCGAGAGATTCGAACTTGAATAATTAATTTGGATAACCGGGTGGTCAGGTCCGACCCGACCCGTTTAAGAGACACGTAAGGTGACGTAATCACTTCGAGACTTTGGGGTGTTACAATCTCCCCCCCTTAGGAAATTTCGTCCCCGAAATTTGAATGATCTTGTCCTTTATATTCTTAATCTATAAGGACGTTATCATTAGAACAACAATACTTGTCTTCGAGACATGATTGGTTCTCATGGTTTGCGAGAAAATCGATTTTGTATCAATCCAATATTAGAAATGTCAATCTGTACTATTACATCTTGATCATATTTCTAATTATGTTTTAACCTTTCTTGCTATAGTCATATTATTTCAGATACATGGATTATCTGTATTATTTCGATATGACTATTAAAGGTTCTCGTATTGATACTATACTTCCATCGTTTGATATTCGGATTCGTTTACAATGATGGATTCTAGATAGTTCTCAAGAGATAGATACGGAAGTCCCTTCGTTATCACGATTTGAACGGGATCCGAGCTACTACCTCTTTTATTCGAACTTTAGAATTTACCATCATTGTAATTCCGATTCCTTTAAAGAGTAGGAATATCCTTTGGTAACTATCAGATTATTTATTATAAATTCTATCCTTAAAGTTTCATCTATATGGTTGATCTCTGGGTTACCTCTATTCATGGGTATACTTAGGAGGTTTCTTATATCATTAGACGTATCTTATCTGAATTCTTAAAGGTACCGGAAAAGACTAATTCATTGATGATTGAGATTTCTCTTAAATCATCTATAATAGTCTTTCTGACTATTTCATTGATGATCGACTGCATTGTGTCTAATACATATTAATTGACTTTTCTCAGTGTATCATCGTGAATGAGGTCTTTCACAATTCTACAGTCAATATATGTAACTTTCTCTTTATAGTCTCAGAATCTACTGGTAACAGTCGTCGTTACGATTCTTTTGACTTTAAAATTCTGAGAACAATGCATCATTTAGTCTTTCTCAAAATCATGATTATCATTTCGGATTACTATACTTATCGTATTAACTATTTCTGTAAAATTCTTTCTTATTTCTAGTTCGGGATTCGATACACTCTCGGTAAAATATTTCTTTATAATATTTCTAGTCGTTTTCGTACGACTTATATCTCTATCTTGATAATTTCTTTTTAATGTTTATATTCTTATTCTGATAATTATATTTCTTGGCATATCGGATGCCTTTCTATTTTTCAGACATATCGGATGTCTTTTCGATTGATAATTCTTTATATTTTTCGATTTATATTCTTTTATTTATTCATTTATATTCTTTTATTTCCAAGCAAATACTGATAATATCTATAGCACACACTATAGATTCAGTATTTCTATAATATATGTTTGCTTGGAATAATTCTTTCTTATATATATATATATTCGATCAAAGTCTATACTATTTGTGTTTGAAAACATATTCCGATAGACTTATATTTAGGCAATACATCATATCTTCTTAATCCAACTTATTATAAGCAAGGCTTATTTCGTTGAGATATTCGTATAGATAGTTCTTGCCAGAACAGTGATTTCTTATAATAACTCTCATAAGCCGTTATTCGGAATAGGAAATCCATCCTTCTTTGGCCAGAGAGTTTCACTGGAAAATGAGCATAACTCTATTCATTTTTCGTTTTAATTTCGATTATACCTTACGAATCTCTACGCGATTCCGCTTGGTATTACTTATATTTCGATATATTCGTTGGATTCTACCATCTCTGGTTTCCGAATCCATATAGATTTTTATCTGTTATATTCTTTGGAATTTTAACAATTCTTTTATCACTTCTTAAATTTCAAACTTGGTAACACTTGACCGTTTTACCAATTTGATTGTACTATAACTCACGTGAGTTTTTATACGAAGTGTCTGTGAAGATTTGTTCATAGTAGTATATATCCTCATAAAGAATCCTGTAACTTAGTGGCAAATGTCCGGATATACCTTCTGTAAGGGTCCGAATTTCCTTTGCCACAGGGATTACACAGAGGACATATAACTAGCTTTGGTTGGCAATCAAAATCAATAAACTGATTTCTTTGATTCGTAGAATTTAACCAATCGGTGGTTTCTATTCTGTGAATCCATTCTTAGTTGTCTTCCACGAAGGAATTTCAACAATATTGCCAGTTTTGTGGTCGTATTCTCCACATACGTTATGCTGATATTTCGGATTCATATTTATTTTCTTATCATTTCTTTTAATATGTTTGTGACTCAAACATACTGTGATCTTGATAAATTCCTACTCGAATGTTCCTGTGCCTGTGGTGTTCATAATTATGTCGCGATCATAATTACTATTCCACCTCACCTAACATTCCAGTATTTGTTTATTTTAATCACAATAGGTATGTGTCCTTTACATATTATTTCGATATTCTGTTCTTTATTTTCTCTTGGGTTGAAATTATATTATTCGGGATAGAACTTATAGATCTAAGTCTAACGAATTAGACTGTCAATCATTCAAGAATTTGTTCGTGTCAGAAGGTGTTCAATATAACAATCCAATCTTCTTAATATCCCTTGACTTGCTCGAGTCATAGGATTAAGACGGTAGTTATATTTTCGTGTAATCGAGCGAATAAGAATTTGGTTTCGTCCGACAGATACCAGCGTATGTTGATTACGGAATTTCGAGAATAATATTTTGTCCAAATATTATTTAATTCTGGAAGGGATCGAGGATAACGTATAACTAAGATTTTTATATAATTTACGAGTATGAATTTATAAAACGGAATATATCTATATATTTATCGTTTATATTAGAACAATATCGAGAAATTATACAATCGAACATAGATATATATATATATATATAAAATTATACTGAAAAGACTCTTGGTATATATATACGAATGCGGATTCGATTAATAAATCTTTATGAAAATAACATTAAATACAATAGAAAATATGTTTCGGTAAAATAATACGGTCGTAGTTCTTTTATATAAAAATTTCCGGAAATAATTTATAATAACAATACGGATTCAATTTTCATAATAGTATTCGTTTTTGAAAATAACATTCACGATTCAAATGAGTCGTGGTAAAAACTTCTTAATATCGGAAATTCTTAAATTTTTAATAAACAAATTTCTTATTTCAAATTGATAAAATAAATAGATTACTCAAATATTGAGATTAAAACTTTTAAGGTTAAACGGATAATTTGGATAAAACCTGAGATAGATTCTGGGGTTTTTCAAAATTATCAATACTTGATTTGATAAAAATATTAATCGGATTTTCTCAATCTTTTTAATAAATCGTTATTTTTTAAAAATCGGGTATATATTTTTACTAAAATCGAAATACTGGTTTAGTATAAAAATAATAATGACTAAGTATAAAATTAATAAATTTCATAATTATACTGAAAAGATTTAAAATATTTTATATACTCGCGGAATATAACGGATTTTTATTTAAATAATCGAGGAAAATTCTTTAAAAACACCATATTTATATGTTTCTGGCATATTAGATTTTATAAAAATTTCGGAAATTACGGTGTAAAAATAATATTTCTGGAACTCGAGCATAGGAATGTTCAAGTTGGAGCGTATATTTGTATTTTCTCTTTTTATATATATCGGAATAACCGTGAGGTTAACGATCTGAATAATTATTAAGACGGAAATTTCGGAGAGATGCGACGAGTAATTATAATCAACGAGTTTTTCTAGAGAATGAAATACGATTTCAAACTCTCGTACAAGTCGATTAAATTGTCGAAGGATACTTTTGTAATTTTTATATCTATTTATATATATATTTCTAAAATTTCTGTCATTTATATCGGAATTTATTTTCTGATTTCTTTTAATATATCTGGTTTCTTTTCTGTATATTATTTCTCATTTATTGTGGCCTTTATATCCTGTAAGATTTCCCAGAAATTAATGTGCATATAAATTCACAACTGTGTACAGAATTGTCAATTTATCCCACATAATCATTCTAGTAATTTCTTGTGGTGGATTCGTTTTGATTTCTAGTATACGGTTATGGTTCTCACCAACTTTATAATGGTTTTGACATTTAGGTACCCAAAAATTTACTCGACTGATATTTTCTTTACTAATCCTGATATCCTAAATATTTCTAATTTATTTTTCTACGCAACATTTCTTTTTAGAAAAATATTCTGGTAGATCCCGGATGACTACAGACTTCAAAACTGTTATAAGTGCCGCTCTGATACCAACTGTAACGACCCTGGCTGATGTGGCCGGGTTGTCGGGTCGGGTTATCGGAGTTACACAGCGGAATCCAGGGTTATAACAGTCTTGTAGTCTTCCAGGATCCACGTCATCATTTCTGTTGGGTTACCTGAACACATGTCAAAAATAGTTTCTGTCAACATAAAGTTGTGTGAGGTCTCGTATTTTATAAAGTGAATGGCCAGTTCGTTATTTATAATTCTTTTATAAATATCTTTTATAAATATGCTTTACAATTCTATATTCTGGAGGGGAACTAGATATTCTATTAATTCGATTATATTTCTATTATTTCGATTAGATTCTATAAGTTGCCATTCCTTTCTATGGTATCACTCTGCTTGTGATAATATATGATTATTTTACCCTCTACTCGGGTAAACTGGTTCTTGTCCTCTAGTTAGACAAGAAAGGAGATGGCGATACCGTCCAGTACTGTCCTCGTTGTTTCTATTGCCCCTTTCTATAGCTTCTATAAATCGTTATTCTTTTATGTAAAGCATTATGTTTTCTAAATGACATGTATTTCCCCTAAAACACTTAATAAAACGGTAAAAGAGGGGAGTTCACGATACTCACAGGTTTGCGTTATATCTTCAGCTAATCTTCCTATTACAATTATATTTCATATATATATCGATACGTTTAACGCGTGGGACTTGTTAGATTGTAATACTTAGGATATATATCATATATACAATTTATATATATGGAATCCGGTATATATTAGATAGTCCTAAACTCGGGGTTTGGTCAATCTAGGCGAAAAGAAACAAAGCTGGCCTTTACAGCTTGGCACGCGAACCTAATAAGAACTCTAGACATTCTTACCCGAGCTTAGTATATCGTTTTATATATCGAATCTTATATATAAACGTATATAGTTTATATATAATTATTAATCTCTTATTATTATTATCAAGTCCGTACGTTACTCGTATTATATATATATATTCGTATAATTCTAATAATATTCCTTGTCTAGTTATGAACCGGGTTCTATTCCGGTGTTGACCGAGTCACTGAGTCGACTCGGCGACGACTCGTATTCACCAACTTGATTATCGGTACCTCGCACAATCATAACCATTATATTAATATCCGATTATTAGATTGTGTAACCAATCAATCAATATGAAATAGTGACCGAATCTTACCGAATAACTAGCGGAACATAGTCGGGAGTTGATCGGGATTTAACCGGGTGTCGGACCCGTCATCCGTATTGGCACCTATAATAATTAACATAACAATATGTCAATAATCATTCCCAATAAACAACCATAAACGGGTCATGAAGCGGAGAGGATTCAACATCCGACGACAGTCACCGGTTATAATACCTCACCTAATAGTATATCTGGGTGAGTTCCGGATTATTTGTCGGATAGTTATTAGGACCCGTCAGTTTACAAGACTCGATCCGAGGGTTAATTCCATCTAACAATCACCGGAATCCGGTGACTATTCCGGGGACTTACCACGTCGGACCACCATAACAGAGTAATAGGTTCCATGATCGTTCGAAAGCGTTGACAGTCACCATAGCTTTGATGACTGTCCGGTTATAAGATGAGAACTATTTATCTGGTTTAATGATTGAATTCAGCGATGACAGATCTGAGCTGAAAGATGGTTCGGGATTATTAGCGGTGACAGTGGCTTTCGTGGTGACAGTCACCCGATGAACCGGTGATTACCCGGTTAATCGGAACAACACCGGTCACCGTTCATCCTGGAAACAAGGGTGCCAAAGCTTTACGACAGTCACCAAAACTCGGTGACTGTCTGATTTAGATAACAAAGACTCGGGTCTATCCCGATCCTATTATAAACAGAGGTTTACCGGTCAGAGATAGGAGAATAGAGGGGTTCGGGGCTGCTTACCGGAGGAAGGAGATGGATTCAGGCGGCCGGAGGTTGGATAGCGATGGTGCCGTGGTGCCGGAGACAGAGGCGGCAATCGCCGGCCATGTTGCTCCGGTTAAGGCTTCTTTATCACACACATGTGTGTGTGAGATGTGTACAGAGAAAGAGAGCGAGATGAGAGCAGAGAGGGGTTTTTATAGAAGATTAATAATAGAGGGTGTTTGGCTACGGGGATAAATACTGAGACTCGCGATAATTGGTAACGGTTATAACAATCAAACGAAAGACGTTGGACAACGGGTTATTAGCAGATTAGGAGCGTTTAACCGTAATAATAATAATTCAATAATTATTATTTATATATCCGGTTAAAACGGTTTGTCGAGAGATTCGAACTTGAATAATTAATTTGGATAACCGGGTGGTCAGGTCCGACCCGACCCGTTTAAGAGACACGTAAGGTGACGTAATCACTTCGAGACTTTGGGGTGTTACATTATATGACATGTCCACCCCTAGTGGTGGTGGTAGACGGTGGACCGTGGTGGACCGTGGTGGTGGATGGTGGTGGTGGTGGACCGTGGTGGTGGTGGACCGTGGTGGTGGTAGACGGTGGTGGTGGGTGGTGGGCGGTGGACGGTGGTGGTGGTGGTGGACGGTGGTGGTGGGTGGTGGGCGATGGACGGTGGTGGTGGTGGTGGACGGTGGTGGTGGTGGGTGGTGGTGGTGGGTGGTGGTGGACGGTGGTGGTGGTGGTGGTGGACGGTGGTAGGTGGTGGTGGACCGTGGTTGGTGGTGGTGGTTGATCGTGGTTGGTGGTGGTGGTGGTGGACCGTGGTGGTGGTAGACGGTGGTGGTGGTGGTGGTGGACGGTGGTGGTGGTGAACGGTGGTGGTGGTGGGTGGCGGTGGTGGTTGTGGACCGTGGTGGTGGTGGACGGTTGTGGTGGATGGTGGTTGTGACACCTGGCAAATTCTGGTTAACAACGTTGTCTAGATGAAAGTCTACCTTAGCGAGTCACACGTATATTGTACTTAACTGGGTTAGTTAAGTCGTGTTATGGTTCGGGAACTATCAGTTTAGTATAGAGGATCATCGGATGTTAGTCTAGAGGTTCATTAGATGTCAGTCCTTAACCAAGTGTACAAATGGTGACGATTCGTAGAATCGTCAGGTCATACGGAACATACAAGTCTCGAGTCCCGGGAATTGGTGAACGAGTGTGAATATGTTTGTTTGCAAGTGTTATGTGTTTAAAATCATTATGTGACTTGTCGGTATGTGAAAATGTGTTAACATATGTTAAAACGGGGTTTAACGCGCAAAACACACGGAACCAGCCCCTATAGGCGATTAGGGGAGCCCAATCGCCTATAGGGGATGCGATTGGGCCTTCATAGGGGCGATTGGCATGCTAAATGCATGCCTTGGGGGCGATTAGGCCCTAATTGCATGAAGTTTCATGCGATTAGGAGCCCTAATCGCGTGTAAATGCTGCACAATCGCGTGTTACGTGCTGGACGACTAAAAACGACTATAAATACAATGCTTGACCTCCTAAACTTCATAATAACAACCCTAGTCGTCCCACAACCCGCCCCAACACACACACAACCTCTGGAACGTGATTTTGGATCAAAACACAAGGTTTCAAGCTTATTTCATCAATCTAACACAATCTAAGGTGTGATTTTCATCCATGCAATCTTTATTAACGTTTTTATTAAATCCCTAACGGTCCAGACCTGTTCTAAAACGAATAAGCTTTCTGAAAATCGTTAATAAGTGTTGTTAATCGGATTCTAACTATCATGCATGTGTTATGTGTGTTTATGATTAAAAGCTAGGGTTTCTATGATTCAAGATGGATGATTAACATGTTATTAGGTTAGTTTCAGATTAATAATGATATCATGTTAATGAAATCTGAGTAATTGTTCATTAGGGTTATAGTTATGCATGTTAATGTGATGTTTCATGCTATATGTATTGTGTTTGGATTACATGGTTGCATACAGGGCTGATAAAATGAGGCCAAACGAAGGATTTTGGTTTAAACATGTTTGGTATAGTTGTTGGATTGATATTGGATGATTACACGCGTTCTGGATCTGATTTGGAGCGTTAAACGCGCGAAAAACCGGAACAGCTGGATTACTGGCGATTAGCAACCCTAATCGCCTATGTTAGGGGCGATTAGGAGGCCAATCGCCTGTAAAGACTCCTTAATCGCCTATACTACATGCGATTGGGGGCTAAATGCCTCTATTACATGCAATTGTGATCCTAAATGCTAGTTAAGTCCTGAAATGCATGTCTTATGAGCTAATTGCTAGTAGATACATGTCTTATGAGCTAATTGCTAGTAGATACATGTCTTATGACCTAATTGCTAGTAAATGCATGTCTTATGACCTAATTGCCTATAAACTCCTGAAATGCATGTCTTATGACCTAATTGCCTATATTATAGGCGATTAGCCTTCCTAAATGCCTGTTGACCAACCTAAATGCTAGTTGACTTTTCCTAATCGCGTGTACTGCTACGGTAAGTGTAAATTAGCATTCCGAGACCCGATTTGACATATAGGAACATGCTAGGAACCCCGTAACATATCTAATAACTTGGTAACATATGTTCGAACTTAATTATGTGGTACTTGAACTACGTGCTATAACTTGTTGGTCGTTAACGTATGTTAAGGGTGATTGCATGATTGTATGTTTGAGAGCGTAAACATAACACGGGGAGTCTCGGGTCACCAATGGGATGTCGAGTCTTGTACATTGGGTCAGTTAAACAGTCACGGTGTTTTCAAACGAACTTGGTTATGGTCTGGACATCTAGGGACTAACTAACCTGCGGGTTATTAGTCTAAGTACTTGTAACTGTCATATGTTAGGTCGCCGCTTTACGGGACTAGCATAGCTGCTGAGTTTATTCGTATTACGAAGTAACGCAACTTAAGGTGAGTTTACGGCCCCTCTTTTAACTGGTTTCACTTTTCGGGAGAGAAAACATGTGTTAAAACTTATGTTTGGTAACTACTGTCATACTATGGGTTTTCTATGGTTTACTATACGATCTTTGGAAGTCCCGGGGGGAACCATGAATGTGCGGGTTTGCACAACGGGGAAATGTGAATAGCGCTATTGGGAGTGACCAACCCCGCTCGTCGACTTGGAGGGTCGGCGGGTGCATATTGTCTCAAACAGGAACAACAGGTTTACTACATCGGGCACGACATTTGGTTTGCGAGTTAGTAATGGTTTTCCAATCGTAGTAGTAACAAAACATACGCCTAGCTAGCGTACTTGGGTTTTCGATTTGTTATAGTATGGACAGGTTGAACTTGGTACTGTGATTACAAAACCTGTAAACTCACCAGCATTTTTGTGCTGACGTAAACTTTTACATGTTTTCTCAGGTCGCTAAGGTAGCACAATGGAACTAGGGCGCACGCGTCTGCACGGCGTCTAGTTAGGATTGCATGGTTTTCAAACGTTGAACACTTGGTTTATTTTGGATTATGTTTTGAATAAGCTTCCGCTGTATTTGGGGAATTTTAAACTATGTTTTTGAAATTGCATATGTTCATTTAGACTTGTTTATTGTGATCGTTGGTTTGGATCCTGGTTTGTCATGCGCCTCGCGGTAAAACTCCACAAGTGGATTTTGAGGGTGTGACAGTGGTGGACAGTGGTGGTGGATGGTGGTGGACCGTGGTAGGTGGTGGTGGACCGTGGTGGTGGTGGTAGACGGTGGACCGTGGTGGTGGATGGTGGTGGTGGGTGGCAGTGAACCGTGGTGGTGGTGGGTGAGGAGAAAAGAAGTGGAGAAGACCTTTGAAGACCTTAGAAGACTTTGGAACAAGTCTGCATCAAGAAGAGGTTAGGAAGACCTTTTAGAGTGAAAGGTCTTCCAAAAAAACAAACAATCTGCAGACCCCAAATGTTTTCGCGCGTCTGCGTGGTGCAGACAAAAGAGGTCAGAAGTGCTTTTGAGCAAAAAACAAACAACACCTTAGTCTATTCACTCCTCTATCCAGCCAGAGTGGTGGAGTGGCCTTTGTTCACTTAATGTGATCAAGGGTTCGATCCTCATTCTCAACATTTATGGTTTAGATATTTTGCCAAGTGATGGTTGAGCATATTCTCTTCAGAGGGGTCAGGTTCGATTCTGATGCCCCCCCCCCCCCCCGGTTTTCTACTACCGTACATTTACTCCAGAGAGGCTTGCCTCTTGTGGAGAGTGCAACATCTGTCAAGTGGCAGGTGACGGAAAATTTTCCGGGTGGAAGCCTTAGTGCCCCTTATGCGCAGCCTCAACTCGCTTGTGAGCCGGCCACTCTCGCATTAGTGTGGGCCCGGTTAAGACAACATAGTCAGACCATTGTAGAATGGCTACGGGATCACCTTCTGGTGGATTGTGATGATCTCTGCCACAACATAGAAAAATCATCGTCCAAAAAAAAAGTCTACTCACACCCCTACCTGTCTCCTTTAACCCCCAGCCGCCATCAAAGCGTCTCACTATGGCCATGGCGAGACACTTTGAAGTACAAAAGCTGACAAAAAAGTCAGCCCTCGGGAGTTGTGTATGGTTTGTGCGGGGTTTTGTTTTGGGTGGGGTTTTTTGTTGGTTTTTTTAAGTTTTTTTTAATTGTTATAATTTGTTTATATAAAAGTTATATTGGTGTAAAAATACCACATCACCCGATGAACTTGAAAATGATGATGATGATGATGATGATGATGACGACGACGGCGACGACGACGACGACGGCGACGGCGACGACGACGACGACGACGACGATGAGGATGATGATGATGATGATGATGATGATGATGATGATGATGATGATGATGATGATGATGATGATGATGATGATGTAGGGCTTGAGGGAAGGGGATGGAAGAACAGTCGTCGAGAGTATTATACAGTTTTGCCTTTGGAACCAGATACGACGTCATTGATGATTAAGAATGTTACAAATAAATATACGTCATTGATCATTAAAGAAGGTTCATTTTCTTTCAAATTGAAAATTTACAAATGATTAAAATGTTCATTCAAAATTGACAAAGTCTAAACTAGAAACTTAAACCAATAACAAATTTATTTTAGACTTACTTCTAAAAATAATTTAAAATAAACCATCAAGGGTTGGGATCAATTCTTAAAATGTTCCTCATTTAATGCTACACACTTGTGATATATAAATTGAGGAGCAATTTTAGCGATTGGAACAAGGATCAATGATAAAGATTGGTGGAAGAGTATTATTAAAGCACAAACCTCCTCTGAAGGAATTTGTGATTCCATGAATGTATGAATAGGGAACCCTAGAGCTAGTTATGTATTATACTTGTTGATCACACCTTTAGAATGTGAACCTTGACAGCTAGTCATGTATTCTACTTATGTGTTGTACTTGGTGATTGCATCAATCTCAAACAATTCCGAACAACTGTTTAGTTATGGATCTTTTTTTGTTTTTTTGTCATATGAGATTTGGTGTTGAACATTGTTGGTTTTTACTGTTTGGATGTTGTTGGTGAATATCACCAAATGTTAACACTAGAAGCTGAAACGACTTCTGTCATGCTCAAGAACATTCCAAATAAATACACATAATAATAGTTTTTCTGATGAAACTAGAGCTGTTATCTTTGTTGTTCAGTACTTCCGTGGTAGATACAACATTCATCTTTGTTATCCTTTGCTTCTCGTAATAAGTTTCGAGAGATTATTCCTCTTCATCCAATTATGGATCTTTTGATCGGAAAATATAGTCTCAAACAATTTATAACAATTGTTCAGTTATGGATGTATACATTCTTCCACATGGTGAATCATCTATACATTCCATGGGTTTGTGTCCAATGCACGTTAAATTTCATTAAATAAAAGTTTCTTTCTTTAAATTTTATTAAATAAAACTATTAGCGTGACGAAAATGTCCAGTCAGCAATGTTCTCAGATTCGGGCCAGATATCAAACCGGTCTCCTTACTGGTTCACTGGTCCGATCGGATATAAGAACGGGATGGGGTTGTAAAATTAATAGCGTAAAATTTTAAAAAATACAAAAAAAAATCCGGTTCAATCCATTTGATACCCGGTTCCCGGTCCGACCACCGGTTTACCGGTCCAACCCCCCGTTCAATACCCGACCCGGACTGTCCGGTTCGATCTGGGTTTCAAAACTCCGGTCAGTCTCAAACGAAACTTTGACCGGGTAAGAACCTTCCTCCTGATCTTCTACCCAGTGTTGTAGAACTCGCTAGGCGCTAGTCGGCCGGTGGGGTACCGACTATGGATTAATCGGGATTAATACAGATTAATCAGGATTAATCGAATTGGATTTTTATATATATTTTTCGAAATTTATACATATATAATGCTTATTTTATACCTTATATATTTAAATTTAGAAGTTTAGGGGCCAAATATAAACTAATGAATATAGAAGGGGGTCAAATATTAAAATACCTAAACTTAAAAAACCATAATCACATCCATCGTCCATCGTCCACCGTATCCCGTTTCTTCCTCCCTGTTCCTTCTTTTATCGTAAGGAACCATCAGACGCAACCAGGGTTCATGGAATTTCATCGATTTTGCTTCTAAAACATGGATTATCATCCAATTTTGAGGTAAGAACTTGTTTTATTTGATCGATTTGCTCTAGTTTTGACTCGTTCGAATTCATTTCTTTACCTAATTTTAAGTTTTTTAGGTCCAACTAGGACCAATTTGGTCCGACTAATCGGTGATTAATTGCCCACTCATTAATTGAGTGATTAGCCCAAAATTAATCAGTCTAGTGAGGACTAGCGATTAATCGGGATTTTTACAACCTTGCTTCTACCGGCTTCTCCTCACTACCACCGTCTCCTTGGTGCGTATAGTCTTCTTCTACAAATGTCTCTTCACCACCGTAAGCGTAGTTAGGATAGCCTTGGTGATCAAATGGTGGCTCACCACCATAACCGTAGTCAGGTTGACGAGGATAGTATTGTGCATACGGGTCCTCCAAGGGGTATTCAAATCCAGTTGCACCATATTGTCACGATAATGAATGCTATACTTACCCTCCTCGACGTTATCAGGTTTAGACACGTTGTATGAATCACCGAAAATGTGGTCGTAATACGACATCATGTATATTGTGGATAAAATTTCTATATCGTGGGTAAGGATGTAAATGTTTAAATGTAAAACGAAAACGAACGATATATTATCGAACGAATCGAATCAACTTATAAGCACAATCTGATGGACTAAAGCGTCTCACTATGACCAAAGCGAGGCGCTTAGGGTTTCTTTTCAGACATCCTCAGACTTTACGTCCAATCTATCAATCCTCGTTCATAACGCCTCGCTGTGGGTGAAATTAATTTTTGGGGTTTAATTATAACCACCCTAAAAATATACATTTCCAATTAAAAAATAATAATAAACAGAACAAAACAAAACATTCAGGTTAAGTGGGTTTCGGCTTTTGTTTGCTCTTTTCTTTTCTTGTTTTGGACCCAACATGTATAATAATATCAACTATTGATGCTAGAATTAGCAAACACTTAGATCATGTGTAGTGAGGCGCCATTTAGAGCTCAAATCCACCCATAGCGCCCCAAACATCACTATAGGGAGCGCTAAGTTCTTCCAAAAATCCCAAAATGTGTGTCAGACGCTATTAATAACGTCATTTTTCTTTGGTTGGTGTGCCAAGTTCTTGCACTCAATAAGAATGAAGAAGGGGGCGCTATGAGGGCTTCCCACTACAGCCACTCTTATGGTGACTTTAATCATCAAATCTAATTAGGATTTTCTTAACACTAAAAGGAAATTCGAATAAGCTTTGTTACAAGTTAGGAAATGAGAAGTACATTTTTTTTGAACTGCCAACAAACATTTATGCCCGACTACCCAGAGGAGTCCCCACACTATGGACAGACCCCCACGACCAACCCAATGGAGGGCCCATATGTACCTTGGGCGGCTGGCACAGTCAACACATAATTCATTTGAATGCAAACTAGAATTACTCATTAAAGCCAACAAATGCAACGGTTTGCGCCACCTGATTTTCTTCCAAACCATCGCCATGAAGAGTTATGTCGTTTCATCAAAACAATGTGTTGGCTCGCCGAGTACACAAAAGTTTCTTTTAAAGAGGAAAAACACATTCTAAATTATCCGAGTGAGTTCAAGCAACCCACATTAAAATCCAAAGTGATCACACAATTCAGGAAAATTATTCAAAGAATGAGTTAGTAAAGATATGGAAATTTTCTATTTACCAAAGTACCTGGTGCTAGAATTGTAAAAAATATATTACATTCGGTCGGTTTTAGTTCGTTCAGTTCGGTAATTAAGAACGCGCACAAACTAAGCATAAAGTTTCAATTATAACCAGAACCAGATTTAGCCTAAACCGGATTTTGTACACCTCTATCTCCTTACAGTTGGGTTTAACAGTTCCGCTTCAGTTTACAATTTGAAAACTGGGTTTAATAGTTCAGCTCACCGAATAAAACTTATGACCGTTCTTTATCTTATATTTGAGAATCAAGAAACGAACCAAGCATAAACAATCATAAACAACATAACAAAGCGATATGCATAACCTGATCAACATTAAGTACCACCAACACTGGTGCATAAGCTAACCAAAAGCGAAGAAATTCATCTCCTTCACCAAAACCCGACAACAAATGTACATCTTTCAATGCACAATGTACAAGTCGTCAAGGCACTCTAGCTCCGGATAAAGATTCCGCCTTTTCGCTAAAAGAGTTTCAATTTAGAGGCACCCACCACCATAGGGTGTCTCTTTCTCCTAGTTAGGTGTTCTCTAAAACAATCAGTAAAAAAAAGTACAAATTCTAACCTCACTTTCTGTCACTTCTATACACAAACCGCCATTCGGTTTTTTTGGCAATTTACGCTTCCATGTTTTCGCTTGTATGCTCGCCCTGTTCAACAGTTTGTAGAATATTATCATCAAGAGCCGAACTTGGGTCTTTTTCTTTCTCGTTAAGCTCAGACTCACCCTCTTGGGGTGGTACAGGTTCCGGGTCAATGGGTTCTGCATCAACGGGTTCTGGGTCAACATGTTCCAGTTCAACGGATTCTGGGTCAACATGTTCCGGTGCAATGGGTTCAGGGTCAACATGTTCCGGATTAACGGGTTCATGGGTTTCTTTAGATGAAAAGGGTGAGCTTTCGGGTTTGATCTCATTACTTATGCCCGGAATCAATGTGAGGATGTTAGTTATTGTTTCTAGGTTGACCCAATGGTCACCCATCCAATCTCTTGAAACCCTGATGTTCTTTATGTCTAGGTCAATAAACAAATTTTCACCTGTTGTCAACAAGAGAAAAATGAACAAATTAAAAAAAAAAAAAAAAAAAAAAAAAAAAAAAAAAAAAAAAACATGTTGGCGAAAGCACAACAAGAAGGTGTTTGGGTAGCAAGTCAAAACGGGTCAAATTAAGGACTAAACCAAGGCGTAGGGCTCGGGTGGCCCACTGACACTTTCTGGTCCATTTATAAAGCTTGATACGACTCATTTGACCATGCTAAAAAGTTGCTCGCTTTAACTCATTACTCAAAACTGTTTGACCCGCCCACTTAAGGCTGCAAATGAACCAAACGTTCACTGAACAGTTCATGAATTGTTCGGCGGGAAGTTCGTTTGTGTCCGTTTGTTTAATAAATGAACGAACACGAACAAGAAATTTCGTTCTTTTAGTTAAACAAACACCACGAACAGAGGTCACATTCGTTCATTTATGTTCATGACGTTCGGTAACGTGTTCATTTGTGTTTGATAGTGATGAAATATGTTTGTGACGAAAGATGCCAATTTTATTTGAAATTTAATATATGTTCTCTGTGTTCGTTTCCATTCGCAAGGGCTAGTTTGTGTCCGTTTGCGTTCATGAACGCTCGTTTGTGTTGGTCTGTGTTCATGAATGTTCATTTATATTTGGACAAAATTATGTCTCATACCTAAATTAACAAACAGACACAAAACAAACGAACACGATCATTTCCTTGACAAACGAACACGAACAAGGCCTTGTTTGTTTGCAGCCCTACGCCTACTTACCCAACTTTTACGATCCTATACATAGCTTAAGCTAATAATATGACTCAAGAAATATAAAATCAAGAACAAAATATAAAGCTTTTTTTTTGTTATTATTAAAATCAAGAACAGCTTACCAGGGACATAAACTTTAACAAGTCCAGCACCAGATTCGCCAATTCCAGTCACAACCCCTTCCCACCACCCATCACTCCACCACCCATCCACCTGAGAACCAACCTCAATTGCAAAATCGGCTTCCTCTTCTATGCGACCGGGCCTTGTCGTCGGCCGGCCTGTGCATCTTATCCCAAGTTTATCAGGCATGGCCAATCTAGAAGCCGGAACCCATTCCTTAAAATGAAAAAAAAATAATAATATTATTAATAATAATAACTCAAAAGTCAAAAACATCAAGTTTATTAGACCTACAGTCACAACTTCCATTCTCACATCATATAACAAAAACCAATGTTTTAAAAACTGGTTCAAACCGACTGCTACCATGGTTTAAAAAAACGGGTAAGGCGTACGCCTCGAGGCGCGCCTTAAGGCGATTCTGTAAGAAAACGAATCTGAGGCGGTACCTCAGGGTGTTATTTTGTACGTGCGCCTCATAGAGCTGAGGCGGTAACAAAAATTGCGCCTCAGGTGCGCCTCAAGGGTTTTTGATGTTTTGGACTTTTTGTGTAAATTTCAAGCGTTCCATGTCTTTTTAACACTATGTTTTTGATGAATATGAGGATGAAATTAGTTAGTATTTCATTTTTACAAGATATATAATATTTATATTTATTTTTTAATTCCGCCTCGGGCTTACGCCTCGGTTCTCCTTGAGGCGTACGCCTCATGAGGCGAAGGGAAAACGCCTCGAGGCACGATTCCGTACTTTTAAACCTTGACTGCTACAACCGGTTGAACTACCCGGTACACCCGGTATGACCAGTTGAACCGTTTTCTCAGCCCAACCCGATACAGTATAAAAACCGGTTTTTAAAACATTGACAAAAAAAAAAAAAAAAAAAGGAGGCTCCACAAAATAAAAAGATTAAATTCAAATAAACAAAAACATACCTCAAGATTACCACTTCCATCTTCATCCTTCAAATCATCATATTGGACTTTTAATTGTCTCCGAGTAACTTGCATTATAGTACATCTAAACCAACATCCCCTAATACCGCTATCTAAGCTCAACAATTCCATCTTTTCATTTATCTTAAAAGGCATGATATTTGAAGCCCGGTTTTGCACATACTTCGGAATAAGCTTTCTTCTCAAAATCTCATATTTGACATCCATGCAAGGCAAATCACATTGTGCCACCTGTCGCCCTCCAGAACTCCTAGGTCTTTTAGCCCCCAACTTAACAATATCTCCACCACTATTATCTTCATCTTCAAGAAACTCGGTATCAAGAACCAAAAAAACAGGCTGATCGAAATATCCACATAATTTACTCAACTTAAACGGCTTCACACGTTTGTTTTTAAATTGTCTAAAACAAAGATAAACCCGGGTCAATAAATCATCTGGAAGCATAGACACGCATTTATCGTAATGTTCACGGGCCAAAACAAGGGCCGGGCCATCCACACACTCGACACTGATAACTTGTGCGTAAGGTGTAATGAAAACTTCTCTTGGGTGAGGGTTTTTAAGAGTAATGTATGCTTGTACTTCTTTATTGTAGTGAAACCATCTCACTTTGACTTTCTTTTGAC
Organism: Ambrosia x helenae; assembly: GCA_030844895.1. NCBI lineage: Eukaryota > Viridiplantae > Streptophyta > Magnoliopsida > Asterales > Asteraceae > Ambrosia > Ambrosia x helenae. The sequence goes on from JAUTDX010007365.1 coordinate 53,354, forward strand.
CTTTTCGGTCTTCATACATATCTTCAAGATATGCAAGATGACGAATTTCTCCTTCGGCCATAACATAAACAAATGATTGTACCTGTAAATCACAAAAATGTATTATGTATGGAAAGTTAGGACTCACTTTTAGTTTGGCAGAAAAATGGATGGCAAATTTGACCCATTTACTTATGATAAGAGTCGGCTGACTCGGTTCATGTAATGTTTAATCCCTTAAATGGGTCAAACAGTCGAAAGACACCCAGCATTGTTTTAAACACATAAAACCTCCAAACTTTTTTTATTTAAAATCCAAAAAAATGATTATAATTGAACTAATGTAAAATTTGTTATAATATTTGACACAATAAATTTTTATAAAAAGTTCAAAATTATGGCCAAATATTTTTGTACAAACTAACTTGACCCTCGGGGTGTTCAAAACCGGTTATCCAAAAATTCGGATATCCGAAAATTTCGGATAGTTAATTTCACTATCCGAATCCGTAATTTCGGATATGCAAAATTCGGATAGTCAAGTTGACCTGTAGCATAAACTTATCGATTTTAATGGCCCAGTAGTTTTTATTCAAAAACACGAAACAAGAGATTGTACTTATTATTTGATTTTGCTTGACGGACCATGATATTAGTTTTAGGCCCGTTACATTCTATTTTTGTTACCATTATTAGCATGTAACAGCTTCAGCTCGTTATTTAAAAGCATATAAATCATATCATCATGTAGTCATGTGCACATATAGTATAGATCTGTAACTACCGATTATAAAAATTTATTACTCAGTTCGAGTTAGCGGTTGATATTAACCCCGACAACCGAATATAAAGGAGCAATTTACTAAACAAAGTGACGTGTGGTCTGAAGCTCAAAAGTCACTAGCAGGGGTTCATGTGTATATAATCTGTAAGACTAAAAACCAAAAAACTAAAAAGAGCAAAAATATAACAAATGGCTACCGCTATTGTAATCCCATTCCTGCAAAAGGCTGGAAAATGTTTGAGTTGTTTACTGCAGGTCCACGCTACACCTGACCACACTATATCCGGCACCAGTAAATTTTTATTTCTAGCAAGATGATTCTGATATGAAACACCGAATCCCGATATGCGATCACTCTTGGGGGATTCTGAAATTTAAATTGAAAAAAAGAAAACACACTGTTAGTACAGCTTATAACAGCTTTAGAAACATCATGGAAATAGCAAAATACAAAACAACATTTTTCTTGACGTCAACCGAATTGTCGTTTTACGAGTAAGTAAAGCATAATGGAATCCACGTGAAACAAACAAAATTCAATACGGTATTTATGTGATTCAACAGCTTGCGTGTGTCTATGGTCAATGCCGCGGTTCTATAATTCTATTACATTTACTCAAGATACGGCACACGTATAAACCAAAAGAATACATCATCATTATTATTGTAACTGTCATAACCGTTCTCTTACAAACAAAATGGCATAATAAGATATGTTCGGGTTTAGGGTTTAAAGTTGCGATATAAACAAGCAAACTTTTACATATATGAAATCACTGATTCAAATAGAACGCTTAGGTATTCACTGATTAATCATTAAGATTAACAACTTAACAATAACTTAAGCCGGTTTCCTATCAATCAAGTGCAAATCACATCTTCATTTATACAAAATAATTACATCGACCTTCTCAACACTAACGCGGCAACTTATACCACGTTTCAACTCAAGTACAATAACACAACAAAGCAATAACATTCATAAACATTTCAAGATATGAAGTATTCAAACACATATAGTTCACCTTGGCGGTGCTGTTTCGACAACATAGAAGTAAGCCAATTCACAACCTCTCTCCTTGACCTCCATCTATACCCTGCATTGACCGAATTCTCAGCCGCGTTGACTTTCAAGAAATCTTCACTAACCACATACAACATATGCCTAACACTCCTTTCAGTTCCCACAACCGCTAAAACCGATTCACCCGATATATCTTTCAAGTAATAATGAACTACCCTTTTCCCCCTTTCTTTTGACACATAATCTTCTTTCCATTCCACATAACATTGACTATTTGCAGCCATCCTATAACCCTAAAACTCTATAAAAAAAAAACCCTAATTTACAAAACTACCCCCCATAATTATTTAACAAAAATCCTGATTAAAACCCTAAAATCCAAATAACAATCTTGAGACCAAATTTAAGCTAAAAACACTAACTTTTTAGCACATACATACCAAAAGACTTAATTAAAACCCTAAAACATAAAAAACATGAACTGGGTATATCATAATCCTAAAAAAGAACCCTAAAGATATGAACTTTTTTCTTAAAGATCCGACCCAGATTACAAAAGGGTCAAGATTTTGAAAACCCTTTTGTGGGTATATCAAATAAGACTAAAAGGTAACAGCTTTATGATGGCTGAAGTTCAAGAAACAGTCAAGCAAGGTGAGGGTGTTATGGGTAGGATGGATGATGCTTGTGTACATAGAGAGGGTATGGATGGTAATATTAGGGAAGTGTAGGGGTGTTTACAGGGGCAGCAGCTGGTGGTGGTGGTGGTGATGGTTGTAAAAAAAAAGTATAAAGAAAATGGTTTTGTGTGTGTGTATGAATGGTGTGAATGATAAGAGGCAAGGTTGGTGTGGGTAAACCTTGTGGGGACCACAAAATGACACTCAGCAAGAGTGGATTGGGTGACCGCTTGACCGGCTGTGAGTATATTGATGACAGGTTATTATTTAGGAATATAATATTTTAGAGGTTAATAAAATAAATCATCATCATATATGAATGTTTACTCAACATTATTAAATTGATGAGTATTGATTTGTTTTATTAGGGTACCGATATTATAAAGATTGAAAGAGATGAAAAGGAAGTTGTAAACCTTGGGGCGTCACAAGTGTCGACACTAGCTATAGCTTTTGATACCAAAAAGATACTTTGTTGTGAATACAACTACGTTTTCAATGAAAGTTAATGACCATCTGATACCACAATATCGCATAGATACATAAAAAAACAAGGAATATGTGGAAAGCTACTTATATTACACACATGATAAAAATATAAAAATAGAAAGATATATGATTAAAAAAAACCTATAGACATAGATACAAGAATACAATCACATGTAAAACCCAACTAAAAGTATGGGTGAAACTTATGGCACACCTAAAACACATATGTACCATGCACTAAAAGTCCTTAACTTTAATCATGTGTCTCCACGACCTCTAATCCTAGACCACGTCCTCATATAGGTGTAACCATAGAAAATCTTTCCTAATCGGCTCATACTAAGTTAATCTGGGCCTACTTCTACCCTTCCTCCCCTCTACAGTCAAGGTTTCCACCGTTCTAACGGGCCCTGTCATCTGCCTCCTCTTCATGTGCCTAAACCATCTTAATCCCTCATCTTTTATGTGGTTTTTTGGTGTTTCGTCAAGGTAGTTTTTTAAACACCATATGGTTGTAAAATATATGTTTATATTATTAGTTTTTGGATTGTATTTGGATAATAGGAATGGGATATCGATTCGGTTAAGAAATAAATATGTTTTTGTTATCACGCTTCTGCCTACAATATATAATAATAAACTTAAGAATATGGGTGAGACACATGGCACTAGTGAGATCATCCCACCCTTTGATTTCCCTTCAAAATCTTTTTCTCTTTTATATGCATGACATATGCACTACCCCCCCCTCCCCCATAATTTTTAAACGTTGGTAACTTTTATATGTGACATTTTAATAAGAAAATTACATCAAATTAACAAACGTTTTATTATCTTTCCAACCAACACCATAGTGACATACAAAAAAAAAAGACCTTTTAATGGGTTTTGTTCATACAGAAAAAAATATAGATTCATACCAAACTGACTACATCCGTGAATACATATATATGTAGTTAGATGGTTCTTATATGTAATAATGAGTTCAAAAACATATAGGGTAGGGTTCCTGTAGGAATATTGGTTTGTGTGAGAAGTGTAGGAAGGATTAAAAATTGATATGTATGCATATTTTTTGACGTATTCATGATGTTTTGGATTGTTTTGCTTAGAAAAACACCAAACATAACAAATTAATAACCGAAAACAATGTATTTTAAGCAGAGTGTTTTAACTAATTACTAGGGTGTTTTAAGCAGAGTGTTTTAAGTAATTACTATGGTGTTTTATCTGTAATTTAAATTTAATGACTATAATACATTAGATTGTGTTTTAAATTTTTGTATATTGTTGTGTTAAGTGTTTTTCAAGCCAAAATAACCCAATACATCATTCCAAAATAAAAAATATGATGTCTACATGTCAATTCTTAATCATTCTTACACTTCTCACACAAAACAATATTCCTACATGATCATTTACCTATATATATCTTAACATGATTAGTAACTTTCCTAGGCATAAGTAATGACTTACCTGAACACAAACACAGTGAATACCTTTACAAAGTCATCATGGCCACTACCTCAACCTCAACTTTAAATATAAAGGAAACATTGGTTAAAGTAAAGTTGTTGTGACAACCGGTAAAATTCGGTCAAATGTTGACTGGATCTTGATCATGATCCCTATATGCTTCGCATATACTAAGGTTGATTTTGGTTAAGTTGAGTTGTTACAAGTCCAACAAATGTCTTTCGTGAAGTTCGTGGACGTCTAGATGGATCTTGGTCTGCATGTTGCTTGTTGATGATGATAAGGATGTTCGGGTTCAGTTTGGTGCTCGGGTTCGGGTCCCGGGTGTAAAGGATTAGAAGATGGATCAGATTTGGAGCGCGGTTAGAAGTATTTTTTGGTCAGATCTGGCCCGGAACGAGTTCGATCAGATCTGGTTAACATCGGACATGCATGCGTATAATATACGGTATATTATCTTGATTTGTTGTTATTATTATTATTATTATATATATAAGTGTGTATATATATATATATTATCAATACGAAACTATGGTGACTCACGAAACGAACCGACATTGATTATATAATAAGCTATATTGAATATTAAAGACGGATTTGATAATATTGTATATCGGGCTGGACCGTTGGACTATATTATGTAACTATATCTATATATACTTATATATAAATTATGATGTACATAATTCTACAAGTATAATTTATATAAAATGGCAAAATGTATAAAGTCTCATTCATGGGAAATACAGATAAATATATTGAATGACATGCTGTGACAACCGGCAAATTCCGTACAACGATTAACGTGATTCTAATCATGTTTTAGAAGTAATTAACATGGTTTAAGGTTAATTATGGTTAGTTGAGCTGATATGAGTCCTACGATGTCCTTTTGAAAGTTCGTTGAAGTCTTGATGCCTTTAAAGAAAGACTTCGCGTAATTAACGTAACGAACTGACATCAGCGAAAATTTGTCAAAGTGGACTAACATAAGGCTAATAAATGTAAATACGACAAGTATTTACTATCGATGCAATCGGATGTGAAATCGACGCGAAAAACGGTCTAAAACGCAGCGTTTTGGAGAACGCGGAGAGGAACTGACGTGGGATTCGAACGTCAAAACGTGTGGTTTTAACCGTTATCGAACTTTCGGAATAATTATTTATTATAAATAATTTCATTTATTTAGTTTCGAAAGTAAACAGGTCGTCTAAATGAAGGATAGCTCGACCGGATCGATTAACGCGATTTTAACGCGTGTTCCGTTTTCACGCGTCGAGTTACGAGAATAATAACTAAATTGCTCGGTTTAGTTGTGTTTTTAATTACGAACAAAACCGAATGATTTTTATAACTTATTTTCGAGCCTAATAATAAACCGAAGCGTTTTCGTTTAAAACGGGTTCGATACGCGGTGCACAACCACCAACCCTAACCCTAAGTATAAAAGGGCACAATATTCTTCTTCTTCTTCTTCATTCCATCAACCGCACCTCTCTCTCTCTCTCTACTCTCTCTCTAAAACTCTCTCTCTCTACTCTCTCTCTAGCCGATCTCTCTCTCTCTCTCCCCTAAAGACAACCGACCACCACCGTCCATGGTGGTGGCGGCGTCGCGTTCCAAGCCCAAGGCAAGGGAAGATCGGGTGGAGATGGTGGTTGACGAGGGTTGGGTCAGGTGTGGATGACGGTGGTTGCGGTGGCCCGATGGTGGTGGTTATGGTGGCCTGGTCAAAGGTTGTTCACGTGGGGGTGGTTTTAGGCCTCGGTTGTGTTGGTTCAGCTCGGGTTAGAGACCGGTTCAGATCCAGGTCCTAATCTCGGGTCTTGATCGTTTTTTTTTGTTGGGTTCAAGAGGACGAAGATGGTGGATCGAGTCAGATCTCGTTGTTTCGGTTGCTCGGGTGATGTCGGGGGTGGTTGTGGAGGTCGCTTGGTGGCCGGTAGTGGTGAACAGTAGCGGTGGTTGTTATGGTGGTTCCGGCCGGTGGTCCCAGGCGACAGAGGAGGTGGATGCCAAAGGTTTTGGTTCGGGTCTCGGTTCGAGACAGGTTCAACCCGGGTCAGATCTTGGACGAGTTCATTTGCAGTGTGTCTGGTCTCGACTAGAGATGGTTTGGGTTCGTCTATGGTGGTTATCGGTGGCAGTGGTGATAGATCTGGGTTTGGCTCGGGTTAGATCCGTGTGGTATGGGTCAGATCTGGCTGGTTCGTGACTGGTCAACACGCGGTCAACTCTGGTCAATTTGGTCAAACTCGATCAAACGTGGTCAACGATTCAGCACCGGTTAACTCGTAGATCGAGACGCGCGCGTAATATCGGTATAATTATGTGGTAATATTTTGTTGATATTTTAGAAATATATTTATAATTTATAAATATAACAATACGGCCAAAGATAGTTTTAACTCACGAAAACGAACCGATAAAAATATTAATGAAAGGTATTGTAAGATAATATTTGCATATTAGTCGCGACTCGCGTGTTGTTGGACTAAATTGTTGGACTATACGTATATATTTGTATGAATAGTATAATTTATAAAATTTTCGAAACATATAAAGTATTGTGGATTAGAAATGCGGATAAATATGTCGTCTTGTGTTTGTAATTGGTTTTGGGAAAAATTGTAGACGACTTGTGTCGTCTGGTTTATACGAAAACAGAGGAAACTCTGCCGAAATTTTTATAAAATCCGAAGCGCGACAAGTGTGACATTGTTGTGCGTTCTTATAAATAACTTTCCAAGTGTTTGACAAATGTAGTCTTACACAAAATCACGACGTTTTTGACAAAGATTATTTGTAACAATAATAGTCTATTCCGGGCAATATTTCAAACAAATATATAGTCTTTTGTGGCCAAGCCTCAAGTATGACGAGTTTTTAAAGGCTACTCGGTAACTAAAATATGTTTGTTGTTCGGATTAAAAGATGTATAAACGTCGGTTTTATATGGAAAACCTTTTTATAAAAAGCAAAGTCTTTAGGTTTGTAAGATACTCGGATTCGGGAAAAGATGTGACAATTGTTATTAATCTATTTTAATAGCTACAATTATGTTTCCTCAAAGTATATATATATATATATATATATATTTGAAAATAAATGTACAAGACAAATACATTTATCCGGTTTATAGGACGAGCTATGGCTCGGGATGAGTTACACACTTCGTAGTAATAGTCCAATGTGGTTACACACGAATAGCAACAGGTGAGCGACTTGGGTACTATGTCGTATGTGGACATAAGATCTATGCTAAGTCACGATCGGTTCGTCGAGTTAAAACACTTAAAGACTTGGGTTAGTACACACGAGTCAAGATAGTTGAATAAACTATCTTTTAACCGGAAAATAAGCTAGGCTTATATATGATAGACTTTAAGGTGTCCTTTATTGGTAAATAGGGCACGAGGAAGTCGGTCAAAGCTTTGGGTTTTATTTGCTAGCTAAGCATGGAAATTAAGGTGAGTTTCACGGCCCCATTTTACTGTTTTAACCGGGGGAAAGATATGTTTGTCAAAAGTTATCACATGTTGAAATGTTTTCAAAGGTTAAAATGTGATAAGTGGCATGATGAGTACTTGAGTTTTTGTTCGCCACTCGGGGTTGGGTCCTCGCTACTGTAACCATTAATTCAGGTAAATGAAACCAAAGGAATATTTGGATAGTACTATTGGTGCCTGACAAGGCCCACCCCTAATCGATAGCGTCGATTATGCATCGGCGTATGCCAGGGGTGCACGTATTCTGAACTTAAGTCGTTGGGTTCCGAGAAACGACTTGGAGCGGGGCATATTTATTAGTCTTGGTTTGGTTATGGGACTCGGGGGATTGCTCATCATCATAGTTTTGTAGGAGCTAGCTACTCCTTACAAAGGCCACAAGATGTGCAGGTTTCGCACATGTTGTAAAAATGTTGTTGTTATGGAACTAAAACCTGTGAACTCACCAATATTTTATATATTGACGTCTTTTTAAACATATCTTTCAGGTGACTAAGTGCTGAACAGGTATGCGGCTAGTACGGTGGAATTTGAGATGTCGGACACTGGTTGGGGGTTTCACCTATTGTTACCATCGGGTTGGGACATAAACGGAAACACCCCACTTTGAAACTTAATGTTTGTGGTTTTATGTAATGTTTGAAACCAGGTACTCCTTCTCGACATCTTAATATAATGATCTTTTCTAATTAAATATAGTTTGTGTTAATCTTGACTTTGATATGCTTTCGAGCGTCGCGCCACGTGTTTCCGCCATTGGCGTGGTGTGACAGAAGTGGTATCAGAGCCAAGGTTATAGCGAACTAGTATTTTTGTAAAATCTAGACTATAACCGGTTTCGGCTCGAAAACAAAGTTTTCAAAAATAAAACACAACGAAATATTTTAGAAAAGAAAGAAAATTGTACATGGATTGTACAAGGGGAAATTCCGACCGACTAGCCATGTGTGTCAATATATAAAATGTTAGAAAATAAGGATATGAATGTTTATATTGTGTAAAGATCCAATTTTCTAGCTAGTGCTAGTTAACGCATATAAGTAGTACAGATAGCTTGCCTATAAGGATGTCGTGTCACACTTCACTTTAGTCCGCACTTTTGCATCGATTACCGATATCAACAAGCGGGGCGGAAGCGGTGGTCTACGACGAACTCACCCGCTTACCTGCGGACGAGATGATCGGAAGGGCTAACCTTTATCGTGCTAGTGGACGTTGTCGTGTTGCTGATGTTGTGAAGGCGAAGCTAGTCTAGGTCTTTTATTGTGTGAAATCTCTGTTTTTGGATCAGGAAGCTCGGAACTAGCGGGCGCTAAAATTACCTGGCAACACCGATTATCATTACGGGTGCACACGTAATAATAACTTGTGGTGCACGGTAACCTTGGTGGGCGCTAGGGCTGGGGCTGGTGATCACTCCTTGACTTGACTATTCTTGTTCTTTAGGTTCAGTCTTAGCTTTTGGTTGGCCAACGGGTTAAAAGGGAGGTGTTGTCGATGTCCCTTGATTTCGATCCTAGCTAACCTAATGAGCTTTATTCGACGTTACCTTTAAGGTACGAACACGGAAGAGCTCGAACGTCTATTCATATGAGTAATCTGACGTAAACCCTTGCATCGGATAGGGACAGGAGACGAAAACTTCCTTGTATAGGAGTTAAATGCCTCCACACGAAGTTCTTCAAAGGAGCGGACATACGAGGATGCACTGCCTACCGAAGAGATGAATGCTTGGTACGATGCGTGGAATGCTAAACTTGGAACCCAGTGAAGACCGAGGGTGCGTCCCTGCAAAACCAGTGCGTTTTGAGCACGGGACCCTGTGTGGATCAGTATTGAGACTAGTGGCCCGTGTGCTGCTGTATTATTACTGTGAGTAAGTCATTCTTGATCTAACACATGCCCAAGTTGTCTTCGAGGGTCAGGCGTTCCTTCCCCTATTAGAGGGCAGAATCGTCCTTGCTGAGTTAATAGGCTTGATCATCTTATCTAGAAGGCATGATAGCCCCCGTCTAAATCAACAATGTCGAATCGGCAAGATCCTAGTATATTTATTTAATGGGAAAATAAATATATGGTAAAGTGAGCCGAGTCGGGTGTTGAAAACGAAATATCGATCGGCAAGATCCTAGTATAATCATTTGATGGGAAAATAATTATACGGTAAAGTGAGTCGAGTCGATGGTTGTAAAACGAAATATCGATCGACAAGGTCCTAGTATAATTATTTAATGGGAAAATAATTATACGGTAAAGTGAGTCGAGTCGATGGTTGTAAAATGTAATGTCGAATCGACAAGATCCTAGTATAATTATTTAATGGGAAAATAATTACACGGTAAAGTGAGTCGAGTCGATGGTTGTAAAACGAAATATCGATCGACAAGGTCCTAGTATAATTATTTAATGGGAAAATAATTATACGGTAAAGTGAGTCGAGTCGATGGTTGTAAAATGTAATGTCGAATCGACAAGATCCTAGTATAATTATTTAATGGGAAAAATTATTATACGGTAAAGTGAGTCGAGTCGATGGTTGTAAAATGTAATGTCGAATCGACAAGATCCTAGTATAATTATTTAATGGGAAAATAATTATGCGGTAAAGTGAGTCGAGTCGATGATTGTAAAATGTAGTGTCGAATCGGCAAGATCCTAGTATATTTATTTAATGGGAAAAATAAATATATGGAAAGGTGAGTCGAGTCGATTATGGGAAAAATGAAATCTCGACTGACAAGATCCTAGTATAACTACTTAATGGGAAAGTAATTATATGGTAAAGTGAGTCGAGTCGGAGATGATTTTATCCAAGTCAGTTAATATATATGGAGACATACATATATATTGAATATAAGGTCACGACGTGCGTTTTGCGTCTGAATTCGTCATAATACTTGGGGAGTGAAACCACATTTCGGGAGCCGAAATCGTAAAGCGTGTGACTCGAAATTGTCAAATGTCACAGAACGCTTTGGCTGACATTGAAATTCCCCTCGAAAATCAAATAACGGACTACTGGAAGTGGTCAACTAAACTTACCCATGGGACGGCAATTCCATTGCTCATGTTGCAATGTTGAACGTCCGCTACCCTCGTCAGGACGACGAGACTAGTTGTCTATTTGGGGTGGCAATTGATGCGAAGTGTTTTCCATCAATCCCCATAGATATTGAGACGTTGCGTCCCTATGTCACGGTGTTTTATGAACTAAGATTGCGAGATCCATTCGTTATGGACAATGTGACTTGTCTAATCTCTTGTCGTATTCCGATACTCTCACTGCGTGGCCTATCAGGAAGAAAGTTCACTGGCCTTGCTTAGGTGGCGGAGAGGCATTTCAGTTGATGACTATCGGTGCTAGGGCCAAAATAACATGCAAGAGGACCCTAATGAGAAGGATGACTCGGCTGAATTGCCAGAGTCTGTATCGTTTTTATTTTATCGTGGTGTCTCGATAAATCATGATCCTTCTACCTCTACTATTCTTGTTGTGATCAATATTTTGATATTGAAAAAGATGTAGGTTGGTTTCTAGGTCCTATGGATACTATTTACCACAAATCTAATAACTACGATGAGTCTAAGGCTCCCACCGAGCCTAATGTTGCTCCTGCTGTAATTGTTTTATGGCCCAAGCGAATCATGTCATCGTTGCTGAGAGTGTAACATTTGTACTTTTCATATTTTCTATTCTAGTCCTTGTATTCTTGTATCTTTCCATTTTGTACCCTTGTAATCCCGAGCTTATGATCAATGGAAAAGTATTTTTATCAATTTCATCTAATCTTAATCTATTTCATTTATTCTATAAATTCTATATGACGCAAACTTTATATAACATCGCGTGACTTTTAGTTTTGCATATATTCTAAACTATACTAAACGAATTCCAAGTTTGCCTTGTTCGCTTCTTATATGTTACTCCTACCCATTCATGACGAGTCGCCATTATATTTTACCCTATCCAATTTTGGCGTTATAACAAGGAACTTATTTAGTTAAAATCTTAATATATACTTATTATTGATAAAACATATATATATATATATAATAATAATACTTAAGAAAAAAAGAAACATAATGTGAAAAAAAATGTGGAATTTGACTTTAGTCAAAAGTTACACATTTTCAAAAAAATAATCGTCCGTTTTTTTTTTTTTATGATTTTATTTATTTTTTTTTCTTTTTTTGATATATCCCCATTAATTAACTTCTAACCACCCTAATTAATTCATTAAATACCCAACCCCTTCACCCCAACTATAAATACACCACTCCTACCCATTCTAACACTTGCTCATTTCTAAATCCTCTCTAAATCTCCAAACCTCTCAAGAATTCTCTCAAGAATAAGTGAGTTTCTCACTTCACCTTCAACCTCTCTTCTACTTTCTTCACTCTCCTCTTCTTCAAACCCTTTGAGGAAACCTCTAGGACCTCTCTCCTATTTGCCATGGCAAATAAACATGAGTAGGGCACCAATTTGAGGCCTCAAATGTGGTCATCTTCTATTATCTTTTATGCACGAGGTTATTAATAATACCAACCAAGTTCACCAACAACTCAATGATGGAGGGACTTGTGTTATGGTTCATGGTTGACAAAAGGAAGGCCAAGGCTCATCCAAACTAAGTCACCATACCCTACTTCCTAAGTTATATTATATAAATACTAGATTATATAAACTCTACTAATTTTTTAACTCAGAAAGGTTTGTGGATACATCCCTACCTTACCAATGCTTGACTCTCATAACCATCCGAATCACCTCCATGGTGGTTTGTGTTTTGGTTCGCCTAAAAGGCTTGCTTGACTCTTATGACCATCCGAATCACCTTCATGGTGGTTTGTGTTTTGGTTCGCCTAAAAGGCTTGCTTGACTCTCTTGAATCTATAACCTAAACTCGAATCTAAGACCCTTTATTCTTTAATTCTAGATAACCAAGGCTAAAGCTAAACCTTCCAAGACTTACCTTTTTGGAACTCTATCAAACGCACCCAAGGTGAGTTCATACTTGTCCCCCTTTTATTCTTTATTCTTTGGGGCTCAACATGTATCACTATCAAAACTTAAACGATTTCATACTCTTAAACTATTATGCTCAATCTAAATGCTATTATGCTATGTCATGCTAGAATTAAAAGTCTTACATACAAATGTACGATTAGTTAACAACCCACCTTACATGTATAGCGCTATAGGTTGACACGCCGCCCCCTTTATGGGTCATGATAAGATGAAGTCTTTTGTGTTATCGAGTGTTGTTGCCGTTTGTATGGTTCTACGTGCATATGCCTATAACATGATGATTCGAGTAGACTTTTCTATACTATGTACTTAGACTCAAACTAGTATGCTCACCAATGCTTTATGTGTTGACGGATATTTTATACATGTTGCAAGAAATGTTTGATGCAAGATATTCAAGAAATCTACTTAGGATTGGACTAGAAACTCACGCTAGTTTAAGTTCTATATTTTGATGTCGTATTTCTCTTTTCATGAAAACAATTTGTATTATGTTATCTTTTTAGACGATGATTATGCTATGAATGAAACTTTATCTTTAAATCATATTGTCACGAATTCTAGTGTCATGAAGTCTTTGAACAATCTATCACAAGTCTCACCTCGATGTTTCCGCCATCGGTTGGGGTGTGACAGATTGGTATCAGAGCCATGACTATAGGGAATTAGGAAAAATTGCCATGTTTGACCTAGACTATAGTTAAGAACCCTTTTGACCATTCGTTTTATCATGCTTAAAATACTTGTTCTCCTTATCTTGTTTCTACTCCATTCTTTTGGACTTAAAAAAATTTCCCTTCCTATTTGTGGATTACTCTACACGCGAAGACGCTCGTATAACACAAATGAAAGGAAATCACCAAAATAGGCGTGAAACCCTCACTTTGGTGATAACTTTCAATCCGCGTAAATTCTTTATGTTTTTGAAACTACACCAAGATAGGAGTGATATCCTCACCTTGGTGGAAATTTCACAATTCTCGTTCTAGTGGACACTTACCAATTGAAAGTTAGAATTAATTTTCTTACCACATTGGACAAAGTGTACAAACCACACTCAAAGAAACGAACTCGCTAAGATAGGAGTGAAATCCACAACTTAGCGACTAGTTTCAATTCTTGATATTTTTTTTTTAAAATCTCTCCAAAGTCTCAAATTTACTAATGACAAGAAACATGTAGTAACTGGAAGGGTGAATACCGTTAACCGCAAGTCGGCGAGAGTATTTCCACCTATTAGGCCAAAGCATGTTTCAAACTCAAAGGTAAATTCGAACCACTTTGGTTAGTCTTAGTTCCGTTCCGAAACACTCCAATGGCTTTCTTAAAACAAGCCCCTCATTTTATGTTAATAATATTTTCAATGTTGTTTTCATGCTATGTTTTCACTACATATATTCGATTTTTTTTTACTACTCGCAAAGGCTCTCAAGACTCGCATCTCAAGTACTCTCGCAATCTCCAAACAATACTAATAATCGCAAACCAACATTAATCAAGCTCCTTTATATTGTCCAAATGCACTATACTTGCTTATACTTATGTGTTATCCTTTATACACAATGTGAAACTACATGCTACTTGAACTATTTGACACTATGTGCATTGTATGCTTAATTCACATCTAAAAACAAAGACAAAATGCAATCTTTATACAAATAAACCATTGATCAAAGCTCATAATCCTTTTGTTTATTCTATAGATGTCTTCCATGTCAAACCGTATGTCAAGCAAGAACTCTAAGCAAAGCACCAACAAGAAAATGCTATCTTTCATGGCCAAGCAAATGGCCAAGGTCATACCCGATGTGGTTAGCAAAATCCAAGCCTCCGTAAGCCCTCACGGTTCAGTTGACTCAAGAGCCGAATCCTCCAAAACTACCTCCTTCACCTTTAAGCAATTTAACCTGCATCGACCCGACTCTTTTACGGGAAACGATGGTGCTACCGCTATGCTCGAATGGTTCGACCACATCGAGCTAGTTTTCATCAATAGCGAATGCCCCGAGGATCTCCGCACTCGTCACGCCACTAGTGTCTTCAAATCAAGGGCACTCGAGTGGTGGAAAAGCGAGAGAGCCACCCGTGGAAACGAAGCCGCTTTAGCTCTGCCGTGGGAGGAACTTAAGCAACTCATGATTGAGGAGTTCTGCCCCGCGCAAGAGATTGAGCGACTCGAAGATGAGTTTTGGAAACTCAAGCAAAACAGTGGTGATAACCCAACCTATACCAATCGTTTCAAGCAACTCCTTGTCCTTGTACCTCACCAATTCAACACCACTAAGAGAATCATAGCTAAGTATCTCAAAGGCCTGCCAACGAGTGTTCGTGATATCGTTGAAGGAGCCGAACCCACCACCCTAGAAAAAGCCATTCGTTTAGCTTCCAAAATCTCGGATAACCAAGTGAAAGATGGAACCTTAACTATCCCAAACACCACCAAAACCGTCAATCAAACCACCACTATTCCCACCGAGAAACCAAAGGGAACCAAAACCCCATCAACCCATAGCAATAACCGCAAACGCAAATCCCGAAACCAAAACTATGCCGTTACCACTCCATCCACCGAAGCTCAAGCTCCAACCCCTCTTAACCAAGTGCCTGCCAAGAAACCTTATACTGGAGTACACCCAAAATGTGCCATATGCCGTTTTCACCACCCAACTAATGTAGCTTGTCGTCTATGCACCAATTGTAACCACTATGGACACTTTGTCCAAAATTGCAAGGTTGCCCCTAGAACCCAAAACGACCAACCTCAAGTTGCCAACCAACCCCGAGTCGCTAACCAACCTCCTCTAGCCATTGGCAATGGTCGTGCATGTTTTAAGTGTGGTGATCCTAGCCATTTTGCTCCTCAATGTACCCGCAACAACCAAGCTCAAGTTCAAGCTCCGGCTCAAAATCAACCACCAAGGGGTCGCGCTTTCAACCTCAATGCGGCCCAAGCTCAAACTGAAAATGATGTTGTGAACGGTACGTTCCTTGTTAATGGATCTTACGCTTCTATACTCTTTGATACTGGTGCGGATAAGAGTTTTGTGTCTCTAGAATTTGAACCCTTACTTGCTTGTGCACGATCTAAATTATCGGAACCTTTCACCGTTGAAGTCGCAAATGGTGAACCCATCTCTATTGATTTCATTATCAAAAACTGCACCTTGAATCTTAATGACCATGATTTCTCCATAGATCTAAACCCCATGCAATTGGGAAGTTTTGACATCATAGTAGGCATGGATTGGCTTGCAAGACATCGTGCCGAAGTTGTTTGTTTCGAAAAATTTATCCGTATACCGCTTCCTAGCGGTGACACTTTACAAATCTATGGTGAGAAAGCCTCCAAAGGACTCAAACTCATGTCTTGTACCAAAGCTCGAAAGTATCTCCGTAAGGAATATGTTGCATTCTTGGCTCATGTGGTAACAACCAAAGACAAGGAAAAAGGCATAAAAGACATACCTGTCGTTTGTGACTTTCCCGAGGTCTTTCCCGAAGATCTACCCGGTCTTCCTCCTGCTCGTTCTGTTGAACTTCGCATTGACCTCATACCCGGTGCTACACCTGTTGCAAAAGCTCCTTATCGTCTTGCACCTTCCGAAATGCAAGAACTTGCTAGTCAACTCCAAGAATTGCTTGAAAAAGGCTTCATACGCCCGAGTACTTCTCCCTGGGGTGCTCCTGTTTTATTTGTCAAAAAGAAAAACGGATCCTTCCGTATGTGCATCGATTATCGTGAGCTTAACAAACTCACTATCAAAAACCGATAACCTCTTCCACGAATTGATGATCTCTTTGACCAGCTCCAAGGAGCTACTTGTTTCTCAAAAATCGATCTTCGTTCGGGATACCATCAACTTCAAATCCACGAAGAAGATATTCCAAAAACTGCCTTTCGCACAAGATATGGTCACTACGAGTTCATGGTGATGCCTTTCGGTTTAACCAATGCACCTGCAGTGTTCATGGATCTAATGAATCGAGTGTGTAAACCTTATTTGGATCGTTTTGTGATTGTGTTCATTGATGACATCTTGATCTATTCCAAATCTGAAGACGACCATAAACGACATCTTCGTTTGATTCTAGAACTCCTACGTGCCGAACGACTTTATGCCAAGTTCTCAAAATGTGAATTTTGGTTAAAAGAAGTTCAATTCCTTGGGCATATTGTGAACGATAGGGGTATTCATGTTGATCCTGCCAAAATTGAAGCCGTTAAAAATTGGATTGCACCAAAATCTCCTACCGAAGTTCGTTCTTTTCTAGGATTGGCGGGTTACTACCGTCGGTTCATCTCCAACTTTTCCAAAATTGCTACACCACTCACCGCTTTGACTCAAAAATCCCAACCTTTCATTTGGGGTCCTAAGCAAGAAGAAGCCTTTGAAACCCTCAAGTCTATGCTTTGTGATGCTCCTATCCTAGTTCTTCCCGAGGGGAATGATGATTTCGTGGTTTATTGTGATGCATCGAATCAAGGTCTTGGTTGCGTTCTTATGCAACGAGGCAAAGTCATCGCCTATGCATCAAGGCAACTCAAAATCCACGAGAAGAACTACACCACTCACGATCTCGAACTTGGTGCCGTAGTTTTTGCCTTAAAAATCTGGAGACATTACCTCTATGGTACGAAATGTGTTGTTTTTACCGACCACAAAAGCCTGCAACACATTTTTAACCAAAAAGATCTTAACATACGACAACGACGATGGGTCGAATTGTTAAACGACTACGACTGCGAAATTCGCTATCATCCTGGTAAAGCGAATGTAGTAGCCGATGCTCTTAGTCGAAAAAGTCATGCAGTTCTATGCAACATCCGAGAAATCGACCGTCTTCGCAGCTCTCAATTTCAAAATGATCTCTTCAACCGTATTCGAGACGCACAGCATACATCGGTCAATGAAAATACTCTATATGAAGAAATGTCTTGTGGTGCTGAGTTACACTTGGAATCCAAGGCAAATGGGATTCTTTATTATCTTGATCGTATTTGGGTTCCCAGTCGTAATGACCTTCGTACTCTTATAATGAATGAAGCGCATAAATCCCGATACTCCATTCATCCCGGTGCGGATAAAATGTATCAAGATCTCCGTCGTAATTATTGGTGGCCCGGTATGAAAAAGGACATTGCTCTCTTTGTGTCCAAATGTCTCACTTGCTCCAAAGTAAAAGCCGAGCACCAACGACCGTCGGGTTTGCTTGAACAGCCCGAAGTCCCCATGTGGAAATGGGAAAGTATTGCTATGGATTTTATTACCAAGCTCCCTCGAACATCATCCGGTCATGATAGCATTTGGGTAATCATTGATCGTTTAACCAAGTCAGCTCACTTCCTTCCCATTCGTGAAGATTACAAAGTTGAGAAGCTAGCCCATATCTACACCAAGGAAATAATTTGTCGTCATGGTATTCCTCTTGACATCATCTCAGACCGTGATGGTCGATTCACCTCCCGTCTTTGGGAAACATTTCAGGCTGCCATGGGAACTCAGCTTAATCTTAGTACAGCTTTTCATCCTCAATCTGATGGTCAAACTGAACGTACGATCCAGACTCTTGAGGATATGCTTCGATCTTGTGTAATCGACTTTGGTGGAAATTGGGATGCTCATCTACCATTGGTCGAATTCTCTTACAATAACAGTTACCATACCAGCATCCAAATGGCTCCATTCGAAGCTCTCTATGGCCGAAAGTGCCGTTCTCCTATATGTTGGCACGAGATTGGTGAAGCACAAATCACCGGTCCCGAAATCATCCAAGAAACGACCAACAAAATCATCCAAATCCGTGATAATCTCTTAGCTGCTCGAAGCCGTCAGAAAAGCTATGCTGACAAGCGGCGAAAGCCCCTTGAATTCAATGTTGGTGATCAAGTACTCCTCAAGGTGTCTCCTTGGAAAGGAGTAGTCAGATTTGGAAAGAAAGGAAAGTTGGCTCCACGGTATGTTGGACCATTCAAAATCATTGAACGAATTGGGAAAGTGGCTTACAAGCTCGAGTTACCCCAAGAACTCAACAATGTCCATCCCACCTTTCATGTTTCAAATTTGAAGAAGTGCTTAGCCGAAGGGAACATACACATTCCTCTTGATGACGTACGAATTGATGAGACTATGCATTTCGTCGAAAGACCAGTGGAAATAACGGATCGTGAAGTCAAACAACTCAAACGAAAACGTATCCCACTAGTCAAAGTTCGATGGGAATCGAAGAATGGACCCGAGTTCACTTGGGAACATGAAGAGCAAATGAAGAAAAAGTACCCACATCTTTTCAGTCAAGCCACTTGAATAAATTTCGAGACGAAATTTCCTAAAGTATGGGAGACTGTAACATTTGTACTTTTCATATTTTCTATTCTAGTCCTTGTATTCTTGTATCTTTCCATTTTGTACCCTTGTAATCCCGAGCTTATGATCAATGGAAAAGTATTTTTATCAATTTCATCTAATCTTAATCTATTTCATTTATTCTATAAATTCTATATGACGCAAACTTTATATAACATCGCGTGACTTTTAGTTTTGCATATATTCTAAACTATACTAAACGAATTCCAAGTTTGCCTTGTTCGCTTCTTATATGTTACTCCTACCCATTCATGACGAGTCGCCATTATATTTTACCCTATCCAATTTTGGCGTTATAACAAGGAACTTATTTAGTTAAAATCTTAATATATACTTATTATTGATAAAACATATATATATATATAATAATAATACTTAAGAAAAAAAGAAACATAATGTGAAAAAAAATGTGGAATTTGACTTTAGTCAAAAGTTACACATTTTCAAAAAATAATCGTCCGTTTTTTTTTTATGATTTTATTTATTTTTTTTTCTTTTTTTGATATATCCCCATTAATTAACTTCTAACCACCCTAATTAATTCATTAAATACCCAACCCCTTCACCCCAACTATAAATACACCACTCCTACCCATTCTAACACTTGCTCATTTCTAAATCCTCTCTAAATCTCCAAACCTCTCAAGAATTCTCTCAAGAATAAGTGAGTTTCTCACTTCACCTTCAACCTCTCTTCTACTTTCTTCACTCTCCTCTTCTTCAAACCCTTTGAGGAAACCTCTAGGACCTCTCTCCTATTTGCCATGGCAAATAAACATGAGTAGGGCACCAATTTGAGGCCTCAAATGTGGTCATCTTCTATTATCTTTTATGCACGAGGTTATTAATAATACCAACCAAGTTCACCAACAACTCAATGATGGAGGGACTTGTGTTATGGTTCATGGTTGACAAAAGGAAGGCCAAGGCTCATCCAAACTAAGTCACCATACCCTACTTCCTAAGTTATATTATATAAATACTAGATTATATAAACTCTACTAATTTTTTAACTCAGAAAGGTTTGTGGATACATCCCTACCTTACCAATGCTTGACTCTCATAACCATCCGAATCACCTCCATGGTGGTTTGTGTTTTGGTTCGCCTAAAAGGCTTGCTTGACTCTTATGACCATCCGAATCACCTTCATGGTGGTTTGTGTTTTGGTTCGCCTAAAAGGCTTGCTTGACTCTCTTGAATCTATAACCTAAACTCGAATCTAAGACCCTTTATTCTTTAATTCTAGATAACCAAGGCTAAAGCTAAACCTTCCAAGACTTACCTTTTTGGAACTCTATCAAACGCACCCAAGGTGAGTTCATACTTGTCCCCCTTTTATTCTTTATTCTTTGGGGCTCAACATGTATCACTATCAAAACTTAAACGATTTCATACTCTTAAACTATTATGCTCAATCTAAATGCTATTATGCTATGTCATGCTAGAATTAAAAGTCTTACATACAAATGTACGATTAGTTAACAACCCACCTTACATGTATAGCGCTATAGGTTGACACGCCGCCCCCTTTATGGGTCATGATAAGATGAAGTCTTTTGTGTTATCGAGTGTTGTTGCCGTTTGTATGGTTCTACGTGCATATGCCTATAACATGATGATTCGAGTAGACTTTTCTATACTATGTACTTAGACTCAAACTAGTATGCTCACCAATGCTTTATGTGTTGACGGATATTTTATACATGTTGCAGGAAATGTTTGATGCAAGATATTCAAGAAATCTACTTAGGATTGGACTAGAAACTCACGCTAGTTTAAGTTCTATATTTTGATGTCGTATTTCTCTTTTCATGAAAACAATTTGTATTATGTTATCTTTTTAGACGATGATTATGCTATGAATGAAATTTTATCTTTAAATCATATTGTCACGAATTCTAGTGTCATGAAGTCTTTGAACAATCTATCACAAGTCTCACCTCGATGTTTCCGCCATCGGTTGGGGTGTGACAGAGAGTGTAGCTCATACTGAGTGTGTTGAGGATGTTTCTATGGCTTTTGTCAAGTTTGATGTTGTTGTTGTTCGAAGGCTCCTACTAAGATCACTGTCATTGACATAAGACATCTATAAGACCCTTGCCAAGCCGCTATGACCATGTTTGTGTCACGATGGAGTTCGTTGCTGTTAACTCCATTTTCTTTGAGGTTTTCGTTGAACCGCTCGTTATCATTCCCTGGCTCCTGCCAAGACTAATGTTGGCGATGGTTCTCAGGTATGGTTGAGCCTGTCAAAGCTGCAGTTGCCATTATTCGAGTGACTTATATCGAGCATACAGTCATTCTCCCTAAGGACGATATCGGCTTGATAAGTCTGCTAAATTATGTGGAACCCATCGTTCCCATTTCTTTTATGATGCGGATGCCCTTATTAACCCAATTGTTCCCACCAATGAGCCTATGGAGTATAGGTTGCTGCTGAGGATATAAATAAGGATTCCGTCACCATAAGTGAGCTGAAACGCACCGGGGTGCGTGCTCACCGTGATGGAGCTTCTTGTGGTTATGTATAGCGGACTCGCTAGGTTGTGTGTCATCCTGCTGTCGTGAATTCATGTTGTGGCGTTACCCTAGCGATCGTGCATCCTTGTAGTTGCACAGTTTTGCCGACTGCATATCCATGTGGTTGCGTTTCGCTGTCGGTGATGCACCTCCGTGGTTGTGCTGCTCCTGATGCGGTATTCCGTTGTTGATGTGTTTCGCGGACGTGTTGCGATCATTGTCGTGTTGTCCGTACTGTCGTATTGCACCGTGAACGTATTGCTACAATTGTTGGATTGACTTGATGATGTGATAACTTGTCGTTTGTTTCACTCTTGGTTCCCTCGGGATAAAGACATTACCCCAAACCCACGTAACTGTTGTTATGTTGTTGAGTGGTTGTGTAGTGTCGCCATCGATAATGTGGGAATTCGGGTGTCTAACGGACTTTCCAGTAGTCATACTAAGACACTCTAGTACTAGTGTTAACACATGTATCTCTCTAAAGTTCGAATCTCGTAATTTGAGTAATTGACCGAATCATGTGTCGACCTCTTTATATGCCCGCGAGTCTCGTGAGCATTACCTCTTCAAAATCTAAGGCATCAGTGACGCCATGTCCAGCCTTAACCTTTTACGCGCATTTCGGTCGACTAACCACTCTCGAATCATGTCAGAAGGAAATCCCATGATTCGAACATGACGAGGCGAGGTTCGTGATAAGGGATTTCGAATGCGTCTCGAACCTCGAACGTATCGAGTGATTGTGAGCAATTTTATGGCCCATACCTTTGGGACTAGCAAGAGTTGAAAGACTCAACTCATTTATTGCTCATCCTACTGGGTTCGTTTGACATCATACCCGCCAACGTGTCATGCCGATGACTACGGGAATAACAGTGTGGACCCACCCACAGCGTGTGCATTGGTGGAGTCCCTGGTACATGATTCGAAGGTTTTATGAAACCCTGAATCCTGAGGGCATATATAAGGGTGCTACCCTACCATTATGAGTTGGTCGATCAACTCAGCCCTTCGATTAAGGTTGTTATTCCTCTAATGGTAGGTTTATCTTGTCTTGGTGTCGTTACGTAGATTCTTGGGATTGTGGAACCCTTTCGACCTTGGGTCGATATGGGTGTTCCCAGTTATTTTTCAGTAGCATTGCTCGCGCTAGAGCAAAATCCCCTGTCCTCGACAGACACTGTTGGAGACACCATAGTAATATGAGCTGCCAGGTCAGTGCGTTTAGTACCTGACTAATCAAGATGAGCTCGAAAGCTTACGCATTGCACCCATTTGTGTGACTACCTGAGTCGTTGAATGGGATCCCTTATGGGAAGGCTCAAGACTACTTCTTGTGGGGCGATCTCGGTCGTTTGTTTGTTTTAAGTGACGGCGTTGGCGTATGAAGTCGTCAAGCCCCAAATGTGAAATCTATGCCAAATGCATTCACCTATGATTCAATTTCACCTCTTACATCGAAAGATCCCAAAAAGATGGAACCATCGGTGAGTGAGGGTTCCGGTTTTAGGACTTCCTTCACTGATATCCCTGCATAGAATCGGATAGTCAATTCGAGGGTGAGTGGCCTGTATTGTTCATAATTGACTTACTAGGTTGCTAATGCCGATAGGACACCAGTGCTCGTGAGGCACATATAGCAGGACAAGCACTGGGTACCCTTGTTTTGGGTAGTTACCAATGCTCTGCTTACCGTCTCGAGGGAAACCAACGTGTTGAGATGTTGTCGAGACCCTATCCTCGGTTTGTTACGACAACCATATTATGATGATTCATATACATCATTCCTATGTTGACCAATGTGATGAGGTGATGTGAGCCTCTAGACATGTGTTTAAGTCGGCTTAAATCCTCGCGTATTGTGGAATTGTACGGCCGTATGTCGAATATACACTGTCTACTGTCTGGGGAACTGAGGGTGAAAGTGACGCAAAAACTTTCGACCTCCATCAGTCCATATTAGGCGTCCTAGTACCACTAACCACAATCGCTCATGCGGAAAGGTTGTAAGTTAGTGCATTGTGGATTTCAGTCCATGTGAGGACACAGGAATACCATCCGCTACTATAAACAACCTGGAGCGTCCTCGAGAATGTCGACTGCTTTGTGATCTGGTAAGATCACCCGATTAGTGAAATTCAACGAGCGAACCTAATGGTCTTGTCGCCTGAGGTGTCCGGTGGCTGTGATGAGACACAGGCGATGATCAATTGCTGTTTGGAACCTTCTCATCCCCTACTCGTTTGTAGTTATAATATGAGGCATACGGATAGCCACCTATACTCTTGGAGGGTCGTGGCTAGACACTAGATGCCAACTTTCATAATATCGGATTTTAGTAGTTATCCTGCCTCAGGGTTTGCCAAACCTTGAACGCAAGTTTGGGATACTCATTTTGAAATAAGTATGGCTTATCAATCTCGAACGAACGTATTGAATGTCCTTGACGGAAGTGTCCCGTGTGATACGAGTAATGTCTGTGGCAAATCAAATTCGTGAACTTCATCGCCAGAATTTCCTATGTGATGGGAATTATCACCCCAGTGTTCGGGGTGTACTGCTCGAAGTCCTCTGGAGTGCATACGTGTACGTCTCTAGTACATTGAATGACAGATAGAGACATCCACATGATCTGGCTTGAGTTCAAGAGATGACCAACGAATCTGGTAGATTCAAATCTGCTTGAATAAGTGGCCAAACCGATCAGGAAGTTGTACTAACAAGGCGTTAGCCTTAGGAGCTTTGAATCGGTATAGGACGTTGCTGAGTGTTATACTCTGAAAGGGTGTTGTTAAGCATGAAAACGGTAATGGAGTGACTTCACTTAGTACTCCAGTGACTCGGAGATATCGGTTAAACTTAGTCTCGCGACGAGTAGGCTCGAACTGTCGCAAGAGCTTAGTGGGACTCTTGATGAAACTCGCAAGTCTGGCCTGAGGCAGCATTGTCAATTCCTCGACCGACAAAATTCAGGTTGACGCAAAGCTCTACTATTTCGGGGAAAACCGATATTTGTGCCGGATTGCGATATCCAAGAGCTCGGTCGTGGCCGGCTCATGATATTGTGTTCGTTAGAACGCTAAGCGTGAACTTGGGTTCACGTAGAAAAGAGGTAATCGTGTGAGTCGCAAACATCCCGCCCTGTTCAAGGATACTAACGTATCGGATGACTTGAACTGAATTCCGGGACGGAATTCTCTTAACGGGGGGAGAATGTGACAACCGGCAAATTCCGTACAACGATTAACGTGATTCTAATCATGTTTTAGAAGTAATTAACATGGTTTAAGGTTAATTATGGTTAGTTGAGCTGATATGAGTCCTACGATGTCCTTTTGAAAGTTCGTTGAAGTCTTGATGCCTTTAAAGAAAGACTTCGCGTAATTAACGTAACGAACTGACATCAGCGAAAATTTGTCAAAGTGGACTAACATAAGGCTAATAAATGTAAATACGACAAGTATTTACTATCGATGCAATCGGATGTGAAATCGACGCGAAAAAACGGTCTAAAACGCAGCGTTTTGGAGAACGCGGAGAGGAACTGACGTGGGATTCGAACGTCAAAACGTGTGGTTTTAACCGTTATCGAACTTTCGGAATAATTATTTATTATAAATAATTTCATTTATTTAGTTTCGAAAGTAAACAGGTCGTCTAAATGAAGGATAGCTCGACCGGATCGATTAACGCGATTTTAACGCGTGTTCCGTTTTCACGCGTCGAGTTACGAGAATAATAACTAAATTGCTCGGTTTAGTTGTGTTTTTAATTACGAACAAAACCGAATGATTTTTATAACTTATTTTCGAGCCTAATAATAAACCGAAGCGTTTTCGTTTAAAACGGGTTCGATACGCGGTGCACAACCACCAACCCTAACCCTAAGTATAAAAGGGCACAATATTCTTCTTCTTCTTCATTCCATCAGCCGCACCTCTCTCTCTCTCTCTACTCTCTCTCTAAAACTCTCTCTCTCTTTACTCTCTCTCTAGCCGATCTCTCTCTCTCTCTCCCCTAAAGACAACCGGCCACCACCGTCCATGGTGGTGGCGGCGTCGCGTTCCAAGCCCAAGGCAAGGGAAGATCGGGTGGAGATGGTGGTTGACGAGGGTTGGGTCAGGTGTGGATGACGGTGGTTGCGGTGGCCCGATGGTGGTGGTTATGGTGGCCTGGTCAAAGGTTGTTCACGTGGGGGTGGTTTTAGGCCTCGGTTGTGTTGGTACAGCTCGGGTTAGAGACCGGTTCAGATCCAGGTCCTAATCTCGGGTCTTGATCGTTTTTTTTTGTTGGGTTCAAGAGGACGAAGATGGTGGATCGAGTCAGATCTCGTTGTTTCGGTTGCTCGGGTGATGTCGGGGGTGGTTGTGGAGGTCGCTTGGTGGCCGGTAGTGGTGAACAGTAGCGGTGGTTGTTATGGTGGTTCCGGCCGGTGGTCCCAGGCGACAGAGGAGGTGGATGCCAAAGGTTTTGGTTCGGGTCTCGGTTCGAGACAGGTTCAACCCGGGTCAGATCTTGGACGAGTTCATTTGCAGTGTGTCTGGTCTCGACTAGAGATGGTTTGGGTTCGTCTATGGTGGTTATCGGTGGCAGTGGTGATAGATCTGGGTTCGGCTCGGGTTAGATCCGTGTGGTATGGGTCAGATCTGGCTGGTTCGTGACTGGTCAACACACGGTCAACTCTGGTCAATTTGGTCAAACCCGATCAAACGTGGTCAACGATTCAGCACCGGTTAACTCGTAGATCGAGACGCGCGCGTAATATCGGTATAATTATGTGGTAATATTTTGTTGATATTTTAATTATAAATATAACAATACGGCCAAAAATAGTTTTAACTCGCGAAAACGAACCGATAAAAATATTAATGAAAGGTACTGTAAGATAATATTTGCATATTAGTCGCGACTCGCGTGTTGTTGGACTAAATTGTTGGACTATACGTATATATTTGTATAAATAGTATAATTTATAAAATTTTCGAAACATATAAAGTATTGTGGATTAGAAATGCGGATAAATATGTCGTCTTGTGTTTGTAATTGGTTTTGGGAAAAATTGTAGACGACTTGTGTCGTCTGGTTTATACGAAAACAGAGGAAACTCTGCCGAAATTTTTATAAAATCCGAAGCGCGACAAGTGTGACATTGTTGTGCGTTCTTATAAATAACTTTCCAAGTGTTTGACAAATGTAGTCTTACACAAAATCACGACGTTTTTGACAAAGATTATTTGTAACAATAATAGTCTATTCCGGGCAATATTTCAAACAAATATATAGTCTTTTGTGGCCAAGCCTCAAGTATGACGAGTTTTTAAAGGCTACTCGGTAACTAAAATATGTTTGTTGTTCGGATTAAAAGATGTATAAACGTCGGTTTTATATGGAAAGCCTTTTTATAAAAAGCAAAGTCTTTAGGTTTGTAAGATACTCGGATTCGGGAAAAGATGTGACAATTGTTATTAATCTATTTTAATAGCTACAATTATGTTTCCTCAAAGTATATATATATATTTTTTTGAAAATAAATGTACAAGACAAATACATTTATCCGGTTTATAGGACGAGCTATGGCTCGGGATGAGTTACACACTTCGTAGTAATAGTCCAATGTGGTTACACACGAATAGCAACAGGTGAGCGACTTGGGTACTATGTCGTATGTGGACATAAGATCTATGCTAAGTCACGATCGGTTCGTCGAGTTAAAACACTTAAAGACTCGGGTTAGTACACACGAGTCAAGATAGTTGAATAAACTATCTTTTAACCGGAAAATAAGCTAGGCTTATATATGATAGACTTTAAGGTGTCCTTTATTGGTAAATAGGGCACGAGGAAGTCGGTCAAAGCTTTGGGTTTTATTTGCTAGCTAAGCATGGAAATTAAGGTGAGTTTCACGGCCCCATTTTACTGTTTTAACTGGGGGAAAGATATGTTTGTCAAAAGTTATCACATGTTGAAATGTTTTCAAAGGTTAAAATGTGATAAGTGGCATGATGAGTACTTGAGTTTTTGTTCGCCACTCGGGGTTGGGTCCTCGCTACTGTAACCATTAATTCAGGTAAATGAAACCAAAGGAATATTTGGATAGTACTATTGGTGCCTGACAAGGCCCACCCCTAATCGATAGCGTCGATTATGCATCGGCGTATGCCAGGGGTGCACGTATTCTGAACTTAAGTCGTTGGGTTCCGAGAAACGACTTGGAGCGGGGCATATTTATTAGTCTTGGTTTGGTTATGGGACTCGGGGGATTGCTCATCATCATAGTTTTGTAGGAGCTAGCTACTCCTTACAAAGGCCACAAGATGTGCAGGTTTCGCACATGTTGTAAAAATGTTGTTATGGAAGTGATGGAACTAAAACCTGTGAACTCACCAATATTTTATATATTGACGTCTTTTTAAACATATCTTTCAGGTGACTAAGTGCTGAACAGGTATGCGGCTAGTACGGTGGAATTTGAGATGTCGGACACTGGTTGGGGGTTTCACCTATTGTTACCATCGGGTTGGGACATAAACGGAAACACCCCACTTTGAAACTTACTGTTTGTGGTTTTATGTAATGTTTGAAACCAGGTACTCCTTCTCGACATCTTAATATAATGATCTTTTCTAATTAAATATAGTTTGTGTTAATCTTGACTTTGATATGCTTTCGAGCGTCGCGCCACGTGTTTCCGCCATTGGCGTGGTGTGACACATGCGTTTGTAAAATGATTTTTGAGTAAATTATAGACAACTTGTGTTGTCTGGCTGGTATAAAAACAGAGGAAACTCTGCCAAAATTTTATAAGATCCAGAGCACAACGACTGCAATATACTTTCCTAAAAACAATGTACAAAACAAATATATTTATCCGATTCTATAATTAAAGATGAGCTATACGTTTCGTAGCACTAAGTCCAACGTAGGTTACACACGAGTGGTAACAAGTGCGCAACTTGAGTACTACATCGTATGTTAACACCTAAATAAGTCGTGATTGGTTCGTTGAGTCACACCACTTTCTAGACTCGGATTCGTACATACGAATCTAGATAGCTGGATAATATGCTTTTCGTGTTAGATCTTAAGGTGTCTTTGTTGGTAATTAGGACACAAAGATGTGAATAATGGTTCAAGCGTTGATAGCTAACTTAGCAGGAATGTTCAGGTGAGTTCATGCCCCACTTTTTACTGTTTTATAAATTTTTTCGGGGTGGAAGACATACTTGTTTTATGAAAACTTGTTTACTATAAAACGTAACAAAGATTTGATTATACGGATTGGTATAAAAGGAGATAAATTGCATTGAATTGTACAGATTGGTACAAAAAGGGATAATTTGTACGGGAAGATACAAATTGGTATTAAATGGATAAATGGTATTATATGTTTTTCTCGACCCTTTTCATTTAAATGTTTTTCGGACATCTTAACAATCGGGGGGATTAAAATGCGGGTATGATGAATAAACTGGAAATATAGAATATATGATGCCCTTAGGATAAGTGCACCGGTGGGTACGTAGGGTAAACGTGACACCAGTGACGACCGAGCGGGTTGCCACCCTCTCCCAGCACACCTTAATCTTTAGCCTTCAGAAAAGGCCGTTGTTTATGTTATAGTACTATTGGGTTGACGCCCCCGTTTTCATGATTTGACCGAATCGAAATCTGCTTGAAAAATGAACATAACCTCCAAAAAGTACCTCTTGCGGAAAAGGCCACCACACGGGAACAAAGTTATGGATTGATTAGGAGCCTTTGGATCACATCATATGCTTATAGGACCTAGCTAGTCTACATAATTCTATTCTAATAATACGGAAATCATACGTCCTTTGTTTTAAAAGCTAAAGAAATATGAGTAGTTGCTTTAAAACCTGTAAATGCGACAATCGCTTTTTACTTTATAAAAACATGTTGGCATCGAATGTTTTGTTTTACTACTTCTGCTTTTAAATACATTTTAAACTATGTGAAGAAATCTCATTATTGAACAGGATGGTTCAGGTTGGGTGATTTATGGGAAGAAATCACGTCATTGAATATGGGTTTACAAAGTACAAATATAAAACCATGAACTCACCAACTTTATGTTGACGTCTTTAAGTATGTCTTTCAGGTTTAGATTTTGGCAATGGCATGGTTGGAATAGGCAAACATCTTGGAACTGGAAACCTTAGAGTTTAGAAATGGCGTTTGGAGTTCAACAAGTCTTAGAAGTATATATTCCGCTGCGTAGTATTAAAGAGATCAACCCACAAGGATTTTCGGGGTGTGACAGTTGTATGATAAAATGACAAAAATAAAATCAATCATCCAAAAACCACACTTAAATAGGTCTGAATTTTGATAAATTAAGTCAAAGCATAATATTAGGGTATAAAAAGAAGCTACACTTGGGTATTTTTTTTTTCAGAGCAACCGAAACTAAGTTGAACATTGAGCCCAAAATCTTATTTTAACATAAAAACACACAGATGGCAACTCGGAAAAACACAATGCGTGGTACAAAAAAAATTGTATTTAGAGAAAAAACACAATATGCATTAAAAAACACAATGACCAGAACTGAAAAACACAGTGAACGGGACAAAAAATACAATGAACATACGAAATAACACATGTGTTTTTTGTCTACTGCAGATTTATGTTTTTTTTTTATTATAATGTACATTGTGTTTTCTTATGCATGAACAAAAACACACTAAAAAGTCTTTTTTTTATAGAACTATGGTACTTATTGGAAAGATAATAAAACGCTCATTAATTTAGTGTAATTTTTTTTTTCAAAAGAAATGTTGTATAAAAAATTTACTAACGTTTTAAAAATCGTAAGGGAAAAATGCATGTGCCATGCATATAAGAGAGAAAAAAATACAACTTTAATAGTTTTGGAGGAAATTTAAAGGTAGGGATGAATTAACAACTTCTTTGATTTTCTTATTAAAAGACAACGCTAAGTTGTTGTTTGTTTTTTTAACAAGAGGCTTGCGCAGGCTTTTCTGCCTGCGTCATGCAGACCACGCACAGACATTGTCATCCGCAGACTTTTATTTTTTCGAAGATGTTTAGTTAAAAAAACGTCTCCACAAATTCTTCTTAGTCCAGACTTGACTCAACCACTTCTAAGATCTTCTAAGGTCTGCGGAGGATTAAACATCTCCATCACCGTACACCACTACCAGTTTATTTTAGCAGTCTACAGACTTAAAAAACAACTTGTCTTCTTCTTGCAGGCTGCATAGGTTTGGTCCACTATTTATTTTGTAGATAAATTTTTTATTATATAGATTTCTTTATTAAAGTTTTGAAATATCAAATCATAATCTACACGATCTTCCACTTCTTTGATCCAGCAAACTCCAGAAATAAACAAAGATTCAGTAAAATCATCAACCAACTCATAGCATTGAATCCAATCCAATCCTGTTTCATCAATGGCCGGAATAGGTTTGCTTATGGATGTTTTGAGGAAAAACCCCAGCCTCAACGGTCAAACCCTCCATTCCACCGGCTTATACTCCGCCGCCCTCGCCGCCTCTTCCGCCGCCGTCACCCCTTTTGCTTTATTTGGGTACACAACTTATTATTTTGTTTGTTAATTTTTTTGGTTTTTTTTGTTTAAGTTTTGAGTTCTGGGATCAGGGTTTGTTTCACATTGCTTATTTAAACAACTTATTATTATTATTATTATAAAAACAGTTCACAAATAATTATCAAGTTTAAGTTTTTTTGTTTTCTCTAAACAATGTTGTGAAATACTTTTTAAATAAAGTTTTTTTTTTTAGTTTGAAGTGGGACATGTATGTATTGAGTATTTAGTGATTTTATTTTATTTTTTATTTTTTTTTGCAAGTTTAACTTGAAGTAGAGGACTAGATGTAATGTTAAAGAATAATAAAGATAGAGATTCACTAAATGATAACCAAGTTACATAATTGTTTAGTTTAAGCTATATTAGAATAGGGGAAGGTTCAATAGGAAACTCATAGTTAAGGTGAGAACTCGAGAACTCATACTTAAATTAAGAAAAAAATTAAAAAAAAAAATCATAACTCAAAATTTAAGTCAAAAACCAAAAATCTGGTTCGGAGCTTCTCTTTCCCACGTCATCCCCGTTCATAAAAATAAAAAATAAAAAAATATGCGACTTCTAATGCACATGTGTAGTAAATGTCAAGTTAGCTTTAGGGTTTAGTTTTTTGGGTGGGGGGTTTAGGTTTTTGGGTTATACTACACATGAGTAGTAACGTTTTTAGTTTTTTTTCCCCTAAACGGGGATGATGTGGGAAAGAGAATTTCCGAACTAGTTTTCTATTATTTTTTTTTTACTTAAATTTTGAGTTATGATTTTTTTATTATTATTATTTTTTTTTGTATTTAGTTAGGAGTTCTCGAGTTCTCTATTGAACCATCCCCTATTAGAATAATAAAAGTAATGATCATTAAATAGTAACTAAGGTTCATATATGTTTCAGTTATGTAACTAGTTAAAAATAAAACCTATGGGACGGAAATAAATAGAGTGGCTTATCACGATGAATTATATGTGTTTGATGAAATTAGTCGCAAAAGTATGTGTTTTTAAAATTATCACAATCCCAAGTTATTAACTTCAATAATTTAAGATCTATTCTTCAGTGTAATGTGTAATGGATATAAAGTATTTCTTTGGACACAATCCTTTGTTCTTGGAGCAGAAGCTATATGTTTGGCTTTACATTCATCCCAAGGTATCATTTTAACACATCCGTATGCTAGGCTCGGACACATTGAGTACACCGGATACATGTATCATAAGTCTTTACTGAATGCGACATTGGATTTACAATCGTTAGCCTTGGACAGTTTCTTTGTGAAAATGTATGTATTGGTATAGCGTTGCAGAGAAACAGTGAGTTAGAAAGAGAGGGGGACAAACGGTTACATAAGCGCGTCGTTTATCACATTTAAAGTAAAATGTGTACGGTTCTCATGCTTCTCTACTTGATATCGGTCATATATTGATCGCCCTTTATATGTGTCTTGCCTATTTAGGGATTGTTGTTTTCATTTCGTAACTGTTATGATGAAAAACTAACTATCCTGATTTTTTTTTAAAGATTCTGAAATTCTAATGATGGATTGCCTATGAAACAGTTATAGTGGGAAAAAAATTGCTTATTGTGATGCTGGTGCTACTCCATCTCTTTCGCCCGAAGATTACCTTGCTAGTTTAAGGACTGCGTCTGAAACAATCTTTAGGCATGACACACTGAACTACGGGACGAAACAATATTCCATTGAGCTAAAGCCATTGTTCTCAGCTTTCCAGCCGAGATCATTTGCATTGACATCGCTGAGGTCTTTCTTATTGTTTTATTTGCCAATTTTGGTACCTAAAGTAGAAGATGACGATGATGATTTCTTACCGGATTCTTCTGATGAGCGTCATGTGGATTTGGTCGTACCCTTGAAGAAATCAGTAAAGCAAATTCTTCGTGAAGTAAGTATGAATTTGTACATGTTAAATCTTGAAACTTTATTGTGGATAATGAGTTCATGCAAATTCGGTTTGAGTTTTTGAAGTTTAAGAGCAGTTGTATTATAGACTTGTGAATAGGGGAGCCCGAGCTCGATGAAGTCGTTAATAGTTTTTCAAGCTTAAGTATGGCTCAGGCTTGGACTCGGGACGACTTGTTTAATATTCATTGAATATATTATTATTTTATTTAATTAATACATAATTATTTGTAAAAACATTTATTATTTTTATTTTACATCTATAGCAAAGTATGTATCATTTAGTTACTAATATTTATTATGTAAGTATATAAATTATAAACTAAAATTATTATATTTTATGTAAATACGTTGCTTAGCGCCTCGGCTTAGGCTTGCGAGCCTAGTCAAGCGTGGTATGTAAAGCCCCAGCTCGAACCAGTTTATCAAGCTTCAGTTTAGGCTCGACCTGCGTTTAGCTTCGCTCGTTTTTAAGTTTTAGCAAGCCATTTTCGAGTAGCTCACGAGCGGCTTGGCTTGTTTATACACACATGTGCACTCTCTCTCACACTCCCCCCCCCCCCCCCCCCCCCCTCTTTTATTTTGAAATTATATTTAATGTTCAGTCCTTACATATAAACAATGATCCTAGGTCTAGCTATGTAATTATCTTTTAAACTTTAGTCTGATAATTTTCTTCACTTCAGACTAGTGTTGTTACTACTAGACGCGTTCTGGAACGGCTCGCTGTTCACCATTTTTCACAGCGTGCTGCTTGGAAGCTTCTTAAAGGTACACACTACACACTATCCCTTTACTGCCGCATGCCGGTTTCATATGTATGATATAATTTAATAACCATTTTCCTATATTGTTTATGCCAGACGTCCCAAAGTCAGCCATGCGTAAAGCTAATAGGGGGATGCCAATTTACACTTACTTTTTTTGCGTCAGCAGAACAACATTTAGAGGTCAGTTATGTACCCGTGTTTTCACTGGTTTCAGGCTTTGTGCATTTCGACTTTTTTAAAGATTATGCGTTCATATAGCCATAGGTCATTAGTCGTGATAAATGCTGAAGAAAATTTATTTATCCGGGCAGGCCACTTTTTAGGAGTTGCCGCATCATGGCTTGTTCAAGTTGGGATTGAGTGTTACCGTTTTGTTCGTGACATCACAAAACCTAACCAAGGAGAAGATGTTGATGTTAACGTTGACCAGTCAGAACGCGTCAAAGTTCTTGGGAAAAAGGTGTGTGGTGCTACTGTTAGGTGTGGTGCATCACTAGTTTTTGCTTCCATTGGAGCTGGGATCGGTGCAACCCTTTTCCGCCCGTCATCTGGTCAATCAATTGGTAAGCGCGTCACCACTCGTTTGATAATTTTGTTAACTAGGCGTGTTTGGATTCGTGTTTTGAAACTGATTCGACATTAAGTTATAATAATCAGTTTTTAATGTTTGGGTTATGTTCATTTTTAGAGGCTTTTTTCCCTTTTTCGGGCTGTATTTTTACAGTAAAAAAATCATTTTTTTTTTTGTAAATTTGTTCATTAGTCTGTAACTATTTAGAATATGGAACCGCTTACACATCCGCCCATCAAACAACATAAGCCCATCAAAACACTTAAAACATTTGATTATCGGATCTTGATATTCTCTTTCAAAATACACATCCAAACACACTCCTGTATTCGTGATTTTTGACGTCATCCCGTTGTGTTACAGGGTGTTTGCTTGGTGACATGGCCGGGCCTATCATCGTAACATTTTGTTTTGCCAATGTATCTCATTTGGAACTTTAGAGCATTTGTTTTGGTCCTCTGCGGTTTGACAAGAATGTCCATAACAAAGATTTAACTCGGCACAATTGTTGGTGAAACGATAGGAAGATACATGGGGTCATTACGTTTTTGAGCGTCATTATATGCAACCAACTATATAATATAACAAATATTTTTCCCAGAAGATCATGAAGACATGAACTGTTTAGATCTTTTTTTATTATTTTATTTATGGTTCATTCTTTACTGTGAGTTCCAACAATATGGTGTTGTGGTAGCTATGCGCTCACTCGAAGACAACATAATTCCGTATGAGTAAAACTGATGAGGCTGGTAGTGATGCCATTTGGTAAGTGAAGAATACGTCGCGTGAAAACATGTTATGGTCACATGTGGGCATCAACTAGTTCTTAGATGAAGCTCACATGTTTAGAGAGTATTCTATGCGCTAGGGTCCATAGTTGTGTAGAGGTCAGTGTACTTGACGCTGCCTGACCCGAAAGGGCTAGAAAGGGTGTCGGTTGGCTAGTTACGAAAATTGCTCATTTTTACACTACCAAAAGTTGCAAGATCAGTCCTTGGACCAGAACTGAGCGTTCAATTATGTACATCTTTACACTACCAAAAGCACGGCGACAAAAACGGAAAACGATCAAAACTTTCAGAGCATAATGTATCATTCTTGGTCATCAGAATATATTCAAAACAAGTAGCAATAATAATTTTAAACAAGCAGTTTTAACAAAATGACCAACAGAAATGTCTATCTGTCTTGTAACATCAAAAAAACGTTAAATTCGGATATCTTTTTTTAATGGAAAGAGACTAGGCATCTCATCTTCATTTTTTGATCTTCTTTAGAAAATCCAAGAAAGTCTTGCCACCCATAAATGGCTGTAAAACCTCTGGAATTGCAACGCCTTTTTCTGTTTGGTAGTTTTCGAGAATGCAGCATAGAGTCCTCTCTGTTGCCGTCAGGGTAGAGTTTAAAAGATGGCAGTATTGCTTCGTCTGGTCATTGCCCTGTACATGAAGTAAAAATATAATAATAATAATATTAATAAGACTTATGTTTATAAAATAAGCAAAGTCATCTGAGTATAAATATTGAATATTGAATATAGATTTACATTTTTATTTCTAGTTACTACACAATTTAATAAAAAGATTAAGGGGCTGTTTGGCAACGTAAGCACGATTAAGAGGCCCGACCGGATAAGAGACTCTAAACCAGTAAGTGTTGAGCCAGAAAGATTCTAAACCGGTATTAGCAGTTTGAACCAAAATTTAGCCAGAATTTGCTAAAGCTGGCCGGAATCTGGCCAGAATGTAGCCAGAGCACCTTTGACGGCGCAAGGTATTCTTGGTGTGCTTTGCCTGGCCTTGGCACGCGCCTTTCACTACATGAAGTTGACCCAACAATTTTGTGTATGTAAAAACAAAGTAGGCGTTGACTTTGATTACAAAAGAAACTATTATACAAACATTTTAATGAAGCATGTATATATAAAATAATATTGAAATAACAAACCTTCTTTTGTCCATATCTGATTTCCAATTTTCTCGACTGGTAATCTGTGCAATTTGAACAAGAAACAAGTTCTCTGTAAGTTTTGGATGCAGGAAACCATGCTTCGAGGTCATACTTCTTTGCTGCAGCATCGTTTAGAGCACCAGAAACTATCGACACTACTTGGTAGGGCAATTTCAACTGTCAAATAAAAAAATTCATAAAAATTAAGACCAGGTTAAAAGAGCGCGAAAACAAGTTCATCATCATCATCATACTCAGTTAATCCCACCTATAGCAAAGCTAAGGTAGGGTCTGAGGAGGGTAAGATGTAGACAGCCTTAACTCTACCCTAAGAATAGAGAGGCTGGTTCCAGTGAGACCCCCGCTCGATGTGGTTTGGTATCAAGCCTTGGACATAAGGCACAAAACACTTAGCAATCGGGACAAACCCGATCAGTGCATGTACCCCTTTGTCTTTTGGCTATCCACGCCACCACATGATGCATGATTAACCGTCCCTCGTTTTTAACTAGTAAAATAACGTTAAAACTAGCGCGAAAACAAGTTCTAAACGGTCATGTCTTTTTATATGGATAAAACCATGTTTACGTATGTACAGGTGCATGCATATATATCTTCTATACATATACACCGACCAACCCCTTAATATCTCCAAACTTTAATTACAAAACTAAAGAAAAGATAAAAGTAAAACTAGACATACACCGAACAGAAAATGCCATATCAGCAATTTAAAATGTTCAATGGGTTATAATTACCAAAATAAATCGAGAAAGAAACTTTAACTATCGAAACAGACCTAAGAAGAAAGCACATCATTATCTTGGTTTAAAAATAGCGCCTCGGGGGCGCCTAAGCATGGGGCACTCGAGGCGGTAAGAAACACCTACCATCTGATAAAACTCTTCAGAGTTTTTTATCATCTCTTCATGCATTTCCCAAGATTCATTGGCGGTTGGTTTGGTCAGGCAAAACTGTTCAACCTTTTCAAACTGGTGAACACGAAAGATTCCAAGAGTGTCTCTCCCATGCGAACCAGCCTCTTTACGAAAGCAAGAGGAATATCCAGCATATCTGGAAAAATATTCCAACATTACTACAACCAAAAAGAGAAAATATGTGTGTTTTATATGTATGTAGGGTCAATATGTGTGCACCAAAGATTTACACCATTTTGGCGTTTCGATGCAGACATCGGAGATGGTCTTACAAATTAAACCGATTATTTTTTATATTAAAGGTATCGCCTAGACCTTAATGGTAGCTCATTTGGATGGATCCAATCCTCTAAATGGTAAGCACATAGGGGTTGTTCAGCAGTCGCAATCAGATACTTGTCATCTCCCTCACCCGTTACCTATAAATTAAAAAAACATATATTACATTATTACTCATAACATATCAACTACAGAATTAAGTTATTACTCATCACACCCAAACAATATAAAATCAGATGATTGATTGATTGATACAATCAATAATTTTGTTGTATTGTATCAAGAAAAATTCGATGACTGCAAACAGCATCTTGATTTATACATTGTACATTTAAATATTGCCCCGAAATCCACAAGCATGTTACCTTGTAAAGTTCTTCATCAAATTGTGCCAATTGAGCACACTTTCCCATTATATCTTTCCTCATGAAGAATGGGGTCTGCAATGGTGTGTACTTCCTATTCCCCAAAAAGGCAAGACCAAAATTTATAAGCGCTTGATTTAAAAGCACACCATCTCCTTTTAAATAATATCCTCTACCACCCGCAACATTAGCACCTGAATAGCAAAAGTTGAGATGCATTAGCTTACATATTTTTACAAGAAGTTGCGGCAATACAGCGCAAACTCAGTGACAAAATGTTTATGAAGTTCATAAAATTTGCATCTAAAGACGTTGGAATTTTGGCCCTTTTGGGTTACATTACATATATGACAAGTCAAATACATTAACTTTAAAGAATAATTAGGTTACTATCTTAACTTGCAGTTTCGTAAACATGTTTAAAGAATCAATTATTTAACAGATTCAAGGCAAAAGGGGAAAGGGGCTGACGGATCCATGGTTTAAAAAAACGGGTGAGGCGCACGCCTCAAGGCGAAACGCTAAGAAAACGAATCTGAGGCGCGTCTCATAGGGTTCGGATTGTACATACGCCTCTAAGGGCTGAGGCACTAAGAAAATGTGCGCCTCGGGTGCGCCTTAGCCTCAGTTGGTTTAGGCTGTTTTTGATGTGTGTTTTTTTTGGTTTTGGACTTTTTGAGCCAATTATTTTATTTTTGATGTGTTTTTTTTTATGTTTTAGACTTTTCTAAGTCAATTATTTTATTTTTTATAAGATGCATAATTTTTATATTTATATTTTGACTGCGCCTCGGTTCGCCTCGAGGCTTACGCCTCATGAGGCGAAGGGAAAACGCCTTGAGGCTCGTTTCCGTTCTTTTAATATTTGGACGGATCAACCCAACCTAAAACATTTTGACCATGATAAAAACTTGAAAGTTACTCCTTTCAATCAAGAACTACTTTGACCTGTTACCCAACCTCGACTCGCTCGTTTTGCCAACTCTACCATGAACTAACAAACAGATGCAAAAAGAATGACCATAGATTGCATACACTTATGGCTCAGAAATTCCAACATCGTAACATAAACAATAAACCACAAAAAGACACAATCGAGTCAAATCATTACAATACCTTTTTTCAGATCAGCAATTCCAAGAAGTTCCACAAGCTCAACATGATTTTTCAGCTTTGCCTCTTCTCTTCTCTCTCCCCAAGTCCGGACAACAGCATTGTTTGCCTAAATTGGTCATTGGTAAGACAAGGGCAATATTGTAATACAACCACCATGCACAACATGCATAATGGATGGAAGATAATCATTGTTATGAACATAACATGTATTACAAAAAAGTATGCCAACCTCATCATTGCTAACAGGAACTGAATCATGCACGAGATTCCCAACTGTCTCCAATTTTGAACATAATGCCGTATATGCCTCCTGAACCTCTGCTTGTTTCTTCGCAGTCGAATCCTTGTTTTCCTCTGTATTTTTTATCAGGGCACTCGCATCTCCTCCGGACTATTTTTGTTTTTGGCAATGCAAAATCAGGATGATTAATATCATAAGAGTCACACACAAGATTGCAGTTTAATTTATCAACTAAGCCACATGTAGTTTGCAATTTTGCATAGTCATGATATAGATCAGTACATTCCATGGTCATGTTTAGTTGGCTTGTGAGAATAAAATGAATTCATAAATACTCTGTATATATTATATATAAAGATAGTACATACTTTTCTCTATATGCTTTAATACATTATTTAGTGAGTTATTAAATTTTCAAAGTAAAAACTATTCAAACCTCATATAAAATTAAAATAGTAAAAGAAATTCCAGTTGTTCTTTGAAAATATTAATAACCACTATTATAAACATCATAAGAAATATAAATTATCTATAAAAAGAACTTACAATCCGAAGTTTAGCTACTTCTTTGTTAATCTTGTTAAAGTCCTTTCGCAACTGTTCGAGCTCAAACTGACCTGTAAATCAAAACATGAAAAAACAAACCAAATAATTGTGTATGCATGTCAATCCCAAAACAACAATCAACAAGAGCTAGGTAAAATAATAATAATAATAATAATAATAAACTCACGTTGACGCCACTCTTTGTCAAGTTGAATAATCTCATCGACAATTTCGACACTTGCAAACCGACGGCGCTGAGACTCGCGTATAATTTCAGGATTTCCCCCCTTCTCCTCCCTAAACAGATTAATATCCAACATCCTTCTCTTCCTTCTTACTTTCTTACTTCCTAACAAAACAAAAACACCATATTTTAACCTTTCAAAGTCAACAACATATCACAATTTGCTACTAAAACAATCAGTAAAAACAACAACAAATAAAAACAGTAAGCCGATACACATCAAACTAATAGTATGTTACAAAACAATGTATATAATATTAACAATAATCATAACTCCGTTGTTTTGTACTATCAACAAATGTTAACTGTAAACCCTAAGTAAGGTTACTAAAGGTAACTAAACAAACAAACAAACCCTAGTTTTTTTAACATAAAAAACGGATAAATGAAGGCAAATACATCATTAAAGTTATATTAATAGCAACAATTGTTGTATGTTAACTTCAATTGGATAAAGAACTTACAGAAATAGGTGAAGATCTGGTGTAGAACAGGTGGTAGTGAGGGGCGGCGACTATGGGGAGAATATGTATGTATGCAAAGGGTTTTAAAGAAAGATAAAATAAAATAGTGTGTTTATATTATTATTGTGGGTTTTTAACTTTTTGTTATATTATATTATATAAGGTTAGGGAATGGTATTGTTTGCCACTACTTTAAACATTCTTATCACATCCATCAAATTACACTAAGGTAGTGTTTGTTTTTCTCCCGGAAGCACTTCTGACCTCTTTTGTCTGCGCTGCGCAGACGCGGGCAGACGTTT
This sequence comes from Ambrosia x helenae, assembly GCA_030844895.1. NCBI lineage: Eukaryota > Viridiplantae > Streptophyta > Magnoliopsida > Asterales > Asteraceae > Ambrosia > Ambrosia x helenae. The sequence goes on from JAUTDX010007365.1 coordinate 94,511, forward strand.
GGGGCGGGCAGACTGTTTGTTTTTCGGAAGACATTTCACTCCAAAAGCTCTTCCTGACCTCTTCTTGGTGCAGACTTGGACCAAAGTATTCTAAGGTCTTCAAAGGTCTTCTCCTCTTCTCTTCTCCTCACCCACCACCACCACCGTCACCCACCCACCACCACCACCTAGCATCGTCCACCACCACCGTTCACCACTGATGTATTGTAAAATACATCTATTTCCAGTGTAAAGTTTGTATAGTTTTCGAGTCGTTTAGATAGTGTTTTTATTAGTTTTAGGCTTGTACTAGTCTATTTTATTTAGTATAGGTTTTTATAGATTTTTATTAGTTTTGGGACTTTTTTAGTATTTATGTATTTATTTATATTTTGTAGGTGTTCATGGACGTTGGAGCATAAACGAGTAACTTTAGTAAAGTCGAGAACACCCGAATCAAGAGCATGGAGTTACACCACTATATATAATAATAGTATTATAATAATAACTAATTATAATAAGTTATATAATAATAATAATATAAAAAAATAAAAGAAAACCATGACTTTAAAAGTCACGGCCCAAACATTGAGGGCTTCATGAAAGTGGAAAAAGAAATTACAAGGGATTGGATGGAAGGTGTGCGGCGCAAATATTATTAAAGGAGGGCAACGAACATTTTTCTGGGAGGAGAGCACGAAGAGTTTTCAGGGACAGAGCGAAAAGAAGCAAATATTATTAGGGAGGCGAGCCAAGGATCAAAGGTTTTAAGTCAGGGAGTGAGTATTCGGGTGTCAACCATTCGGTTTCTTCGTTCCTTTATTATCTTTGTTCTAGACCATGATTGCTAAATTTTTATTTGTCTTTGTTTCTCTTTTCAAGATGATTTGTGGCTAAAACTTTTATAGCTACCTAGGCTAAGACAAATAACTATGTTTTGATTTGATTTTTCTATGGTTTTTAGAACGTGTTTTGGATTTATGATTCAGTAAAGATTTTGATTTCTCTAGATCTGGTGTATATGTGTATTTATTATTTTCTTATTGTCACTTATTCACTCCACTTGCACTTTTGTGAATGTCTTTCATGTATGAGTGCTAGTTAGGTTGCAGACTTTGTGTAGCAACTAGTTTATGGTCAATAGTCGCGAGTTTACCATAGGAGTGGTATTTGGTGGTTAGAAGATTTTAGGTATTCTTCCAAGTTCAATAGCTGTGAGGTGAGGGCTTGTTGGTATGTCTAGGTTGTTAGATTGCTAGGTGGTGGTGGTGGGTGGGAAGATCTGCCTAGTTTCCCTTTCAACTCCTGCATATCAAGTTAGATCTAGGCTTCAATAATTACCCCTTGCACTTAGTGTAGTGAGGCTTTCGCGCTGTGAGGTAGATTGTCTAGCGGGTACTCGATCATAAGAGTTAGATAACCTGTGAGGGTTTGTACTCCAACCGGTGGTTTAACAACACAAAAATATTCTAGGGTTTCCCCTTGAGAAGGGTCGAGGGTGTCTAGTTTATTCTTGATGTTCAGTATTTTAAGATCCTGGTTCCAAATCAGTTCCATAACCATAGAAGCTTATCAGGCATAGTTAGGAGTCTGGTCTAGGTAGTGTCTCGTCATCATCTGAATTCGGCTCAGCTAAGTTCTCGTTTTTTAGTTCACTTTAGCTCGTCTTAGTTAACCTTTATTTTATAGCAATTTATTTTTCAGTAAACCCCCCCCCCCCTTTAAATAACAAATCTTTTAATTTCAGTATTTAGGATAAGTAATCGAGTCTAGTTTTCGTTTTCCATTAGAGTCTCGTGGGTTCGATATCCGGACTTACTTTAGCTATACTAGAGTCGATAGGTTCACTTGCATGTCAGTAGTTTAGTTTTAGAGAGTCTAGAGTATTACTAGGTGTCTAGTTTTAGGTTTAATTTAGTTACTTTTATTAAACTACTTTTAGCACATCAACCACCACCACCGTCCATCACCACCACGGTCCCCCACCACCGTCCACCACCACCGTTCACCACCACCACCACCGTCCATCACCACCACCGTCCACCCACCACCCACCACCATCCACCACCACTGTAACACCCCAACCGATGGCGGAAACATCGGGATGTCACGTATTGAATGATTGTTCAGTAGCTCATGGTAAATAATAAATTTCATTAAATGATTTAATTGAATTACATACAATTGTTCTAGAATTTGTACATCAAATTGAACAAAACTATACACATATCTTCAAGCACCAATTCAAATCTTCAAGCAAATAGAACCTGAAACATGTTAAGTTGAAAAGGTTTTGGGTCAACAAAAGTTGGTGAGAATTACATAGGTTTTTGATAATAGAATAAAAATGTTGTGCAATTCATGTGTCATGTCAATCTAGTCCATATGTGAGAACATACTAGAAATAAATCGAGTGCATAATCAACCCTGATGACTGTTATAATACGATACATACCATACGCTCATGGTCCACTTGAATATGTTATACGATAATAAACACCCACGCTACCTTTGTAGGAGGCACGTATCCGGGTGGGATTGTCAGTCCAATAGATCTATCAATGTATACCGCCGGCTTGTACGGAGTTAATGATTATGCTAGAATGATGCTTACTCTAATCATGCTCAAGACATAATGCAACATAGAAAACACATAAACACATTGATGATTGAATTGCATAAATGATGTTGTAACATGTTTCACCCCAAAAATGGTGATAAATAGAAAAGGGGCTATGTAAAACTCACCTTAGCAAATGTTAAACTTGTTGAAAAGATGAAATAATAGTGTTACCCAAAATGATTCCAAATATCACCCTATAATAAGATAATATATAATAAGTCTAAGTCTAATTAATTTATAAGTGTATCCTAGGGTTTCGATTTGGGGATAACCAATTGTTGAATTTAAAATTAAAATGTTAATTAATAAAGGAAAATTTGATAATTAATAAAAGAAAGTCTTTTTATAAAATTTGAATTTTGAAAGTACACATTAAAGTGTTTGGAGTATAAAAATAATTTTTATAAAATTATTTTATTTAAAATAGATTTTTAAATCTATTTATTACAAATAGCCAACAATTAACTTTAATATTCAAAAATACTAAAATTAATGAATTTCTATTTTAAAAAATCATATTTTTGTTCTAAATATTTAAAAATAATTTGTATAAAATTTTGGTGCAAAAATAATGAAAATTGAATTTATTATGATTTAATTATGATTAAATCTAACAAAAATTGATTAAAAATATAAAATAATTGATTTTTCTGAATTAAAAATTATTTCAGTGAAGTTTAACTTTATACAAAGTCAGGATAATTTTTGGAGAATTTAATAAAATTGTTTTGATATATAAATGGATTTTTATAAATATAATAGTATAAAATTGATTTAATTATTATAAATATTAAATAAATGAATTTTTGAAAAAAAAAATTGTGAATAAAACTTTTAACTCAGATTTAATAAATATAATTTTTTTAGATTTTATAAAATAGTTTTTAATATTTAAAAATGAATTTATAAGTTTAAAATGTTTAATATATATAATAAAGCTTTGTTTGTTTAAAAAGAAAAGAAATCAAAAAAAATGTGGCCGTAGCCGGACTCGAACCCGGGTGCACGGGGTATTAGCCCATGGTCACAACCACTTGGCCTAGGCCAGTGGTTGTGATAATCCCCGGTTAACATTAAATAAATACGCTATATGTTTATGAGTTTATCCCCAAATTATTAACACGAACCCTAGCTTTAACAATTGATCAAATCAGACATTATAAACCCGATTAAAGTTAGGGCTTTTGTTGTTTGATTGCCGACTAATAAAACCCACAAAAAAAGTAGAACTCACAGTGTTGTATTGTGCTCGTTTGCCTGGTCAAAGCCAAAAGTCAAACAGCGTAGAGAGATAATTATTTAGAGTGTTTCAGAAACAATTGGAGGTTGAGAGAGAGATGTGAGCGAGTTGTGAAGGCACGAGATTGTCCAATTTATAGGGTGAAGGTCTGTTTGATCGATATGGCAAGTATTGACCCGTTTGAATGTATACGCGTGAAGTGTTTTAATTGTGTAATAATTGGTCAGTAATCATCGTGTGTCATGGTTGAACAAGGCCGAAAATCACGCAATCAATCCATTAAGTAAATTGAATGGTCAAGATTTGTAAAAACCATTCCATATCTGCTGCTGCTGTTCGACACAGGAAGAAAGGAAGAACAGATGTGGGCTTAAATACAAATAAGGTTGGGTTAAAAACAATGAGAGTGTGTGGAGCAGGTGGGTAACGCGCGTGGGTTTAGTCTGGGGGGGGTCCCTGGTTCGAAACCTAGCATAGGCAGTTCTCTCCACATTTTTTTTAAAATAGGTATAAGGTTATTGGGCCAAGGCTGTTGGGCCGCCCCTTGGGCTCAGCAGGCCCAGAATACAAAAGGAAGGAAAAAAATAAGGGTGGTTGGGTTTGGGCCGAGATTAAAGAAAAGGTGGGTTAATTTGTGGGCTTATAATTAAACAATTCTTATAATTATTATTATTATTATTATTATTATATATATATATATGTATATAAATATATAAGTTGTGTGGTCGGGAAATAAAACTTAGGCACATTATGGAAATAATATACGTTTTATAATTTGAAAAATTGGCGATGTTACAGTCTCCCCTACTTTTAGGAACTTCGTCCCGAAGTTAAAGGAAGACACTAGGTTAGCAATTGGTCGACTACCGACACTCTTGATAAAATTTCACACTACCTTAATGTACCTGTAAATTCATGATTACGTTCCGGACCGTAATTACCAATTTACCTTACATTAGGGTTTTGCGTCCTTTTATGACTTTCCCGATTGTTGAGCAGGTCTGATAGCTTCCACCAGTCGTTGAGCAGGTGGTAGGGCCTCTCCCGACTGTTGAAAAGACATGATGACCCCTATCAATCGTTGAGTAGATTGTTTGGTAGTCAACTAATTGTCGTACAAGTAGGCAAGTATGATTATAGATATAGCAATTAGTTCACATTCAAACAAGCATGCACTCAGATGTTATGATAATACTAGAATTTATTACTTGAATCAAAAGCGTCATTACATAGAATTAAAAGCAAACAACATTTAAATGGTGGGACTTGCTGTTAAGTAGCTGGAGGGTCTTGATCTCGGTTTAGTTTAGGGCATCGGTTACGGTAGTGATTTGGGTTTCCACATTCATAGCATTGACCATAGTTGTATCGATTAGGATTATCAGCCTGAGTAGGGTTGATGGGTTGATTGACATTAGGGTTTGGGGTCTCGCGACATGTGTTGACCAGATGGCCATACCTACCACAATTGGTGCACACGCGACATGCTGAAACAGTGGGATGATGTCGATTGCATGTGTTACACAATGGAAAGTTTCTGGTATAAGGCTTCTTGTTAGAGGCTTGTGTAGTAAGGTTTACATTAGGATTCCTGGTCTTACGCTTCTGGTTCTTGGTAGTTACCGCGGCCACGATACTTGTTTTCTTGCCTTTCCGAACTAAGGTTCCGTTTATGTGATTTCATCGTCATTTCTATTTGTAACATTTGTACTTTTCGTATTTTCTGTTCTAGTCCTTGTATTCTTGTATCTTTCCATTTTGTACTCTTGTAATCCCGAGCTTATGATCAATGGAAAAGTATTTTGTCAATTGCATTTAATCTTAATCTATTTCATTTATGCTACAAATTCTACGTGACGCAAACTTTATGTAACGTCACGTGATTTTTAATTTTCTTGTATTCTAAATTCCATACTAAACAAATTTCAAGTTCGCCTTTACTCGTTTCTTTTATGTCACTCCTACCAATTCGTGACGAGTTGTTGATATAATTTATCCTAATCAATCTACAAACTCATTTAGTTAAGGTCTTAATATATATATATATATATAATACCTAAGTTTGAAAAAAAAAACGTGACTAATTAAGTCACTTTGACTTAATTTGTGACAAAATCAACAAACATAATAAGTACAGAAAATTAGTATATGTTTAGATTATTAAATAATAAGTAAAACTTCAACTTTTATGAAACAAAACTTCAACTTTTATGATTGTTTCGTTTGTTATTTTTTTTAAAAACTCGATGATACAGCAGTATATTTTTAGGATTATTAATTATTTAAACTTAACCCCATTAATCTCCTCCCAACCACCCTATTAACTTTATTTAATACCCAACCACCTTAACCCATCTATAAATACAACCCCTCCCTACACCTTAATCACTTGCTCAATCTCAAATCCTCTCTAAACATCTAAATTCTTCAAGAAATCCTAAGTGATGGAAGCCCACTTCTAAGTGAGTTTTCTCATTTTAAACTCTCACTTCCCTTTTCTTTCTTCATTTCTCCTCTCCTTCTAACCCTTGGGGAAACCTCTAGGACCTAGCTCTTGTTTGCTATGGCAAATAAATATGAGTAGGACACCAAAATAAGGCCTCAAAGGTGGTTCATCTTCTATTGTTTTTATGTACTAGAAGGTTAGTTGAAGTGATACCAACCAAGTTCACCAACAACTTAATGGACTTGTGCTATGGTTAATGGTTGACAAAGGAAAGCCAAGGCTCTTCCAAACTAAGTCACCATACACTACTTTAACCCTATAGTTATATTATGTAAATACTAAAATATATACTTTCAAAACTCTACTAATCTAATAACTTGGAAGGTTTGTGGATACATCCCTACCAATACTTGACTCTCTTGACCATCCGAATCACCTTTATGGTGGTTTGTGTTTTGGTTCGCCTAAAAGGCTTGCTTGACTCTTATGACCATCCGAATCACCTTCATGGTGGTTTGTGTCTTGGTTCGCCTAAAAGGCTTGCTTGACTCTCTTGAATCTATAATCTAAACTCGAACCTAAGACTCTTTATTTTTTTTCTAATTCTAGTTAACCAAGGCTAAGGAACTAATCTCCCAAGACTCATTCTTTTGGAACCTTGCTAAAACGCACCCAAAGGTGAGTTAATACTTGTCCCCCTTTTATCCTTTATTCTTTGGGGCTCAACATGTATCACTATCAAAACTCAAACGATTTTAATCTATTATGCTTAGTCTAAAGTCTATCATATTCTAAATTCTATCATGCGCAATCTAAAGTCTATTATATGCTTGTACGCTATGCTATGTAGAATTATTTACTCTAACATACAAATGTTCATATAGTTGACAACCCACCTTGCATGTATAGCGCTATAGGATTGGCTATCCGCCCCCTACATGGGTCATGTTAAGCAAAATTCTTCGTGGCTAGTCGCCGTTTGTATGGTTCTCTTGCATATGCCTATAAGCAAAACTTTATTATACTATGTATGTATGTCAAAACTAGTATGCTCACCAATGCTTTATGTGTTGACGGATATTTTATACATGTTGCAGGAAATATTTATTGCAGGACATTCAAGAAAACTACTTAGGATTGGACATAGAAACTCACTCTAGTTTAAGTTATCATATTCTTGTTGTTGTATTTTTCGTTATTTGAACTACTTGTATTTCTATTTTTAGACAATAAATGAAATTCTATCTTTAAACTATATTGTCACAAAATCTAGTGTCATGAAGTCTTTGAACAATCTACCACTAAGTCTCGCCCCGATGTATTCCGCCATCGGTTGGGGTGTGACAGATTGGTATCAGAGCCATGACTATAGGGATCTAGGAAAAATTGCCATGTTTGACCTAGACTATAGTTAAGAACCTTTTTTTTTACCATTCCTTTTATCATGCTTAAAATACTTGTTCTCTTTATCTTGCTTCTACTCTATCCTCTTGGTCTTTAAAATTTACCTTCCTATTTGTGGATTACTCTACACTCGAAGACACTCGTATACCACAAACGAAAGGAAATCACCAAAATAGGCGTGAAACCCTCACTTTGGTGATAACTTTCAATGCGTGTAAAATCTTTGTGTTTTTGAAACTACGCCAAGATAGGAGTGATATCCTCACCTTGGTGGAAATTTCACGATTCTCATTCTAGTGGACACTTACCAATTGAAGGTTAGAATTAATTTCCTTACCACATTGGACTAAGTGTACAAACCACACTCAAAGAAACGACATCGCTAAGTGTAACAACCGGCAAATTTCGTACAACGATTAACGTGATTCTAATCATGTTTTAGAAATAATTAACATGGTTTAAGGTTAATTATGGTTAGTTGAGCTAATACGAGTCCTACGATGTCCGTTTGAAAGTTCGTTGAAGTCTTGATGCCTTTAAAGAAAGACTTCGCGTACTTAACGTAACGAACTGACATCAGCGAAAATTTGTCAAACTGGAATAACATAAGCTTATTCTATGTAAATACGACACGTATTTACTATCGATGCGATCGGATGTGAAAACGACGTGGTAAACGGCCAAAAACGCAGCGTTTTGGAGAACGCGGAGAGGAACTGACGTGGGATTCGAACGTCAAAACGCGTGGTTTTAACCGTTATCGAACGTTCGGAATAATTATTTATTATAAATAATTTCATTTATTTAGTTTCGAAAGTGAACAGGTCGCCTAAATGAAGTATAGCTCGACCGGATCGATTAACGCGATTTTTAACGCGTGTTCCGGTTTCACGCGTCGAGCTACGAGAATAATAACTAAATTGCTCGGTTTAGTTGTGTTTTTAATTTCGAACAAAACCGACTAGTTTTCGTGATAAGTTATTAACCCTAAATACAAACCGAGCCTTAAGACGTTAAACGGGTTCGATACGCGGTACACACCCCACCTAACCCCAAGCCCTAGCTATAAATAGGATAAGTCTTCTTCTTCCCATTTTTGCAGCCATATACCCGCAGCCCCTCTCTCTCTACTCTCTCTCTCTAGATCTGCAACTCCCTCTCTCTCTACCCTTACACATGCCCGTCACCTCCCTCCCCCTCCCTAAGGCAGCGACCGGCCACCACCACCCACGGTGGTGGCTGTGCGGTGGTTCTGCAGCCGAAGCACGAGGAAAACAGCAGCAAAAAGGGCGGTTTCGGTGGGTTTAATGGTCCGATCGTGATGGTTTCGAGGTAGGTGGTGGTCATGTCGGGTTAGGAGGTCCGATGGTGGCTCGTGGATCTAGAAGGGCACGGTGGTGAAGGTGTTGGTTCGGGGCTGCGGCAGGAGGACTCGGGCGGTGGTGGTTGTTTTGCGTCGGGTTATAGCCGGCTGTGCTGGTCTTAGGAGGTTGTTTATGGTGGACGGCGGTGGTTAGGTGTGGTCCGGTTGTGGTTGACGAAGGTGTTGGCTGGAGATGGTGGTTGACGGGATGGGTCAGTTGGTGTGTTCGGGTTGAGTTGGTGTGTTCGGGTCAGATCCGGGCGTTTCTGGTCAGATCCGGCCATTTCGAGTCAGATCCGTGTGATTCGGGTTCAACTCAGCCTTGGCCCAGGTTGGTTTTGGGTTAGATCTGGTCTGGTCTGGTCTGTTGCGATTCACGTTTTCTAATTCGCGGGTCAAGTTCGGATCTGGTCAACCCTGGTCAACGACCGATCAAACCTGGTCAACGGTCAGATTCGGGATACACGCGCGTGATCTTCGGTATAAACAACTCGTATTTATTTTGTTGATATTTATAAAGATATACTTATAAGTATAACAATACGACCAAAAGTAGTTTTAACTCGCGAAACGAACCGGTCTATATTAACGAAAAGTATAAATTGATGTTGTATATACTAAAAGCGTGACTTTGCGTTGATATTGGATTACATACTATATATATTGTTATATATATTTATATAAATAAGTGGTATTTTTCGTATAAGTTATCGAAACGCATAAGTGTCTCGTTTAATAGAATTGCGGATAAATGGTGGTCGTCATGTGCTTAGGTGTCGATTTTGGGAAATTGTAGACAACTTGTGTTGTCTGGTTTATACCGAAAACAGAGGAAACTCTGCCGAAATTTTTTATAAATCCGAAGCGCGACAAGTGTGACTTTATTGTTCGCTTTTATAAATAACTTCCAAGTGTTTGACAAAGATTATTTGTAATGATAATAAGTGAATCCCGGAAAATATTTTCAAAACTAATATATATAGTTTTCCAAACGTCAAGTATGACGAGTTTTCGAAAGGTTTTCAGTAATTAATAAAGTTTATTGTTCGGATTCAAAAATATATAAACGCTCGATTTTACTTGGGAACCTTTTTACAAAATCTAAGTTCCGTACACTTTAAAATGCTCGGATTTTGGAAATAATGTAGCAAATGTTATCGATTGGGGTTAATAACAAGATTTGTGTTTTGCAAAGTATATTTTCCCAAAAATAAACGTACAAGACAACTATAATTATCCGATTTACGATATGAGCTACGGCTCAGGGATGAGTTATGCGTTTCGTAGTAGTAGTCCAACATGGTTTACACACGAATAGTAACGGGTGCGCGACTTGGGTACTATGTCGGATGTGAACTCATGAATTATGATAAGTCACGATCGGTTCGTCGAGTTAAAACACTTAAAGACTCGGGTTAGTACACACGAGTCAAGATAGTTGGATAAACTATCTTTTAACCGGAAGAATAAGCTAGGTTTATATATGATAGACTTTAAGGTGTCCTTTATTGGTACTTAGGGCACGAGGAAGTCGGTCAAAGCTTTGGATTTTATTTGCTAGCTAAGCATGGAAATTAAGGTGAGTTTCACGGCCCCATTTTACTGTTTTAACTGGGGGAAAGATATGTTTGTCAAAAGTTATCACATATTGAAATGTTTTCAAAGGTTAAAATGTGGTAAGTGGCATGATGAGTACTTGAGTTTTTGGTCGCCACTCGGGGTTGGGTCCTCGCTACTGTAACCATTAATTCAGGTAAATGAAACCAAAGGAATATTTGGATAGTACTATCGGTGCCTGACAAGGCCCACCTCTGGTTGATAGCGTCAACCCGGTAAAGACAAGAGGTGCACGTATTCTGAACTTAAGTCGTTGGGTTCCGAGAAACGACTTGGAGCGGGGCATATTTATTAGTCTTGGTTTGGTTATGGGACTCAGGGGATTACTTATCATCATAGTTTGTAGGAGCTAGCTACTCCGTACAAAGGCCACAAAATGTGCTGGATTGCACAGGATGTAAAAATGTGCTGGATTGCACAGGATGTAAAAATGTGCTGGATTTGCACAGGAAGTAAAAACGTGCTGGATTTGCACAGAATGTAAAAATGTCGTATTTACGAAACTAAAACCTGTGAACTCACCAATATTTTATATATTGACGTCTTTTTAAACATATCTTTCAGGTAACTAAGTGCTGAACAGGTATGCGGCTAGTACGGTGGAATTTGGGATGTCGGACACTGGTTGGGGGTTTCGTCTAGTGTTACCATCGGGTTGGGACATAAACGGAAACACCCCACTTTAAAACTTAATGTTTGTGGTTTTAAGTAATGTTTGAAACCAGGTACTCTTTCCCGACATCTTAATATAATGATCTTTTCTAATTAAATATAGTTTGTGTTAATCTTGACTTTGATATGCTTTCGAGCGTCGCGCCACGTGTTTCCGTCATTGGCGTGGTGTGACAGAAGTGGTATCAGAGCCAAGGTTATAGCGAACTAGCATTTTTGAAAAATCTAGACTATAACCGGTTTTGGCTCGAAAACGAAGTTTTCAAAAAAAAAATAAATAAATAAAACACAACGAAATATTTTTAGAAAAGAAAGAACATTGTACATGGATTGTACAAGGGGAAATTCCGACCGACTAGCCATGTGTGTCAATATATAAAATGTTAGAAAATAAGGATATGAATGCTTAAATTGTGTAGAGATCCGATTTTCTAACTAGTGCTAGTTGATGCATATAAGTAGTACAGATAGCTTGCTTGTAAGGATATCGTCACACACTTCACTTTAGTCCGCACTTTTACATCGGTTACCGACATCGACAAGCGGGAAGGACAAGCGGTGGTTTACGACGAACTCACCCGCTTACCTGCGGACGGGATGATCGGAAGGGCTAACCTTTATCGTGCTAGTGGACGTTGTCGTGTTGCTAATGTTGTGAAGGCGAAGCTAGTCTAGGTCCTTTATTGTGTGAAATCTTTGTTTTGGATCAGGAAGCTCGGAACTAGCAGGCACCAAAATTACCTGGCAACACCGATTATCATTGCGGGTGCACACGTAATAATAACTTGTGGTGCACGGTAACCTAGGTGGGCGCTAGGGCTGGGGTTGGTGATCACTCCTTGCCTTGTCTGTTCTTGTACTGTAGGGTCAGTCTTAGCTTTTGATTAGCCAACGGGCTAAAAGGGAAGTCTTGTTAATATCCCTTGATTTTGATCCTCGCAAACTGAATGAGCTTTCTTCAGCATTACCTCTAAGGTACGAACACGGAAGAGCTCGGACGTCTACTTCATATGAGTAATCTGACGTAAACCCTCGCATCGGATAAGGACAGGAGACGAAAACTTCCTTGTATAGGAGTTTAATGCCTCCGCACAAAGTTCTTCGATGGAACGGACGTACGAGGATGCACTGCCTACCGAAGAGATGAATGTTTGGTACGATGCGTGGAACGCTAAACTTGGAAGCCAGTGAAGACTGAGGGTGCGTCCCTGCAAAACCAGTGCGTTTTGAGCACGGGACCCTATGTGGATCAGTATTGAGATTAGTTGCCCGTGTGCTGCTATGTTATTACTGTGAGTAAGTCATTCTGATCTAACACATGCCCAAGTTGTCTTCGAGGGTCAGGCGTTCCTTCCCCTATTGGAGGGCAGAATCGTCCTTGCTAAGTTAATAGCTTTGATCATCTTCATCTAGAAGGCATGATAGCCCCCGTCTAAATCAGCACTTTCGAATCGGCAAGATCCTAATATATTTATTTAATGGGAAAATAAATATATGGTAAAGTGAGCCGAGTCGGGTGTTGAAAACGAAATATCGATCGGCAAGATCCTAATATATTTATTTAATGGGAAAATAAATATATGGTAAAGTGAGCCGAGTCAGGTGTTGAAAACGAAATATCGATCGGCAAGATCCTAATATATTTATTTAATGGGAAAATAAATATATGGTAAAGTGAGCCGAGTCGGGTGTTGAAAACGAATTATCGATCGGCAAGATCCTAGTATATTTATTTAATGGGAAAATAAATATATGGTAAAGTGAGCCGAGTCGGGTGTTGAAAACGAAATGTCGAATCGACAAGACCGTAGTATAATTATTTAATGGGAAAATAATTATACGGTAAAGTGAGTCGAGTCGATGGTCGTAAAATACAATGTCGAATCGACAAGACCCTAGTATGATTATTTAATGGGAAAATAATTATACGGTAAAGTGAGTCGAGTCGATGATTGTAAAATGTAATGTCGAATCGACAAGAACCTAGTATAATTATTTAATGGGAAAATAATTATACGGTAAAGTGAGTCGAGTCGATGGTTGTAAAAAGTAGTGTCGAGTCGACAAGATCCTAGTATAATTATTTAATGGGAAAATAATTATACGGTAAAGTGAGTCGAGTCGATGGTGGTAAAACGAAATGTCAAATCGACAAGATCCTAGTATAATTATTTAATGGGAAAATAATTATACGGTAAGGTGAGTCGAGTTGATGGTTGAGAAATGTAATATCGAGTCGACAAGGTCATAGTATATTTATTTAATGGGAAAATAAATATATGGAAAGGTGAGTCGAGTCGATTACGGGAAAAATGAAATCTCGACTGACAAGATCCTAGTATGACTACTTAATGGGAAAGTAGTTATATGGTAAAGTGAGTCGAGTCGGAGATAATTTTACCCAAGTCAGTTAATATATATGGAGACATACATATATATTGAAATATAGGATCACGACGTGCGTTTTGCGTCTGAATCCGTCATAATACTCGGGGAGTGAAACCACATTTCGGGAGCCGAAATCGTAAAGCGTGTGACACGTAATTGTCAAGTGTCACGGAACGCTCTGGCAGACATCGAAACTCCCCCTCGAAAATCAAATAACGGACTACTGGAAGTGGTCACGTTATTCTGTCAACTAAACTTACCCATGGGACGGCAATTCCATTGCTCATGTTGCAATGTTGAACGTCCGCTACCCTCGTCAGGACGACGAGACTGGTTGTTTATTTGGGGTGGCAATTGATACGAAGTGTTTTCCATCAATCCCCATAGATATTGGGACGTTGCGTCCCTTTGTCACGGTGTTTTATAAACTAAAATTGCGAGATCCACTCGTCATGGACAATGTGACTTGTCTGATCTCTTGTCATATTTCGAAACTCTCACTGCGTAGCCTATCAGGAAGGAAGTTCGCTGGCCTTGCTTAAGTGTCGGAGAGGCATTTCGGTCGATGACTATCGGTGCTAGGACCAAAATAACATGCAAGAGGACCCTAATGAGAAGGATGACTCGGTAGAATTGCCAGAGTCTGTATCGTTTTGTTTTATCGTGGTGTCTCGATAAATCATGATCCTTCTACCTCTACTATTCTCGTTGTGACCGATATTTTTGATACTGGAGAAGATGTAGCTTGGCTTCTAGGTCCTATGGATACTATTTACCACACATCTAATAGCTACGACGGGTCTAAGGTTTCTGCTGAGCCTGCTGTTGTTGCTGCCATCGTTGTTCTATGGCCCAAGCAAATATTGTCGTCGCTGCTGAGAGTGTAGCTCATACTGAGCGTGTTGAGGATGTTTCTATGGCTGTTGTCAAGTTTGATGTTGCTGTTGTTTCGAAGGCTCCTGCCAAGATCATTGCCATTGACATAGATATCTCTAAGACCCTTGCCAAGCCGCTATGATCATGTTTGTGTCACGATGGAGTTCGTTGCCATTAACTCCATTTTCTTTGAGGTTTTCGTTGAACCGCTCGTTATCATTCCCTGGCTCCTGCCAAGAATGGTTCTCAAGCTTGGGTTAAGTCTGTCAATGGTACAGTCGCCATTATTCGAGTGACTTATATCGAGCCTGCAGTCGTTTTCCCTAAGGACGATGTCGGCCTAATAAGTCTACTAAATTAGGTGGAACCCATTGTTCCCATTTCTGTTGTGATGGCGGATGCCTTTGGTGATCCAATCGTTCCTACTAATGAGCCTATGGAGTATAGGTTTGTGGCTGAGGATACGAATAAGGATTCCGTCACCATAAGTGAGCTGAAACGCACCGGGGTGCGTGCTCACCGTAATAGAGCTTCTTGTGGTTAGGTATAGTGGACTCGCTAGGTTGTGTGTCATCCTGCTGTCTTGAGTTCATGTTGTAGTGTTACCCCTAACGATTGTGCATTCTTGTAGTTGCACAGTTTTGCCGACTGCATATCCATGCGGTTGCGTTTCGCTGTCGACGGTGCATTCCTGTTGATTGTGCTGCTCCTACAGTGGTGTAGCCTTGTTGTCGTATTTCTCTGTGTCATGCGGTCCATGTTGCGGTGTTGCCTTGTTGTCATGCTTCTTTGTCGTCGTGTTGTTCCCGTGCGGTGTTCCCTTGTTGATGTGTTCGTGGATGTGTTGTTGTCATGTCATGTTATTTCTACTATCGTATTGCACCGTGAACGTATTGCTACAATTGTTGGATTGACTTGATGATGTGATAACTTGTCGTTTGATTCACTCTTGGTTCCCTTGGGATAAAGACACTACCCCAAACCCACGTAACCGTTGTCATACTGCTGAATGGTTGTGTAGTGTCGCCATTGATTATGTAGGATTTCGGGTGTCCAACGGACTTTCGGAAGTCATGATAAGACACTCTAGTCCTAGTGTTAGCACATGTATCCCTCTAAAGTTCGAATCCCGTGGTAGTTTCAGTAATTGACCGAATCATGTGTCGACCTCTTTATATGCTCGCGCGTTTCGTGAGCATTGCCCCCTCAAGATCTAAGGCATCAGTGACGCCATTCCAGCCTTAACCTTTTACGCGCATTTTGGTCGACTAACCACCCTCGAATCATGTCGGGAGGAAATCCCATGATCCACACACGACGGGGTGAGGCTCGTCTTCGTGATAAGGGATTTCGAGAACATCTCGAGCTTGAAGGTATCGAGTAAATGTGAGCGATATTATGACCCGTACCTTTGGGCTAGTAAGAGTTGAAAGACTCAATTTATTATTGCTCATTCCAGTGGATTCGTTTGACATCATACCCGCCAACGCGTCATGCCGATGACTGCGGGAATAACAGTGTGGACCCACCCACAACGTGTGCATTGGTGGAGTCCCCGGTACATGATTTGGAGGTCTTATGAAACCCTGAACCTAGAAGGGCGTGTAGCATTGTCTACTCTATAAGGGTACTACCCTACCGTGTTGAGATGGATGATCGATTCAACCGTTCGGGAAATGTTGCTATTCTTCTGATAGTAGGTCTATCTTGTCTTGGTGTCGTGCGTAGATTCTTGGGATAATGGAACCCTTTCGACCTTGGGTCGATACGGGTGTTCCCAGTTATTTTTCAGTAGCATTGCTCGTGCTAGAGCAAAATCCCCTGTCATTGACAGGCACTGTTGGAGACACCAAAGTAATATGAGCTGTCAGGTCAGTGCGTTTAGCACCTGACTAACCAAGATGAGCTCGAAAGCGTACATGTTGCACCCATGCGTGTGACTACCTGGGTCGTTGAATGGGATGCCTTATTGGAAGGCTCAAGACTACTTCTTGTAGGGCGATCTCGGTCGTTTGTTGTTTTAAGTAACGATTTTGGCGCATGAAGCCGTCAAGCCCAAACGTGAGATCTATGCCAGATGCATTCATCTATGACTCAATTTCACCTCTTACCTCGAAAGATCCCGGAAGATGGAATATTCGGCGAGTGAGGAATTCCAGTTTTAGGACTCCCTTCACTCAGATCACTGCATAGGATCGGATAGTCAATTCGAGGGAAAGTGTCCTGTGTTGTTCAGAATTGACTTACTAGGTTGCTAATAACGATAGGACACCAGTGCTCGTGAGGCACATATAGCAGGACAAGCACTGGGTACCCTTGTTTTGGGTAGTTACCAATGCTCTGCTTACCGTCTCGAGGAAAGCCAACGTGTTGAGATGTTGTCGAGACCCTATCCTCTGTTTGTTACGGCAACCATATTATGATGATTCATATGCATCATCCTTATGTTGACCAATGTGATGAGGTGATGCGAGCCTCTAGACATTTGTGTTTTAGTCGGCTTAAATTCTCGTGTATTGTGGAATTGTACGGCTGTATGTTGAATATACACTGTCTACTGCCTGGGGAACTGAGGGGTGGAAGTGATGCAAAAACTTTCGACCTCCATCAGTCCATATTAGGCGTCCTGGTACCGCTAACCACAAACGCTCATACGAAAAGGTTGTAAGTTGGTGCATAGTGGATTTCGGTCCATGTGAGGACACGGGAATACCATCCGCTACTATAAACAACCTTAAGCGTCCTCGAGAATGTCGACTACTTTGCAATCGAGAATGATCAATCGCTGTTTGGAACCTTTTCATCCCCTGCTCGTTTGCAGTTATAATATGAGGCATACGGATAGCCACCTATACTCTTGGAGAGTCGTGGCTAGACACTAGGTGTCAACCTTCACGATATCGGATTTTAGTAGTTATCCTGCACAGGATGTGCCAAACCTTGAACGCAAGTCTGGGATACTCAATTCGAGATAGGTATGGATTACCATTCTCGAACGAGTGAATTATTGTCCTAGACGGAAGTGTCCTGTGTGATACGAATAGTGTCGGTGGCAAATCAAATCCGTGCACTTCATCGCCAGAATTTCCTATGTGATAGGAATTATCACCCTAGTGTTCGGGGTGTACTGCTCGAAGTCCTCTGGGTGCATACGTGTACGTCCCTAGTACATTGAATGACAGACAGAGACATATACATGAACTGGCTTGAGTCAAGAGATGACCGACGAATCTGGTAGATTCAAATCTTCTTGAATAAGTGGCCAAACCGATCGGGAAGTTGTGCTAACAAGGAGTTAGCCTTAGGAACTTCAAATCGGTAAAGGACTTAGCTGAGTGCTATACTCTGAAAGGGTGTCGTTAAGCACGAAAACTGTAACGGAGTGACTTCGCTTAGTACTCAAGTGACTCGGATATGTCAGTTAAAATTGGCTTTGCAACGAACAAGCTCGAACTATCGCGAGAGCTTAGTGGGACTCTTGATGAATCCCGCAAGTCCGGCTTGGGGAAGCATTGTCAATTCCTCAACCGACAGGATTCAGGTTGACGCAAAGCTCTACTATTTCGGGAAAACCGATATTTGTGCCGGGTTGCGATACCCAAGAGCTCGGCCGTAGCCGACTCATGACATTGTGTTCGTTAGGACGCTAAGCGTGAACTGGAGTTCACGAAGAAAAGGGGTAATCGTGTGAGTCGCAAACATCCCGCCCTGTTCAAGGATACTAATGTATCGGATGACTTGAACTGAATTCCGGGACGGAATTCTCTTAACGGGGGGAGAATGTAACAACCGGCAAATTTCGTACAACGATTAACGTGATTCTAATCATGTTTTAGAAATAATTAACATGGTTTAAGGTTAATTATGGTTAGTTGAGCTAATACGAGTCCTACGATGTCCGTTTGAAAGTTCGTTGAAGTCTTGATGCCTTTAAAGAAAGACTTCGCGTACTTAACGTAACGAACTGACATCAGCGAAAATTTGTCAAACTGGAATAACATAAGCTTATTCTATGTAAATACGACACGTATTTACTATCGATGCGATCGGATGTGAAAACGACGTGGTAAACGGCCAAAAACGCAGCGTTTTGGAGAACGCGGAGAGGAACTGACGTGGGATTCGAACGTCAAAACGCGTGGTTTTAACCGTTATCGAACGTTCGGAATAATTATTTATTATAAATAATTTCATTTATTTAGTTTCGAAAGTGAACAGGTCGCCTAAATGAAGTATAGCTCGACCGGATCGATTAACGCGATTTTTAACGCGTGTTCCGGTTTCACGCGTCGAGCTACGAGAATAATAACTAAATTGCTCGGTTTAGTTGTGTTTTTAATTTCGAACAAAACCGACTAGTTTTCGTGATAAGTTATTAACCCTAAATACAAACCGAGCCTTAAGACGTTAAACGGGTTCGATACGCGGTACACACCCCACCTAACCCCAAGCCCTAGCTATAAATAGGATAAGTCTTCTTCTTCCCATTTTTGCAGCCATATACCCGCAGCCCCTCTCTCTCTACTCTCTCTCTCTAGATCTGCAACTCCCTCTCTCTCTACCCTTACACATGCCCGTCACCTCCCTCCCCCTCCCTAAGGCAGCGACCGGCCACCACCACCCACGGTGGTGGCTGTGCGGTGGTTCTGCAGCCGAAGCACGAGGAAAACAGCAGCAAAAAGGGCGGTTTCGGTGG
The DNA here is from genome assembly GCA_030844895.1 of Ambrosia x helenae. NCBI lineage: Eukaryota > Viridiplantae > Streptophyta > Magnoliopsida > Asterales > Asteraceae > Ambrosia > Ambrosia x helenae. The sequence goes on from JAUTDX010007365.1 coordinate 113,815, forward strand.
GTTTAATGGTCCGATCGTGATGGTTTCGAGGTAGGTGGTGGTCATGTCGGGTTAGGAGGTCCGATGGTGGCTCGTGGATCTAGAAGGGCACGGTGGTGAAGGTGTTGGTTCGGGGCTGCGGCAGGAGGACTCGGGCGGTGGTGGTTGTTTTGCGTCGGGTTATAGCCGGCTGTGCTGGTCTTAGGAGGTTGTTTATGGTGGACGGCGGTGGTTAGGTGTGGTCCGGTTGTGGTTGACGAAGGTGTTGGCTGGAGATGGTGGTTGACGGGATGGGTCAGTTGGTGTGTTCGGGTTGAGTTGGTGTGTTCGGGTCAGATCCGGGCGTTTCTGGTCAGATCCGGCCATTTCGAGTCAGATCCGTGTGATTCGGGTTCAACTCAGCCTTGGCCCAGGTTGGTTTTGGGTTAGATCTGGTCTGGTCTGGTCTGTTGCGATTCACGTTTTCTAATTCGCGGGTCAAGTTCGGATCTGGTCAACCCTGGTCAACGACCGATCAAACCTGGTCAACGGTCAGATTCGGGATACACGCGCGTGATCTTCGGTATAAACAACTCGTATTTATTTTGTTGATATTTATAAAGATATACTTATAAGTATAACAATACGACCAAAAGTAGTTTTAACTCGCGAAACGAACCGGTCTATATTAACGAAAAGTATAAATTGATGTTGTATATACTAAAAGCGTGACTTTGCGTTGATATTGGATTACATACTATATATATTGTTATATATATTTATATAAATAAGTGGTATTTTTCGTATAAGTTATCGAAACGCATAAGTGTCTCGTTTAATAGAATTGCGGATAAATGGTGGTCGTCATGTGCTTAGGTGTCGATTTTGGGAAATTGTAGACAACTTGTGTTGTCTGGTTTATACCGAAAACAGAGGAAACTCTGCCGAAATTTTTTATAAATCCGAAGCGCGACAAGTGTGACTTTATTGTTCGCTTTTATAAATAACTTCCAAGTGTTTGACAAAGATTATTTGTAATGATAATAAGTGAATCCCGGAAAATATTTTCAAAACTAATATATATAGTTTTCCAAACGTCAAGTATGACGAGTTTTCGAAAGGTTTTCAGTAATTAATAAAGTTTATTGTTCGGATTCAAAAATATATAAACGCTCGATTTTACTTGGGAACCTTTTTACAAAATCTAAGTTCCGTACACTTTAAAATGCTCGGATTTTGGAAATAATGTAGCAAATGTTATCGATTGGGGTTAATAACAAGATTTGTGTTTTGCAAAGTATATTTTCCCAAAAATAAACGTACAAGACAACTATAATTATCCGATTTACGATATGAGCTACGGCTCAGGGATGAGTTATGCGTTTCGTAGTAGTAGTCCAACATGGTTTACACACGAATAGTAACGGGTGCGCGACTTGGGTACTATGTCGGATGTGAACTCATGAATTATGATAAGTCACGATCGGTTCGTCGAGTTAAAACACTTAAAGACTCGGGTTAGTACACACGAGTCAAGATAGTTGGATAAACTATCTTTTAACCGGAAGAATAAGCTAGGTTTATATATGATAGACTTTAAGGTGTCCTTTATTGGTACTTAGGGCACGAGGAAGTCGGTCAAAGCTTTGGATTTTATTTGCTAGCTAAGCATGGAAATTAAGGTGAGTTTCACGGCCCCATTTTACTGTTTTAACTGGGGGAAAGATATGTTTGTCAAAAGTTATCACATATTGAAATGTTTTCAAAGGTTAAAATGTGGTAAGTGGCATGATGAGTACTTGAGTTTTTGGTCGCCACTCGGGGTTGGGTCCTCGCTACTGTAACCATTAATTCAGGTAAATGAAACCAAAGGAATATTTGGATAGTACTATCGGTGCCTGACAAGGCCCACCTCTGGTTGATAGCGTCAACCCGGTAAAGACAAGAGGTGCACGTATTCTGAACTTAAGTCGTTGGGTTCCGAGAAACGACTTGGAGCGGGGCATATTTATTAGTCTTGGTTTGGTTATGGGACTCAGGGGATTACTTATCATCATAGTTTGTAGGAGCTAGCTACTCCGTACAAAGGCCACAAAATGTGCTGGATTGCACAGGATGTAAAAATGTGCTGGATTGCACAGGATGTAAAAATGTGCTGGATTTGCACAGGAAGTAAAAACGTGCTGGATTTGCACAGAATGTAAAAATGTCGTATTTACGAAACTAAACCTGTGAACTCACCAATATTTTATATATTGACGTCTTTTTAAACATATCTTTCAGGTAACTAAGTGCTGAACAGGTATGCGGCTAGTACGGTGGAATTTGGGATGTCGGACACTGGTTGGGGGTTTCGTCTAGTGTTACCATCGGGTTGGGACATAAACGGAAACACCCCACTTTAAAACTTAATGTTTGTGGTTTTAAGTAATGTTTGAAACCAGGTACTCTTCCCGACATCTTAATATAATGATCTTTTCTAATTAAATATAGTTTGTGTTAATCTTGACTTTGATATGCTTTCGAGCGTCGCGCCACGTTTCCGTCATTGGCGTGGTGTGACACTAAGATAGGAGTGAAAATCCGCAACTTAGCGACTAGTTTCAATCCTTGATTTTTTTTTAATCTCGCCAAAGTCTCAAATTTACTAATGACAAGGAACATGTAGTAACTGGAAGGGTGAATACCGTTAACCGAAAGCTTCGGCGAGAGTATTTCCACCTATTAGGCCAAAGCATGTTTTCAAACTCAAAGGTAAATTCGAACCACTTTGGTTAGTCTTAGTTCCGTTCCGGAACACTCCAATTGCTTGCTTAAAACAAGCCTCTCATTTTATGTTAATATTACTTTCAATGTTGTTTTCATGCTATATTTTCATTATATATTCGATTTATTTCACTCGCATACAATCTCAAGACTCGCATTTACAATCTTTTCTCGCGATCTCCAAACAATACTAATAATCGCAAAACTAACACGAATCGAAACTTCCTTATTATTAACTATGTGCTCTATACTTGCTTATACATACGTGTTATACTATTTTAACAATGTGCAACTTGCGTCCTATACGTGTAACTATAACTTGCATATTAAATCTATGAGAACAACTTGAACTTATGTATTTTGTTTATCTAAATTTGCATCAATTTCACCGATCTAATCTTACCCGCAAGCTTTTCATTGTTAACCAAAATTCTAGTAACTTATTTTCTAAATTCAAAAGTCGCCTTGTTTAAAACCGCTTATGCAAATTTTCCTATGTATGATTCTCGAACATGTCTTTCCGTCTCAACAGTATCGATCTCAACCAACTGGCAAGCCTTATTGCCCAAGAACTAGACAAGATTCTCCTCTAACCTAGAAACACCAACAAACCAAATTTCAAACTCCGGCGATACCATCCAAGACAACACAAACCATGTAGATACTAAACCTTCTACCCATACCCCTACCAAACAAATGAAAAAAAAGGGTAACCGAAAACGCAAAACCCTCAAGCGAACCCACACTTCGACAACTCCTGAGATGCCAAATTCCAACAAAAAGCAGTACCGTGGAATCTTCCCGCTATGCGACAGTTGTAAATGTCACCATCCCACTCACACACAATGTCGCATATGCGCCAAACTGTGATGCATATGGTCAATTAGCCAAAACATGTCACCACACCACTAAACCACGACCCGAAAAACTTACTAGCACTACCTCATTCACTAAAGCCAATGGATGGATATGTCGAGTGCAACGACCCAACCATGGGCGCGACCAATGCCCAAGACTTGCCATGGTGATCTACGACGCTGGAATACCCACTCACACACTAAAGAAGATTGACTTTTCTTTTCTTTAAAAAAAATGAGAATTTCCTTATGTAATGTTTTCAAGATTGTTCGGATATAAATTTTTTTTATACCATCGTTATCGTAGTTACACTCATAATTTAACGGCAAAATCAAATATCGCAAACCCTTTTCTCCTCGCACACGATCTTTTTCAAAAAAAAAAAAAAAATCTACAAATTCTTCCTACTATTTCTAAGAGGATGCCTACTCTTCTATATAATCCTCGCTTTCAACCCACTAAAATGTGTGTGTCGAGCCTGTACGAAAACAAGATTCTAAATGATAAAAAATGTTTGAAATAAATTTCTTTTTGTAAAACAGGACTTGTGAGCAAACACGCTAAATCAAAAACCTACTTCTTATATAATCCCAAAACCTTTTCTCTTGAAATTGTATCACGAGTCAAAATATTCTTCAACGCCAAAATAAAATTTTCAATAAACTATTTTTCTCACTTAATAAAATGGTTTTATTTCATAAATCAAACGACCATCTTTTCGATAAAACTTTTACACTAAATTTTCCCACTTCAAATTAAATCTGTTTTCTTTAACATCCAACGGACTAAATTCTTTTACCATCAAACTTGGCCTTAGTCTTGAAAAGCTAGATTGCTCGCGTACCCATAAAACTCAATTTGTGATAAACCCGAATTCTATGTTGCCCATAGTCAAAACATTTTACGCGTTTTCATTAGGAATCCAATTGTCTATGCTTTTGTTTGATTTTATACATCTGAACGTAACCACATATGCACAAGTCTACACCATTATATCATGAAACCATAAAACTACACAAAAAAACGCGTACGGATAACACAAAAAAAAAAACTTGCTTAATGCCTTTTTCACATTATGTGTTTGCATGTCACGTTGCTTGCTATGTTTGCAACATCAAAAACTTTTAATGTATTTTCCTTTGTGTATAAGTATTTTGTGTCCACTAGTGACCACACATAACTAAGACAAATTATGTGGACCATACGACAATTGGACTAATTACGGGTGCACACGTAATTACAAAAATTGGGCGCATGGAAAACATAATAAGTCCCAGTGTGTGTAACCTATCATGACTTGAATAACAACACGGATGAGGTATGATAACGACATGGTGGATACGCCGCCGGTACATCCTATACATAAATGTCCTGTCATACTACCAAAAGTAGAGTTATTCGTGCCATGAGAAGTTTTGGGTGTCGAGTTTAAATTTTGACCAACACTTACGTTATTTATCTGTTGCGATACCGTTTATGTTATAGTTTACTAGTCTAATTACGCTCACATTATTTATCTGTTATGCATATTATAACCTTGTTTTGAACCCTACTCTCTACTATGCAACATCATCCTTGCTAAGAATAATCTATACTTGCAATCTCCATCGAACTTCGTTCCTTCCTCATGCTTTCTTTGCTTAATCAACAATCCCTCTGTTATCAAGAACCTTGTTCTAAATCCCGTAAGCTCTGGCCTTAATCTCTAAAAGCATTCATACATGTAAAACAAGATTTCGTCTCTCACTTTTATATTATTTCTTATATACTGGATTTCAAAACTAAATAAATACTATTTATATACCAAATTTTTTTTTCAATAGTCCAATTTCTCGTTTACTTTAGTCGCCTTCTAAAAAAAAAATTTCTGGTAAAATTTTCGACCTTATGCAAACCAAATCTTTTTACAAAATCTACTCATTCCCAATCTAGTCACTTATTATGCTCACATTTTTACTATTCCCCCCATTACTAAAGACATCTCTTTCACAAGCCAAAATTTCTACTATTTCATATAGTTTATACCGTATAATTACTTATTTTTTCCAAAAATTTCTATAGGTTATACATTATACTTAACTACCTACAATTTTCACTATTTCATACCATATAATTACTTATCCTTCCAAAACTTGCTGCATCAACTCCATATACAAATATTTATGCGTACCCCTTATTTCACTATTTACAAAAGAAATGATTTAGCCGGTTAAACTTTCAAAATTTTTACGTATAGCCTTGGGTTAAAATTTTAAAAGTACTTCTCTTACGAGCATAATTATCGCACAGTGAATAGATACAATATTTGATTTAGCATATTAAACTAACAAGTTTTTGTTTTTATTAAACCCATATCAAACCACTCTACCTATTTTTCAAAGGTTGACTCTTAACTAAATTTCGAGACGAAATTTCTAAGTAGGGGAGCTGTAACATTTGTACTTTTCGTATTTTCTGTTCTAGTCCTTGTATTCTTGTATCTTTCCATTTTGTACTCTTGTAATCCCGAGCTTTATGATCAATGAAAAGTATTTTGTCAATTGCATTTAATCTTAATCTATTTCATTTATGCTACAAATTCTACGTGACGCAAACTTTAGTAACGTCACGTGATTTTTTAATTTTCTTGTATTCTAAATTCCATACTAAACAAATTTCAAGTTCGCCTTTTACTCGTTTCTTTTATGTCACTCCTACCAATTCGTGACGAGTTGTTGATTAATTTATCCTAATCAATCTACAAATCATTTAGTTAAGGTCTTAATATATATATATATATATAATACCTAAGTTTGAAAAAAAAAACGTGACTAATTAAGTCATTGACTTAATTTGTGACAAAATCAACAATCATAATAAGTACAGAAAATTAGTATATGTTTAGATTATTAAATAATAAGTAAA